>OX941088.1:8400000-9000000 GCA_954870635.1 Arctium minus | reverse complement strand
AATTTTTGAATGTAATAGTTGGATAGCGGTATTTTCAAACCCTTGATTTAGTTATGAGCATACGCGGAATAATATTGTGTAACTTGTGAATCTGATGAAGGGATCATCTCGATCGCACATTTTAGTTGAAATTGCTTCGCGATCGAAAGTCTGATCAGGTTGTGGAATTGTTTATACTGTTGTACATGGATGTTTTAAGCTGTGGAGTAATGTTCTCGTGTTTATTTTGATGTTTTAAGCTGTGGAGTAATGAGTTTATACTGTTGTACATGGATATGATAATCTGTCAAACCCCTATTTAGAGTGAGTTTTTGTTTAATTTCTCTCTGAACTTCATCGTCCCTCACATATGGGTCTGTTGACAATGGCATTATGATGTTATTTAGTATAGTCTTTTTGCTTGTTGCCTTGTTATGCATTCTAATGCTGGTTAGTATCGTTTTTTTGTTGTTGTTTTGTTATGCACATCAACCATGCATCTAGGAAAATGGGATGAAATATTGATACATGCTCTCAAATTCCCGTGCCTTTTATCTTCTCTCAAATACCAACTATTTCAATACAAGTTTAACCTCTTTTCGTGTCTCGTAGTGTACAAACATGTTTTGATATCTCAATCTGTAGTTATGCTCACATCTCACTTTTGGTGTCTCGAAGTGTACAAACATGTTTTGATGACCAGGTCCTGGTCCTTTTGCAGGTCATTGTTTATATTTGAATTAAGTTTTCTGGTTTTTGAACTATAAATATGCTTGCTTGTTTATCTTTTAGCTCCTAGACATGGTTGTAATAGAAGTCCACTACATGCTTGTGTTCAAACAACATTAAGGGAAGGTTTTTTGGGTGTGGTTCTATAAGGAGACTCAAAGTATGGTTCCATCTATAACATTTGTGGTGTATCCTGTTATTTTCTTTTTTGTTGATAACTAAAATTATTTATCAACATTTGCCTCTTCTCTCATTTTTTGGTCATCTGGATCTTAATGGGGGCATTGGGGAGGTTTTTTGGGATGATGGTAAAAGGGAGTGAAGGGTAAAGGTGATAAGGCTTTTGAACTTGAATAGGAGCAATAAGGAGGTTCTTTTGGGAGTGTGGATTATTGGCTGGAGATTACTGAATATGGTGTACAGGGGTCTTATTTTTGAGCTTCATATCAGTTTGTTTGTGGAGGGTGGGTTTTTTGGTTTTATTGCTTTCATCAAACATGAATATGGGCATTTTTTTGGTCTGATTCATGGATTGATTTCCTTCCTTGGGATTTGTCATTTTAAATATTTATATTTTCATTCAATGCTTATGTAGATATAAGGTTAAAATGGTCATTTTAGTTGTTAAGACTATTCATTAAGAAAAAAATCAAACAATAACTTATCTTGATTTATTCAAGACAATACTTAAATCTTTACTACCTTATAATGCATATACACCTAAACTCTTAATTACAATACATCAAGCATGAGATACAACCATTTTATGCATAGAAATAAAAAATCTATGAATTACAAACTAGAAAACGTAATGTACACCTTGTTGATAAAACAACTTATTGTTTAAAAAAAAGGCATGGGTTTGAAGTAGGGTAGAACGGTTTAAAATTCTTGTTGTAAGTTATGCTTTATGAGATGCTTAAGAAATGCAGGAGTTAAAAAAGTATTTCAATTTGTACAGCTCTGACATGTTAGGTTTTGTTTAATGTAGAAGTTTTGGGTTAAACGGTTACAAACCGAATAACCTGAGACCGGTTAGAATCAAACAATATTTAAATCGTACAAACTTGGATTATAAAAAAATGGCAGAGTTCTCTATTTTTGTTTGTTTACCTATGACAATGAGATGAGAAATCGATAGTTCCTCAACCCTTTTCCTCATCGAACTTTTAAACACTTTGTTAGGATCGAGTGGAGGGTCGACTGCGTGCGAGAGACGATTGGATTTTGAAATCTGATGTTAATCGATTAGGGTCTTATGAACATATATTTGGGATTTGGGTTTTAAATTGGGCTGCTATATGGGCTTCTAAAATATTAAAATGGATAGCGTATTAGATTTAAGTATTAAACCATATAATTGATGTCTATATAATTAATTCATCATTTTACAAATATCATAACTAATCTATCATATTTACATGGACGTTTTTTTTTAGCAGCAGAAAAAGAACTTTTTTATAAAAAAAAAACAGTTCAGGAAAACACTTTGTTAGGATTCACCTAAATTGAACCTACCTTTAGTATATGGGCTTAAGAAGATGAAAATATTTCTTTTAGGGTTTAAGGTTTAGGAAAATATTTTGTTTTTCATATTTTTATGTAAATTAATATAGTTTTCTGTTTTATAAATACAATTAGTTAATTATAAATTTATAGTTTATAGGAAAAATACATTTTGTTTTTTATATTTTCATGTACATTAATGTAGTTTTTATGGTGTTAACAATATTATTAATGTTTATAAACTTGTAGTAAATGGATTCTCCGTATAATGTTGAAGTTTTTTCATCTCTACACTACGAATTTTTGAGACGGTGGAACTTGAGAACTGTCCGTGTGGAGCTTGTTTTGGAAGATGTCAAAAAAGAATGCCTATATATTATTTTACTTGATCAAAATGTAAGTTAAAAATATGCATACTTTAAATGCATGGTAAAAGTTATCATTTTTAAATCTATTTAACAAATATTTCATTCTATTTTAGAGAGAAAAAATGGTAGCAATTGTTCGAGGCTATTTGATGCAATTATACAAACAAAGAAATTTGGTCGGAGGGGTTTTTTCTTTGGATCGTTTTCAAGTTGAAAATACTTATGATGATACCCCAAGGTATGAAGGCTATAGGCTGGTCTACAATGAAATGATAATCATAATAAGTAAAGACACAAAGTTACAACCATTAACAGCTGAAAGGCAGGCGGTAGAGGCGCTTGATCGAACAATGCAGGATATCATAGGTGTGGCACTCCCATTTGGTGGAAAAATAATGGTTATGGGAGGTGATTTTAGACAAGTCTTACCGGTTGTGAGACGTGGAACCCGAGCACAGATTGTAGATTCTAGCTTACGGATGTCACCACTATGGTCAACGATTAAAAAGATACGGTTAACTCTCAACATGAGAGCACTAACTGATCCATGGTTTTCAGGATTTCTATTACGAGTCGGTGATGGAAATGAAGAAGCGTTGGACGAAAAGTTTATTCGCATACCTGATGACATGACCATTCCTTATACCGATAATGTTGATCCAAAAGATGCTCTTATTGATGCAATCTTTCCATCTCTGCAAATCAACGGAGCTGATTCAGATTATATCATTTCCAGGGCGATATTATCAACTAAAAATGAGAACGTTGATGAGATAAACGATAAGTTGATCAACAAATTTTGCGGAGATGAAAAGGTATATTACAGTTTCGATGAAGCAGAAGATGATCGGAATAACTTTTATCCGGTGGAGTTCTTAAACTCACTAACTGTTAGTGGTTTGCCCCCTCATTACCTTCGGCTCAAAATTGGATGCCCAATTATTCTATTACGAAATATCGATCCTTCAAATGGCTTATGCAACGGCACCAGATTGATATGCAGAGGTTTTCAGCAAAACGTCATCGATGCAGAAATAGCCATTGGTCAGCATGCTGGAAAGAGGGTATTTTTGCCGAGAATTCCTTTATGTCCATCTGAGGATAACATGTTCCCATTCAAATTGAAGCGAAAACAGTTTCCAGTTCGACTTAGCTTTTCTATGACAATCAATAAAGCTCAAGGGCAGACAATACCGAACGTAGGTGTTTATCTACCGGAATCTGTATTCTCGCATGGACAACTTTACGTGGCGTTGTCTAGAGGGATATCACGGGGAACTACAAAGGTATTAGTGAAGCCTGTGAAAAAATTCAATCGTGTTGGAGTCTACACATCTAACGTTGTGTATAAAGAAGTTTTACGTGATGAATAAGGTACAATCAACTAATTACTATTACACATATGTACAATATGTTTAGATTTAAAATAATTATGTTTTTTTTTGCAGAACATGCTTGCGGATTGATGCTTCACATGTCCTAGCATATTATGAATCTACGGATGTGCATTTTCACATATGATTGTCATGTCACTTTTGATTAGTCATTATTTTCAAACTTTTAACGAGTTGTGAATATATGGATTTTGAAACTCGACACTTTTGCGATTATTTTCATATATATCTTGTAAATAAACATATTTTATGGTAGTAACCGTTTTGCAAATAAATCATACTAACCTATAAAAAAATTGAGAGAAAACGAGAATAATATGAACAAAAACCATCGGTGACAGAAAAGTTATTTGCTTTAGAAATTGTGATTCACCCGATTTGTCAACATATAACATATTGGTTGTCAAATTGATTGGTTGTCAAATGTATATGAAGTAACTACGGAATTTGGATTGGATTTGAATGAGAAATTGGTGTTTTTTGCAGAAAATATTTACGAATGAGTGCATTACAAAAACTAAACAACATTCTGGATATACGGATGACATTATTTACAAATGATTGTATTTCTTTGTTCAGTCAAGAAATTTCAAGTTTTGTAATTAGTTTTGAGTAATGGATTTAGAAGCCCAATATGTGTGCAATTATTTTTCCATTAGATTTTGCTAATACAACATATTAACCTTCAACTTGATGTTTCGGAATTGTGATTTATCCGCGCTGCATCGCGCGGGTACACCACTAGTATATATATATATATATATATATATATATATATATATATATATATATATATATATATATATATAGGGAGAGGTTCATTTGAGAAATAGTAAATATATGAGAAATAGAGAAATAATCTTAGTCATTCATCTGGTCAACATTTGCGTCTTTGACCGCGAAGCACCGGATAATTCCTTGTGTGGTCTATAGAAGGTAGAGAGGTAATTTCGTAAAATACACGGGATGAGTTCATATATGAATCACAAAGATTCATATATGAATCTGTTAATTAGTTTAACTTATTCATATATGAATATTTGTGATTCATACAGATTCATATATGAATCACAAAGGTTCATATATGAATCTGTTAGTTAGTTCAACTGATTCATATATGAATCACAAAGGTTCATATATGAATCAGTTAAAAGAGTTCAGTTGTGAATTGCACTGGTTCATATATGAACATATAGTTCATATGTGAATTATACATGTTCATATATGAACACAACCCGTGTGTTTTGTAAAATTTACGAAATTGTCCTTCTATTTTTGGGATAGTCGCAACTTTTGACCAGTTAAAGCCGCAACTTTTGACCGGTCAAAGCCGCAATATTTGACTAGTCAAATCCGATCTTGACCATATGAATGGCTAGGATTACTTCTCTATTTCTCATATATTTATCATTTGTCAAATGAACCAAACACTCTATATATATATATATATCTTGTGTACTAATGCACAAAAGAGAACTTCAGTGGATACAATGTAATGCAACGAATTATGCAACCACATGATAATGTACAATTATAATCAAGCGAAACTGAAACACGATTCCAAATAATGTACGATTATACAAAAAGTTAATCATCCATATTAGCATGAGTGCATATAAAGCTTAAAAAAAGGATAATATAAACCAATCAGTGCTAATAGAACATCAAAGGCAAACATTGTGAATTGAGGTTTGGTCCAGGTTAGTGAAAAAAAAATCCCCAACTACATTGCAGATATTTCCTACAAGTGAAGATTTTTCACATGAGTGGCTTAAAGATCGAGTCCATTCATGACTTATCCAACTTCTTTGTTCATTTTTCAACCCATCAAGCAAACAGAACAAAAATAGTCGTTATTTTTTTAGCACCACCTACTACGCACAAACGAAAATGTAAGCTCCCGAAAAGAGTTAAACCTAAAAGTTCTTGATCAATTCATGTTTTCAAACAATTTCTAGTAAAAAGCGTGTACTGGTTGGTTTATATTATCCTTTTCTTAAGCTTTATATGCAAACATTGTCAACTGAGGTTTGGTCCAGGTTAGTGAAAAAATCGTGTACTGATTGGTTTATATTATCAATTCATGTTTTCAAACCTCGGTTCACAATGTTTGCCTTTGATGTTCTATTAACACTGATCGGTTTATATCCTTTTCTTAAGCTTTATATGCAAACATTGTGAACTGAGGTTTGGTCCAGGTTAGTGAAAAAATCGTGTACTGATTGGTTTATATTATCAATTCATGTTTTCAAACCTCAGTTCACAATGTTTGCCTTTGATGTTCTATTAACACTGATCGGTTTATATCCTTTTCTTAAGCTTTATATGCAAATATTGTGAACTTAGGTTTGGTCCAGGTTAGTGAAAAAAAAATCCCCAACTACATTGCAGATATTTCCTACAAGTGAAGATTTTTCACATGAGTGGCTTAAAGATCGAGTCCATTCATGACTTATCCAACTTCTTTGTTCATTTTTCAACCCATCAAGCAAACAGAACAAAAATAGTCGTTATTTTTTTAGCACCACATACTACGCACAAACGAAAATGTAAGCTCCCGAAAAGAGTTAAACCTAAAAGTTCTTGATCAATTAATGTTTTCAAACAATTTCTAGTAAAAATCGTGTACATTCGAGGTGATTAAAAAAACCCTCTCATATAACATCGATAGTGTCATATTTCCATTCAACCCACAACAGTTTAACCTCAAACAAACTAAGTTAAACCTAAAAATCACACAACAACTCCTTAATTTAAAGAACAAAGTAACATCACCTAAAAACAGAAAACCATAAACCTTACTAAAAAACACCATAACCTAATTCGATCAGCTACATACAAAATCAACTCCACAAAATCCACAAGCAGGTACTCATTCAGCTAAAAACTCAAAATCAAAACAAAAATTAAAAAAAATCACAAAATCTGCACAAACCAAAAAATAACGAACCCTAGAACACGTAAGTTTGTGAAACGTACCTGAGCAGATCAGATCAGGTGGATCGGGTGGATGTTGATCGGTTCGTACCTTCAAGATTGAACCCTAGACCTCTGGATGGTGATCGACAATGGAGTAGCAGGTCGATGCTTATTTTTAAACCGATTTAACCCTAGACCTCTGGATGGTGATCGACAATGGAGTAGCAGGTCGATGCTTATTTTTAAACCCATGCTCGGAGAGTTGGAGGAGAACGAAGGGTCATCTTGGAGATGGAGTAGTCGTTCTTGGAGAGGAAGTCGAGAAGCATGAATCGACGCAGAGAGATTTGAAAGATAATTTTTGAATTTTGAATTTAAATTAAATTAAATCAGTGTAATGTAGAGTTGTACATTGTGCTTTAAGTGTTGTCTTTAAGACTTTAAGACTTTTAAGACTTTTAGGGAATTTGGTTTATAAGGTAGTATAGATTAAATGTACAATAACTTATCCATTTAAAATGAGAAAATTCAATATTTTTTTATTAAAAAAATTTAAAACTTAATTAGTTAATTTCCCTATTTAAAATGAAAAAGTTTATCAAGGTTTTCTGGATTTTCCCCACAATAAACATTGTTCTTAATCTATACTATATTATAAATATGGCATAAAAAACTCTTAATTACAACTCAATAAGCTTTATGTACTATCATTTAAAGCTATCTACTTAAAATCTCTTAAAAATAACTACTAAAGTCTAATGTACTACCTGTAAAGGTTTTAACCCCAATTAATATATTTCATCCTTATCTCCCAAAATCCTTATCTCTAATCCCCAAACCCTAGAATTATGAAATTTGAATTCTGATAAACATAATCAAAACAGGATAAACATCTCAATTTAAATATAAAAAATTTAAAATATATAAGATAATTAATGAATTTTAACAAAATTAATAAATTTCATCCTTATCCCCCAAAATCCTTATCTCTAATCCTCAAATCCTAAAATTATGAAATTTGAATTCTGATAAACATAATCAAAACAGGATAAACATCTCAATTTAAATATAAAAAATGTAAAATATATAAGATAATTAATGAATTTTAACAAATTACTTAATTTTTTTATATAAAAAACATTATATTGTTAAGCCTAAATTAAACAAATTTATATATAAAAAACCCATTATCACTCAATAAAAATCATCCAAAATCGTACTGTAAATCAATAAAAAACAAAAAATAAAAATAAACATTAAAATCGTGATTTATCTCGCTGCATTGCGCGAGTACACTTCTAGTTTATAAATAAAGATCATAAATTTAAGTACCTTTTAAATATACATTTAAAAAATAATAAAATATATTTATAAATAAATGATAAAAATAAAAGTAAATTACGGATTTGGTCCTTCACGTTTATCAATTGTTACGTAATTGGTTCTTTAACTTCAAAAATTACATGAGAACCCTCCAGGTATGCATTTTGTTACGGCATTGATCCCTCGAGCTAACGGACGTCTAACTCCTCCATTAAGCACGAGGGTATGATGATCATTTTACCCTATTTTATTTATTTTTCCATTTTTAATTAATTTTAATTTTTTTTGAATGTTCATCTTCTTGAAGAACACAAAGAACAACATCATCAAGATTTGAAGAACACCAAGAACAAACTCATGTTAAAAATCCAAAATCCTAAATCAAACCCAAATTAAAAAAAAAACTAAATCAAATCTAGATTTAAAAAGCCAAAACCTAAAATAAAAATCATATATGAGATAGAAATCGAGAGAAAGAAAGATCTGAGGATACAAATCTGAGATATATATATATATATATATATATATATATACATACAGAGAGAGAGAGAGAGAGAGAGAGAAATGAGAGACAGAGAGAGAGATACAAAGAGATATAGGGACGAAAAATGTTAAACCCCTCGCCGGCCACTTCGTTTTCTTCGATGAGGTCGTCTTCTTCGGCAAGCCTGTGGTCTGCGTCTTCTCTCTCTCTGTATCTTGATCTCTTTCTAACTCAGATCTGTATCTCGATCTCCTCTCTCTCTTCTCTCGATCTCTCTCTTTGTATCTTGATATCTCTCTCTCTCTCTCTCTATATATATATATATCTCATATCTCTTTCCTCTCGATTTCGATCTCATATATGATTTTTATTTTAGGTTTTGGCTTTTTAAATCTATATTTGATTTGGGTTTTTAGATTTGGGTTTTTCTAATTGGGTTTGATTTAAGATTTTGGTTTTTGAATATGGATTTGATTTAGGATTTTTAACATGAGTTTGTTCATGGTGTTCTTCAAATCTTGATGATGTTGTTCTTGGTGTTCTTCAAGAAGATTAACATTCAAAGAGAAAAATTAAAATTAATTAGAAAATGGAAAAATAAATAAAATAGAGTAAAATGACCATCATACCCTCGTGTTTAACGGAGGAGTTAGACGTCCGTTAGCTCGAGGGACCAATTCCATAACAAAATGCATACCTGAAGGGTTATCATATAATTTTTGAAGTTTAATGACCAATTTCATAACAATTGACAAACGTGAGGGACCAAATCCATAATTTACTCTAAATATAATAATGTTTATCAAAGTACTTTGTTTGTTTCCATGTTGGATTTAAAGTTAGAAAAAAAAACGTCTTTTATTTAAAGTAAAGATAAAGATAAAAATGATAATTATTCTCTTCCACTTTTAAAAATGATTACCACTAAATTGTATGCATTGAATTCCACCAAACATACACACAAATCATTTTGTTGTATCAGATTTTACTTTACTTATGTATTTTATAACCTTTTTTTTAACTTAATCATGTATTGAATTTTTCTTTTTAAAATTTATTTCATGTTTATAATTTTTTTTTTAATTTAAATCTATTGTAACATGTTTAGATGTGACGTTTTTTTGTTTGGTTATCTAAACTTAAGTGTTATAATTATTTTATTATAACTTTTAGACATTTTAGGTGTCTTATAAAACCAATTTTATCGTAGTAAAATGTCTTATTGAAGTTATAAGAAAAAATCACACAAGAATAACGAACAATTTTATCAACATTTAACTTTACAATTTATACTTTCAAAATCAACTTTTTGTGATTATTATTTTCATTTTATAAACACTTTATTTTTCATTGTCATATGTTATGTTTGTTTGGGACTTGGATAATAAAAAAAAATATAAATTCTAAATGTTTGATTTTGGAAATAGGAATCATAAAATTAAAATTTAATAAACTTGAATTATAAAGGCCGAATTTGAATTCAACAGTTATGTAACAAGTAATTTAATTTAATACTCTATAAACAAAATTGGGAACCATTCAAAGTGCGGATAAAAGAACCTTTATTTGGATTGGGAATAATAATTGAAAATGGTACGAAATATTAATTTATTAATTACAGAAAAATAAAATAAAGTTAAAACATAGCATATGCTTTATATATTGTTTAATAATATTTATGTTAATTTAAAATAATAAATAACATTTTGTTTAATAAAAAAACTCATTTTAAAAACTCATATACGAAAATTCATGTGTGTTTTTATAAACCATAATTTTATGAAACTCAAGTTTGTAATTTATCGCTCTCATTTACTCAATTTCGTGTTATTTTACAAAAATGTAAATGCTTACCGATCATTATTAACTTTTTTCAATTTAATAATTTAAAAATGTTTTTCGTACTAGAAACTGCACCGTCACGTATATATAAAGAATAACGATTTTGTATGACAAGGAATCATTCATTCATTATTATTTTTGTTAACAGTCGGTGTCTGTATCAACTTGTGTACCTCGACTAATCCCTGATGCCCTGAATAATAGCCAAGAAATTTCACAGTGGTCTTGTAAAACTCAAACCGATGACCTTTGAAGTGAATCTCCAGATGACCAAATCTTATTGTCAGTTGAGTTAACCCCACAAGTCATAATTCATAATTGTTATTGTATGCGAGTAGTAGCATGTGAAAGGGCAAAGGTAAAAGGATACATTGGAGATTGGGAATTCAAATAAGGTGTCAAACGTAGCAAATGGGATTGGAACTACTACTATTGCTTGTGATTGTCGAAAGAGAACAAGATATCAAAATCAATTGGTTCTGATGGTAAAACAAAAATGACAAATCGAATTTGAATCAAATTGGAGGTGAGGACAAAAAAAGGGGAGATGGGACTAGAAACGAGAAGGGTTGTTGTGTGGCAATGACGTAGGTGGACGAATGTTGTTTTTTTAAAACATTTCACAACATTCCAGTTGTAAATTATAATAGGGGTGTTCGCGGTCCGGTTTGGACGGTTTAACCCCTCAGACCACAAACCAAACCGTAAGTGGCGGTTTATTGATTTTTCAAACCGAGCGGTTTGACATCAAGTGCCTAGATTGGTCAAGTTGGACCGCGGTTTAGGCGGTTTGGTCGACCGGTTTAGGCGGTTTGGGCCTTTTAGTGGGCTTTAAAGTTTAAACATAAAAACATATAAAACTTTGAATTTTAAAGACTCATTGGCTTGAGTCCATTTGAAATAAAGAACAAAGTCCACAACAAAATAACAAAGTTCACAACAAAATAACAAAATCCACAAAAGTTAACAAAATATCCCAAGACAAAACACTAAAAAAAGTAATATGCAAAGTGAAAATAAAATCAACGGCTTCACTTCTTCATTTTTCTGTTCTTTGTATTCCACAAGCCATAAAGATTTTAATATTTTAAAATACCTTGGGCGTTGTATATACTTGTACGTTTGAGCTTTATATCATCTATTCTTTATAATAAATGTATATATAAAAAATATATATATTTATATATTTGGCGGTCGGTTTGGTCCAAACCACTCAAAAAAACCTCCAGACTAGACCAGACCGCCCAAACCACCAAAAACGGTCCGGTTTGACTTGGTTCGACCGGTTTGAACGGTCCAACGGTTATTTTGAACACCCCTAAATTATAATAATATACTCATGTCATGCCAGAATTGCAGAAACCATAACATTATTCACAAGTTATCAAGTCATTGGGTAGCTAAATTATTTTTGTATTTTTGATATTAAGATTTAAAATAAAGAGATTTGAAAGTTACTTCTTCATGATAAAATATAAAAACAAAAGTAAAATGGACTTCATTTCGATATACTCCATCCATTCCAAAATAAATGTTTACAATAAAAAAAATCACATATTTTTTTTGAATATATAATTATTACCCTTTTCGGTTAACAAAAGATCAAGTTTACCTTTGATAATAGAGAGATACTTTCTCCATCTCATAATTAAAGTAGAATGAAAAAACAAAAATAGAATTATAGAAACTTAATTTAAAAATGATGGATTTCAATTTATCTTGAATTATGGCCAAAAATTAACTTAAATAAACAAACATAAATATTTAATATAATACTTAAAATTAAAACCATGGGGAACAGAGACATTTCAACATCTTTGGGTCCTACTTTTTGTTATCTTAACGTTTAAAAAGCTTCGATTCCAAATTTAAATCCATACTTTTATTTACTTTACAAACAAACTTAAAAGGAAATTATATCATCAATAAACTTAATGAAATAACTTAAATCCTAAATAGGATCAAAATCCAAAAACTTAATTATCGCCATCTAATACTAACGAAAATTATTTTTATTTACAAGAAAAATCATAATATTATTTTTATGTAATTTCAAAAAAAAAAAATGATTTATAATTCCAAAAAAAATGTACATGTATTATGTAATTTCATTTTGTTACGCTTTCTCTACCGTTTTTTTATAACTTTAAGACTAAAGTATATTTTGGCCCTCATAGTTTACATAAAACCATGAAAATAGTCCCCAAAATTTGGTAAAAATAGCCACTACAGTTTAATTTTTGATATGAAAGTGAACCCTTCCCTAACTTAGTTAAAATGTCGTTAAGTTGGGATATTTTTTTGTCTTTTAACTTATATCCTTACTTTTCGTTTATAAAAAAACTATATTATATCAAATAAATATGGAAATTATTACATATTATAATTGGTTGGATTGGAGATGGTATAAGTAACCTTAAGGACCATTTATGTATTTACAGAGGTTTAGAAAGGATTTGTATTGTCATTGTGTAAACCACAAGGACCAAATTGTAATTTATCCTAATTTGAAAATTATTTTCATGGGGAACCGAAAAAAAAGATTTGGAGATACGCCCACTGAAGTTCCTATGATTCTAAATGGGTCCCACTTTTGTTATCTTAACGTTTAAAAAGCAACCAGTTGAGATAACTTCAATTTCAAATTTTCTAAATTCAATCAAACTCAAAAAACAAATCAAAATCATATCCAAGATCCAAATCCATAAACAATAAACGAACAATAACCACAAAATTAGAATCTAGATTCATAACTGTATAGATTTATATCTCCAAAAAATTGCATAAAAACAGAGTGAGAATCACAAAGAAGAATCAATAGATCGATTGAAGAAATCATAATCATCTTCTCTACCAATCGAAATCACATTTGGTTCGCTCAAATTTCACAGATGAAGCCTTACCTTTAGTCGTCAATGGAACCTTCAAATTGCATTCGAATTTCGGCTTAAATTTAGGCGTTTTCGCCCACCAAACTTTGAATCTGATCTTAAGCCTCAGCTTCAAATCAACGCTATAAACATCATCACCTTTCTCCGAATCGTATTCCGATCTCTCTCCACCGCCGAGCACCACAATTTGTTCACCTTTAAACACCGCACTCACATTATTCTCCTTCTTATGCCCTAAAAAGAATCCCTGAACCTCCGCCGTCGAAAATCTCTGGCCGTGGTACATCGCGTTGGCCTCGATTTCGTCGTAGTAGATCCCTAACCGACGGTTAGGGTTTCTGAACGTCATGTTGACGGCGAGGTTGTAGTAGAGAGTGTTGTTGGTAGGTGAGAGCGTGAATCGAGTAAGGGAAGCGTCGGTGACGTGAAATTTGGGGACGTTGGGACGGAAGATGAACCAGAAGATTAAGGCGACGATTGCGAGGAAGATGGCGATGGTGATCAGGATTTGGCAGATGAGATTGAAGATACAACTACAGATACAGCTGCAACAACAGGTTAAGGGGTTGCAGGTGGTGCCGCCGCCGCGGCGGGCGGGGCGGTGGGAGGATTTGGTGTTGGGAGGGATGGAAGGGCCGTAGTAGGCGCCGTTGAGGTGCGGTTGTTCCGGCGTCGGCGGCATTACGGAATCGGAAAAGTTATGGAGAGAGAATTGAATGGGGGAATTGGCGATGTGAATGAAAGGGTTTTGATGGAGAAGGGGAAAAGGAAAGTAGTAAAAAGTAAAAACACCAACGAGAATAATGAAACGGACGACTATTGATGCTTCGTATAAATAAGTTTCTTCTATGCATTATAGTTGTACATTTTGCATCAATGTTTGTATATATTGTTATAATATTTATTTTATATTATATTTAGATGATACACATGTGATGGAAATGTCAAGCTTGGCCTCCAAGCTTGCCAACTTCATACTTGGTCACCACTCATAAGACTTGGTCCCTACTTCTCTTTCATCCTATAAATACCCCCTCCCTTCCAACCATTTTCTTCATCCCTTCCAAGCTTCTCTAGTTGCTATACACCAAATACTCTCCCTAGTATATCCTTTCGATATACTTAGTTTATGTGAGGTCGAGAGTGTTCTTGATATTCGGTGGTGTTCGTGAAGTTTTGTTAGGTGATCGTGGATCTCAAGATCCTTGTACAAGCACTTTGTAATCTCCTTGGTTGGTAATAATATTTTTGCTCTCTCTCTTTGGTGGATGTACACTATCAAAAACCGATAGTGGAACCACGTTAAATCACGGTGTTATTTGTTTTGAACTTGCTATAATTATAGATAATAACGTATTTATTATTATCTATATTTCGTGGGTTTATTTTTCTACGTTAGAGAATTATTGTGCAACATTTAGATTATTGTTATCCGCATTTGTTGTTGGGTTAATTGTGCACTTCGATTTCTACTCGTTTGGGACCTTAGAAATCAATTCGCTAGTTTTTGCATTTGTGAGGCACATTTTTTCCTAACAATTGGTATCAGAGCTTTGGATCTAGATTTGGGGTTTTTTGTAGAAAATATACATAAACCAATTTGCACGTTTTTTTTTCTCTATGGCTGACGTAGAAAATCCATTTGGTGCCGGTTCCTCAAACTAGTCCCAAAAACCGTACCAAGAAGGTACATTTAATTTGTCCGGGGCTGGGATTCGTATACAGACTTGGAATGGGGACGGTGACTTTGGTAAATGGCAGTTCACAACATCTGCTGCACTTAGGAAAAATGGAGTCCATCCCGTAGTATTTGCCAAAGACGAGTTAGACCCTAATATGTCTAAACTTAAGGCTAAAGAAATGGAAGCATGGTCTTTACTACTTTGTAGATGGCTATGAGAGAAAATGTTATATCTGAGGTTGTGTCTGAAAAGACAGCTGCAGGTATTTGGAGCAAGCTTGAGAATTTATATCTCAAGAAAACTTTGACCAACAGATTGTTACTGATGCGGTCGTGTCTCTTCTTCAAAATGAAGGAAGGCACAACCATTAAAGCTCACATGACCGAATTTGAAGATATCATCATGAAGTTGAAGGCAACGGATGCGCTTCTTGCGAAAGATGAAGAAGCACTTGTTATGATCCTATTGTATTCACTTCCCGAGAAATATTCCCAATTCACTAACAGTTTTATATATGGAAGAGAAACTCTTTCTTTGTCTGATGTGAAAACAGGAATGATTTCTGAAGATCAAAGAATTCAAATGAGGATCGGTAACAATCTCAGGGAGAACAATTGCAGTCAAGGCCTATTTGCTGACAGAGGCCGAGACGATCAGCAGTCCTCAAGAGGAAGAAATCGTGGGCGCTCTCAGTCCCGTCAGCCTGGCTCTCGTGGGAAATCGAAGACACGTGGCAACTGTAACTATTGCCACAAGCCAGGTCATTGGGTGAAAGATTGTCCGAGTCTTAAAAACAAAGACAAAGACAACGCCGAATCATCAACTGTTGCAGCCGAAGAGGAGCAAAATGGCTTCTCTGCCACAGTTACACCACCGCAAGGTGACAGGCGATGGGTGTTAGATACCGGAGCATCTTGCCATATGACACCATTCCGGGACTGTTTCTCTACCTTTGAAAAAGTTTAAGGTAACAATATTTTTATGGGAAACAGTACTTCGTGTGTTACTAAGGGTATCGGTACTGTGCAGATCAAGATGTTCGATGGGTGTATTCGGACATTGAATAACGTCAAGTTTGTTCCATCCATGACTCGTTCCTTGATCTCTGTTGGACAACTGTCCAAACTGGGTTGCAAGATTCGGATTGACGATGGGAGTTTGCGCATCTCCCGAGGGAGTATCATTGTGATGAAAGGCGAAAGGGCGAAAAATAATCTTTTCCATTTGATTGGCGAAACTATTTCTTCTGAATTGTGTGTGGCTGATATTTCTCAGAATCTCGATGTTGCTCGCTTATGGCATCTTCGTTTGGGCCACACATCCGAGAAGAATTTGGAGATTTTGCGCAAGCAAAAACTCATTAAGATCGTTGTACCTGCCAGCCTGGAGTTTTGTTCGAGATGTGTCAAAGGAAAGCAGACGCGTGTTTCTTTTGGTGTTGGAAAACACAACACTAAAGGAATCCTCGATTATGTTCATACAGACGTCTGGGGACCATCCAGTACTCCATCCCTCAGTTGAGGTAAATACTTTGTTTCATTTATTGATGATTTCTCACATAAGCTTTGGGTGTATGTGTTGAAGTTAAAGTCAGATGTCTTCGATATGTTCAAGACTTGGTTGGCACGAGTAGAGGTCGAGACTGGCAAGAAGTTGAAAGTGCTGAGATCTGATAACGGTGGAGAATTTACTAGTGGTAACTTCAAAAAAAATTGTTTGCGTAAAGGCATCCACCGTCACTACACCACACCAGGCGACCCTCAATCTAATGGGGTTGCAGAGCGGATGAATAGGACTTTGCTTGAGAAGGTTCGATGTATGTTGTCGACATCGAGCTTCCCCAAATCTTTCTGGGTCGAAGCACTTTACACCGCGGTGCACATTATTAATAGGTTACCTTGTTCGGCCATCGGGGGAAAGATTCCGGAAGAGGCTTGGAGAGGTAAAAGAAACATCTGTCTGAAATACATACGTGTATTTGGTTGTCCTGTTTATTTTCATGTTTCAGGCCAGGACAAGCTGAATCCTAAAGCCACCAAAGGATTCTTGCTCGGTTATACAGATGGTATCAAGGGTTACCGAATCTGGAACCCCTTGACTCGTAAAGTGATTCATTCTCGACATGTCACGTTTGATGAATCAGTCCTGTTGAAGTCACAGGATCCTCAGTCCTCTCAAGATCCAGAAGTCGTTACTACTGTTGCTACTACTGCCGATGATGTGGAGACAGTAGACAGTCCTTATATTCCCAGTTCATCGACTCCTGATATTAGCTCAGAATCTCCCGTTAATGTTGAAGAAGTCATTCCTCCAGTGACTTCTACTAGTGATTCTGAAGAAGAGATTCTGAATGATGGTGGAGACGATGGCGATACAATCCCAGTTATTGCGCCTACCAGGCATAGTCAAAGAACTATTCGTCCGCCTAACAGGTATGGAGATTGGAATTTTGCTAACATGAGTTTTACAGATCAGCTGGAGTTTGCTTTGCATGTAGGGCAAGATGAGCCGCTTGATATAAAGGAGGCGTTGTCCTCGACCCACAGTTCTAAATGGCTTGGAGCCATGCAAGAAGAGATGGAAGCTCTCTCTAAGAACAACACTTGGGACTTATGTCCATTGCCGAATGGCAGTCGTGCTATTGGTTGCAAGTGGGTTTTCAAAGTCAAAGATGACAATCGGTACAAGGCTCGTCTCGTTGCTAAAGGCTTTGCACAACGGAAAGGTATCGAGTATGACGATATTTTTGCTCCCGTTGTACGCCATACATCTATTCGTGTTCTTTTGGCGATCGTGGTTATTCATGATTTGGAGCTAGAACAGTTAGATGTGAAGACCGCCTTCCTACACGGAGACTTGGAGGAAACTATCTATATGAAGCAACCTGATGGTTTCGTTTCTGAAAGCAAACCAGAATATGTATGTAAACTCAAGAAGTCCCTTTATGGACTTAAACAATCGTCTCGTCAGTGGTATAAGAAGTTCGATTTGTTTATGCTCAATCTGGGATTTGAGCGTAGTGAAAAAGACGCTTGTGTCTATCATAGACAAAGCGGTGGCGTTTTCACTTACTTACTTCTTTATGTAGATGACATGCTTATAGCCTGCAGGGACCGGTCAGAGATTGAACTTCTGAAAGATAAGTTGAAGTCAGAATTTGAAATGAAGGATCTTGGCGCGGCGCAGAAGATTTTGGGCATGGAAATCGTGCGGGACAGAAAGTCCCGAACACTTAGATTGACACAATGGGCGTATATCCAAAAGATATTGAAGCGGTTTAATCTTGATGGTGCCAAGACGTCTAGCACTCTGCTACCGAAGCACATCAAGATTACAAGTGAAGATTGTCCGAAGGATGACAAGGGAAAGACCGAAATGTCAAAAGTTCCATATGCTAGTGCGGTCGGAAGTCTCATGTACGCCATGGTATGCACTCGTCCCGATCTCACACATTGTGTCGGAGTGGTGAGTCGGTTTCTCGCGAATCCGGGTCGATCACATTGGGCAACCGTTAAAACGGCATTCCGATATTTGAAGGGAATTGAGACACATGGTCTTATATTTGGTTTGCACAATGACTGTGAAATTGTTGGATTTTGTGATTCTGACTTTGCAGGTGATCGAGTAGGTTGGAGATCCACGTCCGGTTATGTATTTACATTAGGTGGAACAGCCGTTAGTTGGAGATCACGTTTACAGTCCATTGTTGCATTGTCAACCACAGAAGCCGAACTTGTTGCGACGGTTGAGTCTACAAAGGAAGCGGTCCATTTAAAAGAATTGATGAATGGCTTAGGCTTCGAGCAACCTTCCGTACGCATTTTCTGTGATAATCAGAGTGCCATACATTTGGCAACTAATTTGTCTTTCAGCTTCCGGACAAAGCACATAAATGTGCGTGATGCATATCTTGTGAGATTACATGAAGCGAAGATTGTCTATTTGAAGAAAGTCCTGACAGACGACAATGCTGTTGATATGTTCACTAAGTCGCTACCGCCAGCTAAGTTTGAGCATTGCTCAAACTTGATCCAGCTCCGTTTGTGTTAGTGCCGTTGGGCACTTTGCTCGAGAGAGAGAAGATATTACCACAGGTGACAAAATGACATATTTGAAGGAATTACTTTGTTAAGTGCTTAGAGCTTTGCTTATGCTCTACCTTGTTTAAGTGGATTGTGCATTTGAGGTTATTTGTTTGCTTGTAACTTTGACGGGTGATGGCCATGCCGAAGCTCGTCACGGTTGGAATGCATTTTGCTACCTCATGCCAATTTACTTTGCTATCTACTTGCTATGATCAACCGTTGGAAGAAATCGAATTGGTTGGATTGGGATTCGTTTCGCTATCGAGGATCACGTGCATCATGGTGGAGTGTTATAATATTTATTTTATATTATATTTAAATGATACACATGTGATGGAAATGCCAAGCTTGGCCTCCAAGCTTGCCAACTTCATATTTGGTCACCGCTCATAAGACTTGGTCCCTACTCCTCTTTCATCCTATAAATACCCCCTCCCTTCTAACCATTTTCTTCATCCCTTCCAAGCTTCTCTAGTTGCTATACACCAAATACTCTCCCTAGTATATCCTTTCGATATACTTAGTTTATGTGAGGTCGAGAGTGTTCTTGATATTCGGTGGTGTTCGTGAAGTTTTGTTAGGTGATCATGGATCTCAAGATCCTTGTACAAGCACTTTGTAATCTCTTTGGTTGGTAATAATATTCTTGCTCTCTCTCTTTGGTGGATGTACACTATCAAAAACCGATAGTGGAACCACGTTAAATCACGGTGTTATTTGTTTTGAACTTGCTATAATTATAGATAATAACGTATTTATTATTATCTATATTTCGTGGGTTTATTTTTCTACGTTAGAGAATTATTGTGCAACATTTAGATTATTGTTATCCGCATTTGTTGTTGGGTTAATTGTGCACTTCGATTTCTACTCGTTTGGGACCTTAGAAATCAATTCGCTAGTTTTTGCATTTGTGAGACACATTTTTTCCTAACATATATTCATACGAATGTTGGGTACATTGGACATGACATAAGAGCATCTCCGACAGTTTCTCTATTTTGGAGAAAATAAAGAAAATGGAGATTTTGTTGGGTCTAAATTGTGCTCCAACAACTTTTCCAAAACTATCTTCAAAATGGAGAAGATAGGAGAGAGAGTTTTTTCTCCAAATATGGAGATTAACCGAAAAATGATTACCAAGTCAGATAACCAATAAGAAACTTTGAAAATAAATATGTGGTGAGAGAAATAATATTTTAATAAGTGAATGAAATATTTTAATATTATAATTAATGTTGGATTCTCCAAAATAGGGAATATGTTGGATATTGATGTAATTTTTTTTTTAGATTTTGATTTTTGGTTCTCCATTTTGGAGAAATTTTAGGAAAGTTGTTGTAGATGCTCTAAGGCAACGTTTGGTACACTGGTATGCAAACATAATTGAACGAGATTGGATTGAACTGGACAAGACAAGTTGATGGTAAAAGTTGTTTGATGATTTTATATGTATCATATAATATTTAGAAATGATATAATAAAGTAAATGTTTAAATAATTTTATTTATAAGCATTTTTACACAATTTTCATAGACATAAATACATACATAAATAATAGTATGAAATTTGAATGAAAAATATGATATAACTGGAGGTGGTTGATAATGGTAGTGTTGTTGACACTGGACGGTGGTTGTGAAGGAGGTTGTTGTAGTGGAAGAAGAGGTGGAGGTAGCCGCCAGTGTTGACGGTGGCTACAGGTGGCTAAGGGTGATGGCGGCTGTCGTGATCGGTAGTGGTGTCCATTAAAACAAATACCTATTTTGGTGGAACAAGAAAAAGATTTTTTTGTCCCATCCTATCCCACCCTGTCTCAGTCTTTGTCATGTCTCATGTCGGGCCAAACGTGGGAAAGTGGGTTCATGTATTGTCCCATGTACCAAACGCAACCTAACAGAATATAATAAGGATCACTATTTCCACGTGACATAACTTTTATGTGGAACAGATAAAAACAACATGGAACAATGTGGAACTATCTAATTCCACCCCCACTCCATGTAGAGATGGGCCAAATGGGCCTGACCCAGGATCGACGAAGGATTGGGCCCGGGATCGTTTGGGCCCGTCGGTCTTTAACCGGTTACAATTTTCATCCAAAAACAAGGTCCGACCTAGTCCGAGACTGATTATGGGACCGACCCGATTTTTTATTTAAAAATTAATTTTAAATGTATTTTTAAGTATATTTATAAGTAAAAACCTATTTGTTAGTGTATTGACCCAATTACAACAAAACGTATTTTTTTTAAACGTAGTTTTGGTGTATTTGATTGACTCAATTATAATAAAACCGTATTTGTTATTGTATTTGATTGACTCAATTATAGTAAAACGTATTTTTAGTGTATTTGATTGACCCAATTATTATAAAAAGGTATTTGTTAGTGTATTTGATTGACCAAATTCTCAAAAAATATTTTTTAAAAGTTAAAAGTCAATTTTTAAAATAAAAAAAATTAAGTGGGACCGGTTTGGGCCCGGAATCAGTCCTCATAACCGGGCCTTATTAAGCTTAACCGGTCATTCGTATTTGGGTTGGATCAGGACCGGTTATGAAATCACTATTTGGTATCGGGACCAATTTGGGCCTGGTCCGGGACCGAGTTTTGGCCATCTTTAACTACATGGAACAAGGTGAAACAAACCTATATTTTACCAATACAACATTTTTCTCTTTTAAAACATCAAATAGTCTCCCTCTTTATATTTTTTTTCATTTTTAAATTTTATTTATTGTAATTTATTCTTGACGAAAAAAATTATAATAATATCTTTTTGTTATAAAAAATACTTATTTTATTATAATTTAATAAAAATTAATCACAATATGTAAATATACAAACCACTCATTAAGGGTAAATTGATCATTTTTATCTGTTCTGTCCTATCAAACGTTGAACATCTATCTTGTTCTGTTCTATCTTGTATAGATACCAAATGCATCATAATTGAACATATATATGAACAAGTTTTAAACTCTTTCAGGTATACTGTCGGGCCTTCAAAATGTGTTTTCAATAACCAATCGTAAATTCTATAGATACCTCCTACTTAAACCTATCATTTTTTATACCTGATACACTAAAAAATAAGTGTACATTCAAAACAACGAAATTTTATTTTTATTTTTTATTTCTTTTATAATTCTCGTTTTAACCCTATAATTTTGTACTTATTGTTTTTTTTACTTTTTTGATGTAAAAGTAACCTTTATGATTATTATTTTATAAAGGGAAATTGGCCGAAATGACCAAACTACGGAGAGGGATTGACCTCTTAGCCATCCCTCTCCCCGTTTTATTAAAATAGCCCAATGGACGCAATAGAGCCCAGGCATTACCAGATTATTCTTAATTAGGGTTTCTCCTTAGATTTTTGTTTGTTTGCTATTTTTTCACGTTTTTAAGCTGCTTTTTCATGTTGATGTTTACTGTATTTTTCAACAAGTTGTGATATCAAATCAACTTTAGCAGATGAATTATTTCCCTGTGTTTGTACAAATTGATTCCCTAAATTATTGCTATAAGAGGTGCAACCATTGATGTTGTAAATCACAATTTTCATCCACAATTTCATACAATTGATTTGTTTGTGTATCTTTCTTTTCTGTGGTTTTTTTGTTAAAATATGAGTTCTGGAGACGATAAAGTGAAGTTACATCTCCTAAGCGGTGGTTCATGGCAGCAGAATGATAACGGGTGGGAGTATGTTACCGATCAACCAATAACCCGCGTCAAGGTGGCAACAAACATTACGCATCCGATGTTGGTTAGTTGTATTCATAGAAAATTTCGTATCGATCTGTAATAACCCGAAATTCGAAAAGTATCATTTCAAGTTAATGCAGAAATCAGTAATTTTAAAGGAAAAATAAGATATAGGATTTTGGACTTGAATCCTAGATTTTATAGTCTTGATTTATGAAGGATTCAATTACGAGTCCAACGGTTCTTTCCGGAGCGAAATCGGAGCTATAACGAAGAAGTTATGGCCAAAACATTGACCGGACATGAAAAATGAAGAAATCGGACGAACAGTGCACGGGGCGACTTAGGCCACCCGGTAACCCCCACGGAGCCCTGTTCGAGCATAAAACCCATCCGGGCGAGTTGTGGGGCGACTTAGGCCGCCCCGTAACCCGCGCGGAGCCCTGTTCGAGCTTAAAACATGATTTTCAATCACCAAACTTCATTTCTTCGTAACTTTTGCATCCCAACTCCGTTTTTGATTATTATAGTTGCCATGGTTTCGTTTTTGAGATCTCTTCAAGGATATAGTAAGAGATTTGAAGTCTATTGGAAGATCCAAGTGTATTTTGTGGTGGTAAGTTCCTAATCTCTCTCAATGTTAAGCTAGGGTTTGATGGTTTCACCCTTTTTCCTTTCATCCTTCAACTTAGGTGTGATTTTGGTGACTTGTGTGTTGAAGGAAACCTTGTAGATGTGTCGGATCTAAGATATAGAGAAGTTTCTTGTAGATTCAAGCCTTCATCTTTGGAGATTCAAGTTTTGGGGGTAAAATCTAGATTTAGCCTAAATCTAGCAAGGTGAGTTCAAGTTGATTTGTGAAAATGGTGTCATGCTAAAATGTCTATTTTAAAGTATTTTGTGTTTTACATGAAATTGTTAACTGCTGATCACTTGATAAGTTTTGGTTATTTGGAAGTGTTTAACTTTATAAACTCATAAACACCCACATTTGGGACTTTCGGGCATTTTGATAAATAAGTTATAAACGGAAGTGTGCTATTAACTTATTGCATGCATGAAGATTATTTGTTAAAATGCATTTTTGTGTTGATCAGAAATATGCATAATTTGTGTTATTGGAGGTTTGAAAACATCATCAGACGAGTCATTGGGTTTTGGTCATTCCCGACCTTGTGAATCATTTTGGGAAACTTCAAATCTTTGTTTTGGGGAAAAGATGCATTTTAAGTATTTCAAAGAGTAAATTCCGAGCAATTGAGCACGTGTCTATGGTATAATTTTGTTTGGGAAATGATCTATCTTGTTCTAAGTTGTGTTGGAGTTGGTCGTGTACTTTGGAGCACGTGTTTTCATAAATGTTGGTTGAGTGCGTTTTATTGCATTTTATTTCCTTTGACAATGAGTCATTTGGTTGTTTGAGCCTGTGGCTTGGTATTTTATTATAATCAAGTTTTAGGACATTTGTCCAGTTTTGATAACTCGACTTCGAGCTTTGGTTGCGATATTGAATGAGGTACTCAACGTAAGGACCTTTCGCGGTTGAAGTTGATATCTCGTGGGTGTACGTTTAAAGCCACTGAGCCTGACATCCCTTGCGCTTGGAATCATTACGTCCAATAATGGAACGATAGTTTTCCACGTTGAGGCACGTTTAGGCATCAGATTGGGCTATAAGTCCTACGTGCTAAGTATTACGATATTGGATGAGGGACTCAACGTAAGGACCTTTCGTTGTTGAAGTTGATATCCCGTGGGTGTACGTTTAAAGCCACTGAGCCTGACATTCCTTGCATGTACTTCTGTTTATATGACTAGTCTTAACAACATAAAATGGGCTTACTTTGTGTACCGTCACATTTTATGGAATCGTGTCTCCCCCGTCACTGAAAAGTGTTACTTTGGGTATTGAGTTTTATTATCCTAGTTTTCGGTGACGTTTTGGATAAATGTATTTTTATCCATGATGTATGGGTTGAGTATTATACCCCACCCGTGTTTTGGGTGTTTCGGGATATAAAAGTTTTATCCACGTTTCATAAATTGGGAGTCCGTTTTGTATTCTCCTTTTGAGTGAGTTTTGTGTTGAAATTAATTTACGAAGGAGCGTGGTTATTTTGGGGTCTTAGTCCTTAAAACTGTTTGGTTTGGAAAACGTTTATTATGGTGCCTCATTCATCTAAATTGCATATTATTGGAAAATGAGTCGTTTTCACATTTGAAGCATATCATTTTGAAAGATTATGATTTCAATTGTATTCTTCCCTTTTAAACGATTAATTTATATATGTTGAAAATTCTTGAGCTCACTAGGCGTTAAGCCTAACCTTTTTATTTGTTGGCATGTGCATCAGGTTCCAGTTGGGGAGTTTGGTTCTAACAGTACCATGAAGTTATGTGCTTTAGTTTCTCAAGTGTAAGTATTTGGTGAAGTCTTCCGTAGTTGGAGATAGTGACTATTATTAGGTTTTAGTAGCACCCGACCTTGTTATAGACTTATTGTAGAGAATGAATTGTGTGTGTTGAGGTTAAACCTTGAAATTGTGTTTGTATATGAAACATTTATTGATGTATATAGGAAATTTTAAATTAGTTACTATTTTCAGATTTGAGGGTGTTACAAGTTGGTATCAGAGCTTAAGTTTGAGAGAATTAGGTATTGATTTTGGATGCCTAGACTCAAACTAGCGTAATTTTAAGTGATTGAAAGCGAGATTGCACCAATAGGCACTATAAGATTGGATGTTTTGAGGATATTGGAGTCACTAGGAGAGGGAATCACGTCGGGAGTAACAAGGATGATCATGTACAGTATGTTCATAATTGCACCTGGCCAGTGTTATGGTGAACCTACGAGCTACATGTGTATACTTGGACTACTTTGATGTGACGACCGTTGGGGTAGTGAAGAAGTTCTAAGTGAGTAACTGTTACGAGAGGTTGATGATTTTAGTATTCGTCACATGGAGTGACGGTAAGCATGGCGATTGCATTAAGTGGACCGTTTCGAGTCAGATTGATTGGTTGGAATAGAATCATAGACATTTGGAACCAATGTTATTTCGAGGAGAAATTGTGAGGCGAACCTACGAAATATTTGATATTTTCCTTAAGATGTTTGAGCATCCGGATGACAATAGTGTGGCTAGGAAATTGAGAACGTGGTTCTAAGATGTTGAGTGCCGACCAAACTCATGCACAAATTCATTTCTGAAATAAATTGCATCAGTTATTTCTCATATTTCCAAATCACCATGTAGCTTATATTGCGAAATCTTGGAAAAATGTTTAACACACACCAATATTTAAACTATGATTTTAAACATGCATAAAATTATTTTATTGCAGGTGGTTACAAACTTTGTCAAGATTTTTCTTATCCTCGTTGTTTTCCAACGCTATTTTCGATTATTGTGATGTTCGTATTTTGACGTTGCGTAGAGTCTTGGAGAAGTAACTATGACTTATGACCTTAATATTGGATCTCCTCCACATATGTTAAGGCCTTGAACGAAGAGTTGTCTTCCACTATTTTAGTGTTTGAGTTTTCTTGGGAATTATATTCCGTGTGAGTTTTGTTAAGTTTTATGGAGTATTGTTTTACGACGTTCACGACGCTTGGGTGAACCTCGAAATGCACAGTCTAAGTTCTTTGCGTGTGTTGTTTTATGGGTCGTTGGGAAATTTATTTCATAAGAATTTTGTAGGTGGATGTCACCCCATATGTTATTTTGGTAGTTTCAATGTCGTGCGGGTCATATTTGAGTTTTATGCAAATGTAGCACGTTGTGTACAACTTAGTGGGTGAGTTGAGTTAAACTTCTAGTGTGAGTAAACTTATGAAAAACCTAGGATGAGATTCGTGTTGAACTGAGGCTTTGAGCATTCTTTGATTGACGTTTTATCTTTGTTGTTTCACGAAATCCGTTATATTGATTTACTCTTATGCATGACATAATAGTCACTATTTTTGGGCCAAATAGCGTTTTATCCGAGCGACTAAAGTCGAAGTCGATTTAAATTATTTTGTGTTTGGTCAAATCGTAAGCACTTCTCGTTTTACTAAGTTTGAGAAATAAACTCGTTTTACTAAGTTTGACTCCACGTCATTTTATGGTTAAATGTGAAATTTTAGAGTTTGATTACGTAAATTTTTCTTTCCGGAACTTATACAAACATTTGTTGCACTTCCCTTTAGTGCGGGAAATTATTTTACGTACATAACATAAATTGATGCATATTCGGACCATAGCGGTCCATTTTAAAAGGTTGTTACGCACATTTTATTATTGTCATTATTAGCGTAAGTAGTGATCAAATGATTTCGAAATATTTTCTTATCTGTGTGACTTTGTGACCACTTTGTACACCTACAGAGTAAATGGTAGTGTATTTTTACTCGCATGTTTAATTGTTATAAAGCTTATGAACTTGGAAGTTTTATAAAATGTTAAATTGGCATATTAGATTGAAAAACCCTTGAACTCATTAGAACCATAGCTTTAAACCCTATTTGTGAAAGGACCTGTTAATAAGGACTAGAAATGTCCTTGGGAGTTGAAGCGTCGGATGAGTCGACTGGTGATCAGTTTCAAATCTTGGATTCAGTTTCATGAACTGATTCATATAGAAGTATTTGATGCGTTAGATTTATGTTTTTCCTGTTAGTTAAGTGATGATCTTTGTTTCGATAAATCCTTGGGTTAAAACCTTGTGCGGTTGTTTTTGGTTGGTTCTGAAGTTGGGGGTTGATGATACGACATGCTATGTGTCTGTGGTGTACCACCTTTTGGTATTTGTGGTTATTAGTGATGTTATGGGTGGCTAATAGGGACGTATGGTTTGGGTGATTATCTCAGGAAGTAGGTGTCAACTTGTAATCGACGTTGCTATTTGAGAATGGAATGGTTGGTAGTATATACTCATTGCAGATAGTTGTTTTAAGGATAGGAATCGATATTTGATTTGGAGGACTTGGAGAGGATGTCGGAGCAGATCTTAAGTGAAAATCGATTATTGAGGAGACCTTGATTTGTCACAACTAGAAATATCGTCCTTATAACAACAGCGGGTGATCGACTCAGTAATTCTATGTACGGATCCCTTATTGCTCGGGTAAAGTCACTTTGGTTGTGTCAGTTTCTAAAGTTAAGGGACCTAAAGTGTCAGTTTCTAAAGTTAAGGGACCTAAAGTGTAAGTTTCAAAAGTTAACAGACCTAAAGTGTTAGTTTCTAAAGTTAAGGGACCTAAAGTGTAAGTTTTTAAAGTCAACGAACCTAAAGTGTAAAATTTTAAACTAAAGGGACCAAAAGTGTTAATTTCTAAAGATAACGGACCTAAAGTATAAATTTCATAAGTTAAAGGACCAAAAGTGTAAATTTCTCAAGTTAAGGGACCTAAAGTGTGAGTATCTAAACTAAAGGGACCGAAAGTCTTAATTTCTAAAGTTAAGGGACCTAAAGTGTAAGTTTCTAAAGTAAAGGGGCCTAATGTGTAAATTTCATAAGTTAAAGGACCAAAAGTGTAAATTTCTCAAGTTAAGGGACCTAAAGTGTAAGTTTCTAAAGTAAAGGGACCTAAAGTGTAAATTTCATAAGTTAAAGGACCAAAAGTGTAAATTTCTCAAGTTAAGGGACCTAAAGTGTGAGTATCTAAACTAAAGGGACCGAAAGTGTTAATTTCTAAAGTTAAGGGACCTAAAGTGTAAGTTTCTAAAGTAAAGGATTTTTTCGTTCAATTTTTTAAAGTAAAGGATTTTTAGGTATTTACAATGTTCTATAATGTGTGTAAAAAAATTGAAAACATTAAATTTAAAACTATGTTAATAACTACATTAAAACTATGATAACTACAACCATCTACAACCATTTAATCTAATATTAAATTTAAAACTATGATAACTACAACCATTTAAAACTATGACACTAAAATTATAACCTAAAATATAAAATGATAATATACAAAAAGTTATCATCCAAAATATAAAATGATAATTACAACCATTTAAAACTATACAACATACATAACAACAAAATCGATCAACGAAAAAAAATTATAATCCAAAATATAAAATGATAACTACAATCATTTAAAACTATACAACATACATAACAACAAAATTGATCAACGGAAATGAAAAAGACATGTACGCCCCCTTTTGCGCACCGGTGGAACCCCCTTACAGTGGGACCGCCGCTGCTCCGCGTAAAACGGCCAAAATATCGAGGGGTGCTTAAAATAGTAGAAGAGTTAGAGGGAAGTCACTAACCTTAGTCATTTGTGGTCCAAAATCGATTAAAAAATGGCGAACTCGTCTGGTGGTGGGGTGCGAAAACGACAACTCCGGCAGGGGGGATTCGATCGAGTAATTAAAAATGGTAGGTGGGGGACTTGTGTCGGTTGTCGTTCCAGTATAAAAGAACCCAGGGACGCAATAGCGCATTAAGGCGCCATTGCGTCCCTGGGTCCTATTGCGTCCATTGGGCTATTTTAATAAAACGGGGAGAGGGATGACTAAGAGGTCAATCCTTCTCCGTGGTTTGGTCATTTCGGCCAATTTCCCTTTTATAAAACTATATTAATAGTATATTTTAAAGATTAAAACAAATTAAAAATAGAATTTATGATTATTCATTATTTTATAAAATAAAAGACGTAAGTAGAGATAAAATAACATTTACGATGTTATAAATCATTTAAATCATGCATTTCAGTGACATCTTGCTGTATCTGTATGATTGAAACTAAAACCCACAAAAAGTAATGGATATAAAATAAATTAAATAAACAAATACAAGGTTATAAATTGCATGTACTAAAATGTAATTCGTAAAAACTTACGTATATATGATTAAATCCAAAAATATCTAATATTTGTTTCACTTTGAAAGGTATTGACGAAATGATAATAATGATATTATTTTTAATAATATTTTTTTCCATGTATGTTAATAAGACAAATGTGTAAAATGAAAAACAAAAAGGTAAGGGATATAAAACAAACAAATAAACAAATATAATGATATAAAGTGTAAGAATTAAAAAATATTAATGCATATTTATGATATTTAGTAGAGTAAATTACGTTTTTCATCCTTGTGGTTTGTTAAAATTGCGGATTTCGTCCTTGTGGTTTTGAAATTTCGATTTTCGTCCCTATGGTTTGCAATTCATTTCTATTTTCGTTCTTGAGGTCAAAACACTACATTTAAGTATGAAGAACTAAAATAGAAATGAATTGTAAACCATAAGGATGAAAAAAGTAATAAAATTTAAATCGTAAGAATGAAAAAAGTAAGGAATAAATTCATAAGGATGAAAAATCATAATTTCAAAACCACAAGGATAAAAATAGAAATTGTCAACAAACCACAGGGACTAAAAACATAATTTACTGTATTTAATAATATGATTATATCAAAAAAGAGTGAATTACATAAATGGTCCCTCGTGAATGCCTGGATTTCACTTTTCATCCGTCCAGTTCTGAAAGTACATTGGTGGTCCATAAAAACGAGTTTGGAGCCCAAATTCGTCCCTGGCGCTAACGCCGTCCACTGAGGTGCCGTTAGAGGTCACATGTGCCCCTCACATGAGGGGCATTTTAGTCTTTTTACCCTTTTTTTATTTTATTTAAAATACATTTTTGGAATATATCTTTAAATAAAATAGAATAAAAAACAAATGGACCTCTTTTTAAATTTTAAGATTAACACATGTGCCCCTCTAATTTGGTCTTTTCGCCTGCAGATAAGTATCTTCATATACTTACATATATACACATCATCTTCATGTACCAAAGTTCATAAGATTCATAACAACAACAATGGTGCCATCTATTTCTCCACTTTTGTCTACTTCTCCATCTTCTATTGAAGACCTGCAACAATGGGTTGATAGAATCAGTAAAACCTTCGAAAACCATCTTTTAGTCGACACCGATCTTCCTATCTGCATCTTTCAAGTACCTGAAACCCTAATCACTGAAAATCCAGAGTCTTATGTTCCCCAACGCATTGGTCTGGGGCCAATCCACCATTTTCAGACCGAACTCTATAGCAAACAAGAACATCAAAAATTTAGGGGTTTGTTTAGGGCTTTTTCTTGTTGGGTTTACAAAGACGATTTCGAAGACAGACGAAGACGATTTCAAATTCGGATTAAGATGTAGGGTTTCGATTTTAAACGATTTTGAATCCTTGATTCAGGTTTGATTTATTTTGTGAATGTCCAAATTCAGATGTACAGAGAAATGTAGGGGTTTGTTTAGGGATTTTTCTTGTTTTTTTATTAGGGTTAATTTTTAGATTTAGGTTTTTTGGGTTCTTTATATGAATCAGATTTGTATGAATTACAGTTGATTTTTGGTTTTGTTCATGTTAATCTTTAAATGGGTTATGCTCATGTTTAACATCAAATGGACCTCTGTTTAAAATTTATGGGTTTTTATGTTGTTCATCTTGTTTTTTACTTTTGGTATATATTGATGGGGTGGAGGGAGGTGGTGAATGGCGGTGGTTGTGATGGTGGAAGGTGGATGATGTTCTTGCTAAGAAAGGAGGTGGTGGAAGGTGGATGATGTTCTTGTTGAGAAAGGAGGTGGTAGAAGAAGATGGGTAAAAAGACTAAAATGCCCCTCATGTGAGGGGCACGTGATGGGGTTAACAAAGCATGCCTTAACGGCGTTAGCGCCAGGGACGAATTTGGGCTCCATATCTCACTTTTAGGGACCACCAATGTACTTTCAGAACTGGAAGGACGAAAAGTGAAATTCAGGCATTCACGAGGGACCATTTATGTAATTCACTCTATCAAAAAATATTTAGTATTAGACTAATTTTGAAATTGTTCACGAGCCGATTATAATGGTAAAATTTGTTAGACTAATTTTTAAGGTATCAAAAAAATTCAATATTAGACTAATGTTGATTGTAAATAATATTGTGAAACATCAAATATAAAAATATAATATAAATACATAGATATATATGTTGTAACGACGAAAAATATCATTTATACATATCATTTATTAGTTAAGATATTGGTAAATGGATATAGATAAAAAAAATTTATGGACACATTTTATTTAATAGGTTGAAACATATAAGATAACGAGTTTAAAATTATCGTTTGCCATTTATGAACCATAGTTTGTACGCTATGCGCCTATGATTGTATGGTATAACCATAGTTGTACATTATGCATATATGGTGGTACTATATAACCATAATTGTGTATTAAGCATATATGGTTATACGGTATGAACCATTGTTTGATATATCATGAGTAAAGCATTATGAACCATAATTTGTACATCATGCACATATGATTGTATGCTATAACCTCTCAATTTCTGAATATTAGAAAATCAACCAAAAGCTCATTTACAGATCAAATTGAATAATAAAATGAATCGAAAGAAAAATCATAAGTAAACAATAAAATTATCATTCATAAATTAATGTTTTTACAAAATTTGGTTAGCAATGAGTTGTTAAACCCTCTTTTATGTGTTCGTACTACCTCACCATCAAGTTATCATTTTTAAAACGACAAAATAAAACTTAGTTTTTCAGTTGACATAATTGATTTATCTTCTAGTAAATAAAGGCTTCAACTGTTCAATCGGTTTGATCTTTTCATGTTGGTATAGCTAATTTGTGATAAAATATTATTTTAATTATTTGACCGAAAAACATGTAAACGAAAAGAAAGAGAATAGAAACAATTATAAAATAAGAGGTGGGTTTATGTATTTGAGCCATTTTTCATTTGCTACTAATGATCACATAGGTAAAGGCCATAGCAAATATTGTTTTATTCTTTTTGACGTACACTTAATATGTCCATTCCGAAGGTAAAAGCTGTTCAATAGGGATCTCGTCCAAGTCCTTATGCTCTTCATCCTCTGCAAAACACTAATCAAGGTTGTCTTCTTGCTTCTTTTCATTGCCACCATCGCCACCAGTGCGGCCACCTCCAACACAACCACGATCACCACCAAAACGACCACCACCGGCATACTTGCCTATCACAAGATGAATATTGCTAAAAAATGAGTTGTAGCACGACGAGTAATAAAGGAATGAAGATTATTTTGTATTAGATTCGACAAAGTTCAATTTAATATATTGGATTAATTGTGTTGAAATGACTTGATCTACTTATGGTGATGGTTTTTTGAAATGGTCGTGGTTAAATAGTTGGTTATTAAATCGAAATGGAGATGTCGTTTAACTCCTTGGTGACCCACGACCAATCTAGTGGAAAGCAGAAGAGGAGGAAGGGTGGGCAACAGGTGCCACGAGCCCTCTGTCTCACACATCTATTCAGAAGTAAGTGTAGTTTAGCAGATGACACTTGAAGCATCTCCAAAAAATGTAATAATTTTTCAAAATAAAAAAACAGAAGTTTAAAAAATGTTTAAAATCTCACATAAATACATAGTCCAAATTCAGATAAAATTCTTTAAAATATCTATTTTTCCCATTTGATCAGAATATTCTACCATATTATAGAAGTGTACCAACCTCTTGCCATAATATGATGACTTTGACCAAAAGAAATCCACCTTAAAAAACATGCAAATTTTAGGGAAATTGACCCAAATGGCCAAATCACGAAGAGGGATTGGCCTCTTAGCCAAATCTCTCCCCGGTTTACTGAAATAGCCCTAAGGACGCAATGAAAACCATGGGGCGCAATGGAGTCCGGGCGCAATGGAGCCCCTACTTGTTTTCAGTAAAAAAATGACTTGTTTTCAGTAATAGGTAACACCTGGGCTTGACACGTACCCCCGGACTCCATTGCGCCCGGGCTCCATTGCGCCCCATGGTCTCCATTGCGTCCTTAGGGCTATTTCAGTAAACCGGGGAGAGATTTGGCTAAGAGGCCAATCCCTCTTCGTGATTTGGCCATTTGGGTCAATTTCCCCAAATTTTAAGGAAAAACAATGGAAAATGTGTTTATAAGTAGTTGAATTTTGGGAAAATATTTTAAAAATAACAGTTTCAATTATAAAAAATGAGAACAAAATTTGTTAAAAAAATAATTTATATTCTTAATTTGTTTATTAAATTGTATATCAGAGCGGTGGTAATGTCATCACCGATCATAGGAAGTTCATCGGTGATTGTTTTTAACACATACGTTAGAAAGTAAAGTTTCTCAATATAACGTACAAAATGACGATTGAAACTATAAACAAATATAGCATTTAATAGATAGATCCATCAAGTTTTCTACACAAGTTGAGGGTCTATACTTGTGCGTTTGGTACACGAACTGAACGAGACAGCCAAACATGATTGGATTGGACTAGAGGGCTAGAGTAAGGTAGACAAGTAAAATAATATTATAATGTTTTAGGGTTTTAATTGGACATATGTAGTTTAGTAATTTATCAATATTGTCTAATCAATCTGCTTTTTGTTCCACCTATTTTCAGGAACATAAAAAAAATGCAACTAATTTGCCCAATTTGTGTCCTCCCATGTCCCAGTCTAATGTTTTGCCAAATATGAGACAAGAAAATTTTGTAATATCATGCCATGTGTACCTAACGCACCCTAAGGATTTAGGCGCTCTAGCGTTTAAAGTACACATGCCTTCGTACAACCCACCTATAGACGTTGCTTTCAGGAGGGATATATTGTGATTATTTGGTTTGATTTGATACATATGTAACAAATCGATCAATGATAGACGTCGTAATTAAATTCAGTGTAGTAAATGGACGATTAATTAGCAAAAAAAGTCAACTTTTGTCAAAAAAAAAAAAATATATTCGACTAGCGAAAAATACTTGCAACCACTGAATTTATTATATACTTTCAGGAAAACTATTAAAAAGTCTGAAAAAATTATTAGTTACAATTGTACATCATTAGAGATCCAAATTGCTTGCTTAGCAGTCCATTGCTCACTAGGGGTTGTTTGTTTTTTTAAAAAAAACCTCTTAGTGGCTCTTAAGTCTGAATCATTCAGACCTTTTTACACACCACCTCTTATTAATCATAACTAAAATAAGACTTCAGATTTTAGACTACTTAAAAAACAAACGGCACCTAAGACTCTAGTTTTCGTCTATTTATCCAAATATAACACATGTGAACCAACTGTTCTACGTTTTGCATAATATTATTTTCCTTGGTAAATATGTTTATTGTAATTTGATAACAATTATTACTGAAGGGTTGTGTTTCATTGAGAAGTTGAGTTAACAATGAGAAATATAAAAAATAGTTATCAATCGTTGTATGAGAAATGAATGCACATTAGGATGAGATGCACCGAGATACATCAGATCAATTCCCTTCTAAGCCGCAATTTATGGGAGGACTTGAGATTAAAGGAGATCAACAGTTCATATTCAATTCTCACGATTGAATTAACAAAAAAGCATAAATAAAACAAATACAAAATTTAAATCATTTGTTTATGATTTTTTAAAAATTTAATTTTGTATTCTTAATTTAATTTTTTTCTTCTAAATTATGAAGAAAATACCAATGAACATACTCATTTTTAAAGTAAAACTGACCGCCATTGTTGTTCAGAACTTTGTTGGTAGGGATCCACCTCCACCTGGTAGTCGGATTCCTCCGGTACACCGGTAAGAACACTCCGGTGCCGGCGCTTGCTTCCGTCTCCGTAATTCCGGTCACCGGATTCTTCACATAACCATCCTCACCAGCTGCTTTCTTAATCATATCAATCTGAAACCAAAAAACTTAAAGAGATGACAATTTTCTAACAAAAAAGAACACAATAATTATTATCAGGCAAATTGGTAGAGAATTACCTGAAAATCAATTGGATCTAGAGCTTCAAACAGTTGCAGCGGACGAGCTGCCACATTGTCGTCGGTTGCCCTGCAACCTATGCTGCCACGACCGTCGCCGATTCCGCCGTGAAAGCGGTAGTAAGCTTTTGCACCGCCGCGACCGCACATCTCGACATGCTGGTTAATTAAATAATTGATAAATAAAATAAAATAATTGATCAAAATAAGTGTCGTTTACTTTTCCATTATACCCTTAATTATATCTTAATTATATGACGAAGAAAATTTATCTCTATAATTAAGGAGAAACTTGTCCTTCATGTTAATAAAAGATATAATAATTATAAATTCTTAAAACTGTATGTCATTTTCTTTGTAGCATTTATTTTGGGACGGAGGGAGTATGTTTTAAGCGAAGAATTGTGTGAGAAATTGAGTTAATTTGAGAAGTATAAGTGGATTTGTACTCTTGATCACTTTTAATCTCAAAGTCATCCATTAATTGCGCTTAATTCGAGGATTGATCTGGTGAATCTCGATGCATTTCATCCTAATGTTCATCCAACGGTTGATAAATATTTCTCACGCTTCTCATATTAATCAACTGCTCATCGGAATCCAACTCATACATGGACGGAGCTACCATGGTGGCATGGGTGGCACGTGCCACCGTATCTTTTCTCCGACGAAGGGTAAGATTTTTAGGTTCGTGAAAGGTGCAACCGTATCGTTTTGGAAGGTGCTACCGTATTATTTTGAAAACTTCAAGAAGGTGCAACCATAACTTGTAATCAACCAAAAAAAGTCTTTTGAAATCAACCAAAAAACCGAATAAAACTCCTGACATCAACCAAAAAAACTAAAAAAAAAATCCCTCGAAATCAATAGAAAGGTTAAAAATTCGTCGAAATTAAGCAAAAAAAACTTTAAAAATTCCTCGAAATGGTGGAATTAGGCCAAAAAAAGACATCAAACAATGTTTAACGTCGGTAAAAAGATGAAGACACGTCGATAAAACCGTGTTTTTTGTAAATTTTTTTGTCTATATTATGTGGTACCACCGTATAAAAAAATTTCTGGGTCCGTCCCTGAACTCATATGTTTTATATATATATATATATATATGATCTTCACCTTGGATGCACATTAAGATGAGATGCACCGGATCAATTCTTGTATCAAGCGCTATTCATGTGTGAGTTCAAGATTAAAATTGATCAACGGTCTGGATCCCTTTTTACTCTCTTACCAAAACTTTTCTTCTCACACAATTCTTCGTGTATATATATATATATATATGTATATAATAGGAATTCTGATACCAAATTGGTGGTGGGTGGTGATTTAGGAATAAAGTAGTTGATGTGTTGGAGACGGTGGAGGAGGAGATGTTCTCCACAGTGGTTAATTATGGCAGAATGATCGGAGTAGTTGTTGAAAGCAAAAGGTGGCGTTTGGGTTACGACATTTTGGTCGGAGTAGTGGCGGAGCCACGGTTGTTTACCGGAGTACCGATCAGACATTTTCTTGGGGGTTTAATTTGTGGTGGTAAAAACCACGAGGACTTCATTTTATAGGGAAGAAAAGTGTGTGATTTAGGTGATTAGAAAATCATCACACTACAATAAAATCAGTATTTTTTAGGATGTTAAATATGTTTAAATGTCTTACTATACAATATTTTATTGTATAATATCTAAATTTATAGGATTAAATAATTGTGATACATATATAAAAATCTTGCGAGATGATGTTTAAAAATGTTTTATGACATTTTTGTATTAAATCGTTCTTTTAATTTTTTGTAATATTATCTCAAAAATGTCTTGCAAAAATTAATCTTCTATAAGAATATGTGTTTGTAGGACACTTTTCAAATGTGTCATATAATAAAACTAGTACGACATTTTGTTTTAAAAATGTCTTTTTTTTTTTTTGTTAAAACACTATAAACTTGTTGCAACAATTTTATATAGTTCGTACAAAATGTTATCAAATCTGACACTAATCATATTTAAAAAAACGTGGTGCAATGAGTAGTAACACATAAAATATAAAAAAGTTTGTTAAAAAGTCATATAAGCATTCTATTAGACCATTTTCTAACGTAGTCACCAAATCTTACATTAAACACTATTTCAACTTCAATTGACACATTATTTTTTCATACTTAATTTGGTGTAATGAGTACCAGCTAACACAACAAATTTGGTTTAACATTATTCATTACCCTACTTTTTATACCATTTTTTTTACAATTTTGATTTTGGTTTCTCAATTTTGATATTTATGTATTTTTATAAGAAAAGTGTTTAAATTATAATTTATTTATTATTTGTTATATTATATATATTATAAATTATATCAATATTAATATTGTAATTATATTATATATAGTATAAGTTATATTTATATTTGTATAATTTAATTCATAATTAATAGTAAAACTTATTAAGTTAGTCAAACTGAAAAATAGTGATATAAAATGTAAAATTAATTAATTAATATAAAAATATTATTGAAAATTAATAAATCAAAGAAAAAAATATACCTAAAATGTTCTAGTTTAATGTAAAAAATTGTTACCAACAAAAAAAATTTATTGTTTGTATCAAATTTTACACCAACTCAGCAAATCTACAATTTAATGTAAAATTTGATTTTATTCATTAAAAGTTCTCTCAAGACACATGAGGATTTTTTGTTTTACCCACTAAAAATTCCCTTAAAACAGTTAAATAATTTTTGGATAGACTATGTTTGGCAAACTAGCTTATAAGCTAGCTGATAAACTAACTTTTTAAAACGCTACTATGAGTAATTTTTCAATAAGCTAGCTTATAAACTAGTTATGGTCATCCAAAATGTAAAAAAAAAAAAAACTAAGCTAGCTTTTTTTGTCAAACAATGTCGTACCGTAAACTTGATTTTTTTCGAAATGGTTATTGACAACTCACCTGCCATGTAGGACAAAGTTATGATTCACTTGTTTCATCCATGACACCTCAGCTTTATCTACAAGTGTGTTGCTAACCCTACCCCCTATAAAACTCATACCCCCTCCTAACCCCCTATTCCCTCACAACCACGAACAACAAACTTCCAAAAACTATTTTTAATTGATTTTCAAATCTATAGTTATATTTTATACCCCTATACTTATTTAGTTAGTTTACTTTATACCTTTTACTTTTTTAATTTTCATTTTACACCATCACCATATTAATACATATAATCGTATATTAAATAAAATACGTTAAAAAAATAAGTTTTAATTTTAACAAGTTACACCATTACAATCATCTCTTCGATATATTCGAAATGAGTCCAATATTGAATATTTTTGGATTTAACTATTTTATTATATGTTAAAAAATACGTTAAGAAAATCAATATATATATATACACACACACACACAAACTAGAAGCGTACTCGCAAATGCATCGAGATACATCACGATTTTAATGTTTCATTTTATTTTTTGTTTTTTTGTTACGATTTTGAATTGTTTTGAGAAAATGATATTTTTTTTAATAAATTTGTTTAATTTATGTTTAATAATATAATGTTTTTTATATAAAAAAAATAAGTATTTTATTAGAATTCAATGATTATCTTATATATTTTAATTACATCTAGAAAAAATAACCAATTACATATTTAATAATACTAGAAGCGTACGCGTGCAATGCATCGAGATACAAATTGGTGGGTGTTAGAAATCTGCAGTAGTAATATGTATCTTGTGTTTTGATACTTGTAAATTAAGAGATTTTTAAAATCTTGCATAAAATGATGGTACCTGATAATTTGTATTTAAGAGTTTTTTATCACATACAAAAGTAGATTAGATATGTATGAAGAATATATAGAGCATACCCGTACTCGTGAATATGTTGTTTTAAATGAATAATCAAAGTTGAAATATGTTGGAATAAAAACAATACGCAATATATTTATTATATTTATTATCTTTATTTAAAAACTTACGTTCGATGTGATGCATTTAAAAAAAAATCAATTAACCAAGATACAATATATGACATATAATAATATAATCAAATCAAAAAATATTCAATATTGGGCTTATTTCGAAAGTATCGACGAGACGATTATAATGGTATAACTTGTTAAAATTAAAAAGTATTTTTTTAACGTATTTTAGTTAATATACAATTATATGTGTTAATATAAATAAATCGGTGTAAGAGGGAGGGGGTGGGAGATTTTGCAGGGGTTAGGGAAAGAATTTCCCTATCTACAATTGGAAGGGGTGAGTTGGATTTGTCCTTTGATTTAATTTATATCGAGTAACATAGCCATTTTTTTTTATTAATTTTAAGATTTTTCGATTTTTGGTTTGGGTTTTTTTCCCCGGTTTTTGTGATTGGTTTAGAGAGATTTTTTTGTTGATTTCAAAGGATTTTTTTGGTTTTTGTGATTGATTTCAATTGACCTTTTCGGTCTTTTGGTTGATATTCAAAAGACTTATTCAGTTTTTGTTTCATATTCCTTGTATTTTCTAAATCCTTAAACACCAATCAAAGTCTATCTTTTGCACCTTTCATACCCAAAATAAATTATAGTCGCGAAAAAATTGAACAGGTGCATGGAACCCGTTGGGGCCTTCATAGATCCCTCCCTGTTTTATGCCATAAAAATTGCAATATTTTGTTATAGACTTTTAGGGGTTGTTTGGTTGGTTTTTCATTAAGTCTTGTATGAATAAAGTTGTCTATGTGGATTAATCTGCTTGTATAGATTGAGAATGTTTTTGTTCAGGAGGGTTTTTTCATAGATGGAATGAGCGTGTTTTTTAATTGGGGGGGGGGGGGGGGGGGGAGTTTGGAAAAAAACTTGGTTTTCTGCATAAAGTTCCTCCATAGAAGCTTACTGAATAAGCCACTTTTTATATCATTAAGCCACTCCCAAACATTCATGTATAGTTGACCAAATGAGCTGTGAGTCTCATTAAGCTACTAACAAACAGACCCTTATAGTAATGTGACCGATAGGAAGTAAAATATATGTACTTCAATGATAATAAATGATAATTGTAAAGACTAAAATCAATAATATCAATACTTTATGATAATGATGGACTATTAAATTAATAGTTTAGTTCAGAATTTGCAAAAAGTCTTATGATTACAAAAGACGTTACAAAAATAAAGACCGGATAGTTTTATGATGATGATGATGGAAGTGACATTTTTTTCGGTTGCAATATCAATGACGGTTTCACATTGGGCGGAATTACCAATGTTTTTTTTCCGATACCATCACATGATCGAATTATATTGAAAGTTATGTTATCATATGATATTTTTTTCGTTTTAATTTTTTTACCTCTCCAACAAACCAATGGATCAGAATTGCGTCATTCAAGTATTGAATACATTCACCAACAACTTAAATAAATTGGATAAAAACCGAAACCGGGCTAGATTCACTAAAAAACCAGGGGGCGTGCACCCGCTCTATCAAGCCGATGTAGTGGATTTTTTTTAATAGTATTAAAAGGTGCATCCGTTATATTTTGATGTGTCCCACCATACATTATGAAAAACCACTTGGGTATTGCAAAAAACCACGTATTTGCCATTTCTAATAAAACCATTTTTTTTATAACTAAAATTTGTTTTATTTTATATTATCATAATTATTTTGTGCCCTTAGATGAAACTTTTTTGTGGACCTGTTACCAAAGGCATCCTTCAACATCCTTTACGTCAATCAACTTTTTTTTTTCAATAACTTTTTTTACAAGACTGAATAGTTTTATTATAATCAAACAAATTTTCTCCTTCCAGATCGATACAGTAGAATCACGTTCATTAGATCAAATCTTATGGATCGTTTACCTAATGCTTACCCGGTAAGTATTTACCAAGTCACATTACCTTATTGATGAACATGGCAAGGACCATAAATCTTACTCGGTAAAAGCGATGACAAGGACCAAAAATCTTACCTGGTAAGTGATGGTTGTAATAACCGGGTTCAAAGTTAGTTAATTTTAAAGTTTGGGAGAAAAGTGGTCAAAGCCTAAAATTTAGGGGGGCTAAGTGTAAATAGGTATTAAAAAGGATTTTAGCCTAGGGATTCTCTCATTCATCTTCTTGGCGGCCGAAAGAATTAGAGGAAGGGAAAAGAAGCGCAATTTCAATCATTGAGGAGAAGGACGAAGGAAGCTGGGAATTTGAAGAGGAATTGTTCACAGTTGATTAAGGTAACATTCATTCTCTCCATACTTGTTTTAAGGTTAGCAGACTATTGATAGTTGGGCCTTAACTTGGGAAGAATGAATCCTCTTCTGATTTACCCAAAATCTTAATAAGTAGTTCTGATTAAGTAATGGGATTGATTAAGGGAGGTTATTGCTCAAATCATTTAGTGTAGTAATCAAGCTAAATAAATAATTAAGTTATGTGGATTTTGAAGGTTGTGGTTCGTTCGAAAACCCCTAATCGCCTCTGGGCTCGGGGTGTAACGTGCGACCGGATGAGTTGGGGAATGGTCGTCTAGTATCTGTTATTGTCCCGGGCGACGGGTTGGTACCGGGGTAACCCGGGGGTAGTGGATCCCGGGCTATGACCCTGGGAGACGGGGGAGCCCGGGGTGGTATTACCCGGTCGATGTAGCCCCCGGGGGGGGGGGAGGGGGTTTTGTCTGTTGGGTTGGGTAGTGTGTTGGTAAGGGGCGATGCTTAAGTTATAGAAAGGGTGAGAAAGAGAGAGATACCGTCTTTTCATTAGTCTGTTCCTAAGGAGTGTCTTATCAAAATTACCAATGTTATCGTAGGTTGTGAGATTGCTAGAACCGGAACTCGGCAAGGACCAAGGTGAGTTTTCTAAACTAAAACCTCTTATGTTATGAAGCTATTTATGTACGTGGATTTTCGAACTAAATGCCTTGTGGCGTTAAAGCGGATTAAGACACGTGGAAGTTATTTTAATACTTATCTTTCCTTATGTGAGCATTATATATGTGAGTCTCTTTTAAATGTGGTACATGTTTTTACTGGGTTAAATGTATGCATAAATTGTTGCGAGCTGTAAGGACAAAGTCGAGGGGTGTGGCCCGCCTGTACTCATATCGGGGGTGTGTCCCGTTTATGCCAATTGGGAGGTGTGACCCAATTAAGGCAGTATGAAACAGACACGCTATTACTTTCGAGTAATGGTAGTGTGTGCCGGAAGCGAGTTTTTTTTAATATGGTTATGTTTGCAAAGCTGAATAGATTGAGTTTATTATAAACTTTTCTGTATAATGTTTTTCGAACTGTGTTTTGAGGGACTCACTAGACCTTCGGTCTAACCCTCGCTATTTCAAAACTAAAACCCCTTTTCATGTCGCCGTGAGGGAGGAGGCCCGGGCAAGGGTAAGGAGAAAATGTGATCGGATGCTAGAATAGAAGACCCCTATTTAGTATATCTTTATTTTATTCTCAGTTGTAATAGGTTGCCTTGAGAAAGTTAATGTTTGATTTTGGGGCCGTTTATGGCAGAAATTTTCTTATATTAATAGTATGCTCGTTATTATTGTTTGGGGTTGTTTCAATGGTGACGACTCTTACCAGTTAGCGCTTATCAGATAAATTATTACATAAGATGTTTTTCATGGACTAAAATCTTAATCGATAAGATAAGTGATAGTGTTGAATTTACCGATAAATGCTTACTGGATAAGTGATTAGGTAAATGGCCCCTTAGTCTCTTTAATATTACATGTTAAGCAGGAGATTAATTGTCATTTTGTTTCCCTCAAAGGTTATATTAGAAATATAGGTATTGTAAGGTTTCTAGTTTTTTAGGACTAAAGATGTATATAATATAAGTACATGGGGGTGTCTAAAAACTTTAAAGCAAATTTTCTTGTTTGTTTTCATCCATTATTAAATAAGTAAATTAATATGATATTTTTATATTCTTTATTTTTTGGAAGGTGTCCAAGACTATGTTCAAATTAATCCTGAAAAATTACGAATGTAAAACATGGATCAATCCTGATAAACTCATTGACTATAAAAAAATAAGGATATAAAATTCTTTTTGTAATTTTTATTTCTTCCAAATTTGGTATAATCTTATAGTTTTTAACCATAGTAATATTAGTGCATCCACAATAAATGTTTTTTTTTGTAAGATTCTTATAAAAAGCTCTATTATAGAAAATATTTTTCTATTCAGTAACATCTTCTTATAAAAAAACTAAGCTAACTTTTTTTCTTGGTACATGTTCGGATGACCATAAGCTTGTGATAGGGTAAATTTATTTACCCTATTTTTTATCCTCTTTTTATAGTTTTGAGCTATTTTTCCTTTTTCCCATTGCGTCTTTTTAATTGTTTTTTACGGTTATGTCACTTAGCTTTATATTAGTACTTGCGGCTTGATAAATCCATTTTTTTTACGAAAAATGTGGCAAAAAGTCTTATGTTTTTGTGTCTACAAAATGCGGCCGATTGAAGTCCGACATGACCGAGTAGCGGATTTATCGAACTGACAACATGGACTTCAATCATTTTGTGTAACACCCGTGATTCTGGTAAACCCTTAATTTACCCTTATCCGGTTAAGCCATGATTATAGATCTTATCCAAATGGTGTTCGTGAGTTTTGGATTTCGGACCGAGAGCGCGTCGGGTCGAAAAGTCGGAATTTTGACCCTCGGGGTGGCCTGGGCGATTGTGCCCGCGATTGTGACAAGGTGTCACTCTCGCGGGGCATTATCGCGGGAGATGTACCGCGGGCTCCCCCCCCCCTTCGGGCGATTATACCCGGCGACTATGCCAAGGGCATAGTCTCATGGCACTATCGCCGACAGCCCCTGGTCGTTTTTAATCAGCTTTGAGCAGCCCCTCTTCATTTATCTTAACCCCCTTTCACCCTTTTTCTCTCTAGAAACCGAACCCCAAACCCTAAATTCGGTTTTATGCATCCAAGACACCAAATTTGTGATGTTCCAAGTGTTCCTCCTTCCACCCATCAAAGATTGGAAGCCATGGTCAAGAAGCTCCATCTTCAGCTTCAACCTCAAGTTCATTTTTGGGTTTTCTAGGTTTTCGTCAAAACCTAAGTGGTAAGCAGGTGCTTTCCAATTCTAAACCTTGTATTAAGTTGTAAATGCTCCATTGATGTTTCCCTAGTGTTTGGTTTATCAAATCTCAGATTTGATGATTTTGGAGAAAATAGGGTTTTGATCTCGTTGGGGATTTCGGTAAATAATGTTTGGAGATTGTTTCTAAATGGTTAAATTTGGGTGTTTATGGTTTGGAATGTTTGGATCTAGGTTTTGGAAACTCGAGTTGAAGAGTTGGTTTGGGTGCCCTCGGAAAGTCTCATCATCAAAAAGGTTTTGGAAGCTCTCGGTTTGAGGATTCAAGTGGCCTTCAAAAGAGCTCGTTGGGTGAAACCTAGATTTAGCCTAAATCTAGCAAGGTGAGTTCAAGTTGATTTGTGAAAACGGTGTACATGCCAAAATGTGTATTTTAAAGTGTTTTACATGAAATGGTTAACTGCTGATAAGTCTTGAGTATTTAGAAGTAAAATATGTTTTACTTGGTTATTTGTCAAAGTGTGTGTATTTTGATAAGTTTTCATATTTGGTAAACTTGGACTGTGTTAACCTCTTAAAATGCTTCTATTGGGTTTTGAACGTTTCCAACAACTAAATAACATGAATTACGTATTCTTGGGGATTTTGTACAAGTAAGGTCTATTTTATGAGTTATATGTCTTTGACGATTTTGTACAAATGAAGTCTAATTCATGTTATATGCATTGGGTGTATTTGCATTCATAAACACTTTGGAAATCTTGGGTCCCATCTCGTATGGAGTTTTGGGTAAATCTAGTCTTTGAAATACGTGTCTTCATAAACATTATTTAAAGATATTTCACTATTTTGGAGACCGGTAGTTATTGGTCAAACGGATTTTGAGCTCTTTAGTTCGGTATTGGCTTAAACGAGTCGTGTGGACATTTGTCCGGATTTTTAACCGTCGTGGGTTTTGGATATGATGACACTTAATTTGTGTCATTGGTGAGTTACATGTTTTGGGAGCTTTTGGTCTTTCAATTGGAGTCATGTAACGTTAGACAGTGTGTAATGGATCCATAGGCACGTGAGTCAGTCTGTTTTGGATGGTCAATTGGGTATTGCGGAGTTGAACTTCGGCACCCATGTTTTATGACCGGAAACTTTACAAGTGATCGCTAGGAGGGTTGAGTTTGTGGTGCTATCGGGGAGTGAGCGCTAGGACCTCCGCCGCTTGAAGTAATGCCTGGGAGGTAGTCTTTAAGTGTGTCGGGCCTTCGGGATGGAGTTCTTCGGAATGATCCATCAAGGTCAACTGACTTGGGTGACACTTGGTAAAGAATTCGTAGGGACACTTGGGCTGAGATGTCGTGAGGTGTCATGCGATTAACGTTGAATGGGTGGTATACTTTTGTGTTTCCTCCACTCTCAACGGATACGGGTCTCCCCCGCTGTCGGCTTTCAATTTTTCAAAAAGAGGACGTCTTATTTTATTGTCATTGTTTCCTTACGGTCGCGTGAGTTTTGGACCTAGTGTCCATGTTTTCGGACATACGGTATATGTGGTTTTGATAACGAATCATGGTCGAGCAGTATGTCCTGCCCGCGTTTTGGGTATTTTGGGTTATGAATTGTCATTCATGTTTTACCAATTAAGTATCGAACTATGATCCTGTAACAACCCAACCTTAGATGCAACAAGATAGCAACTTAAATTTAAATAATAAAGCCAAACGGCCCAATTATACATCTGAAATACAAAGTTTGCAGAAAGACAACCTAGTACACAACTGAGAATACAATGCCTCTAAGGAATCTACAATGAAGGTCCTCTAAATCAGCTTCAGCTCACAACAATTCTTAAAACTCAACCGCTCCTTATATACCACTCTTTACCTGAAAAAGGTTTTAGATTTGAAAAGAGCGAGGGTTAGACCGTAAGGTCTAGTGAGTCCCCTCTTATACAATATTTAACTCATAAAACAAACAATCAATAATTTATCACAAAATAACCATTTTCAGCTTCAAGGAAAAAAACATTATCTTTCAGTAAACTTCTCCGCTCACACTACCGTCACCCTAAGGCGACGGCGTGTCTGTGACTTACACTGCCTTAAATGGGACACACACCCCATATAGCATAAACGGGACACACACCCCGGTATGAGCACAGGCGGGCCACACCCCCCGACTTTGAGCCTTCTCACTTAGGTCCATGTATGCATACATTTCCACTTGGACAAAAAAATAATAACAAGAATATCATCTTTAGCATTTAAATAAATCTCGCATGTAAGTGCTAAAGCAACATAATATCAAAGCTTGCATATAACTTCCATAAAACTCATGCCATCATATAAAATCAAAGTTTAAGATAATTTAACTTTACTCGCTTTTGCTATCAAAAGGTTCAGTTAGAAAAACTCACCTGATCCTTGCGAAGCTTCCCTTCTATCTTCTTAATACTGGCCCTATAATCACGATAGGATAAAACATACATAAAAGTTAACACTCACAGCTCTAAACTGGTATGGACTGAACTGCACTACCCGACCTGACCGAGACCTGCCCGACCGATGCTCGACTACGACTTCGTCGCGCTCCAAGCTGACCCGAGCAGCGCACGAGCCGCGCCCCACGCGGCGCCCAAGTCGCGCCCCGAGCGGCGCCCTTGCTGCGTCCCGAGTGGCGCCCAAGACCGGGGTCTAGACAGCGACCGGTACCGCCTCGACCAAACTTACAAACAACCCATTCTAGAATTTGAATCAAAGGATAATCTAGAAGAGAGTTTTAGTTTTGAATCTTACCTTAGAATCGATTGCATACCTTTAAGTTCTTTGATTCCCTTTTCCTCTCCAAATCGCCTCTAGCCTCCTTCCTTTCTGTTTCCTTCGGCCGACCCCAAATTAAGCCCAAAATCCTATTCTAATATCCAAATACAAAACTTACACTTAACCCCCTTCAAGAGTTAAGATTTTCCCTTAAAGTTTATTAACTTGGGACCGATTATTACAATCCGTTTGGGTGAGTTATGCGTTGCACCATTTTATAAGAAACGTGTGTTTTGGGAGCATTGTCTTTAAAAGTGCATATTATGGGAAGATGCGTAGTTTCCATTTTTTTTAGTATAATATTTCGAAGGACCTTGCTTTAAACTGAATTCTTTTCTTCTAAGGATATATTCTTTATGTTAAAACTCTTGAGCTCACTAGGCGTTAAGCCTAACCTTTTTATTTGTCGGCATGTGCATCAGGTTTCAAGGGTGGGAGTCGGTTCTAGCAGTCCTATGAAGAGTAGAGTCTTATCTAGATCCGAAAGTAAGTATTCGGTGAAGTCTTCCGCTTTATGGAGATAGTGACTATGCATGGGTATTAGTAGCACCCGTCCTTTCTAGTCCGTATGTATAAGTTAGTATATGGGCATTGTAGTTGAATTTAAATTCGCTGTTGTAGATGATTCATTTATGGATGTAATTATAAAATTTTTAAATAAGTTGCTATTTCCATATTTGAGGGTGTTACATTTTGACGGGCCGATTTAGGTGGTTTAGCACTATATATATAGAAGTGCTTAGTGATAGTTAGATCATCCTACTTCTCTTAGAACACTTCCATTAGTCTCTTGTTTAGTTTTGATGGCCAACTCCCTTGTAATGGGAGGTTTGAAGATTGTGATCCAAGAGCTCAAGGTTCAATCTTGTATGCTCTAGCTCATGATTCAATCCTCCTCTTTGGATCAATATTAATCTCGTTACAAGTATTTTCATCATATTAATTTTCAGCAACTTTCATCTTCTTCTTGTGGTTCAACACTTGTGGTTTTTATTTGGTTGTCACTACAATTTTAGTTTTATAACAAACCGGAAGCTTGATTAATCAATTCGGACTCCCAACCTCGGTTGGTTCACGGTTTGTTGTAGTATTAAAATTGCTTCGTGTCTCCAAAGTATTAAGAAACCATCTTGGACATTACGTTAATTGCCAAAGACTCTCAAAGTAACCTAAGGATTAAAGACACATTTGAAACAAGACTTTCTTTAACAAGTGGTAAATTAGTTGGTAAATCATGGCTCTACAATTCCCACTTTATTTTAACGTCGTTGGAGTGATTGAATTAATTTCTTATAATTATAGTGTTTGTAGTTTAATCTTAAAGTCATTCTCAAGTAAGTAAACTTTTCTAGTTCAAGTAAGGATTTTAGTTACATGCATAGTTGATAAATCATTTCTTTTAAGGTTAATTAACTAGTAGTTGACATAATTCTCATTTTCTTTAATTGTTTTTACAATCTTTAAAATTAGGATTTAAAATGATGATGGGCTAACCGTCTCAGTTCAGGGTAAAAAGTGAAGTGGGGACCGAGACCGATAATAAAATAAAAGGTGTATCGTATCGCATGATTGTCCAAAGTTATTTAATTTCAGAGTTATATTTTGTGTCGAAATACAACTGATCAGCTGACAACTGGTTCGTTGTGTGACGACTTCTTTAAGTTACATAAAATATCGACTCTGAGATAATGAAGGAATGCGATCTCGTCTTTTATTTAATTATTAAATTCGTCTCAACGGATCTTTATACCATGCACTCTTTTTAAATTAATTTCTCAGTAGTTGTTTATCAAAACCCCCAACCAAAATATTGTTTTCAAATTCGCCATCTGAAACTCGCTTTTACAGACCCGATTTTTAAGGAGAATTTTTCCACGCTTCCCTGTGGGATCGATATTTGGTACTTTGTACCATTATTACTTGTTAAAAACGGTAGTAGATTGAGATGTATACTTGCGTCAAGATCTACTTATTTGCATTTTTAAAAAGTGTAAACACGAAATGTCGCAACAGCTAGCTTATAAGCTAACTTATTGAAAAGCTACTCATAGTAGTGTTTTGAAAAGCTAGCTTATAAGCTATCAGTTAGCTTATAAGCTAGTTTGCCAAACAATGCCTAAGGTGTTTGACAAAGAATTTGGATTCATACCTAAATTCTTGTGTTTTCATTGTTTTTAATATTTATTTTATTTTAACAATATACAACACATATTTATAAAATATATAAATTTAAGTTGATACAAAAAATATAAACTAATAATCATAAAAAATATATTTATCAATTTTGTTTTTGCATTTTTTATGCAAGTATTTGTATTTTGTTTAATTTATTTATTTACTCCCTCCGTCCCAAAATAAGTGTCCACATTTCTATTTATGTTTGTCCCAAAATAAGAGTCCACTTTCAAAAAGTAGATAAGTAAATTCTCACATTTACCCTTAATTAATGCACAAATATATAAGAGTTGTGAAGAAAGAGAAACATTAAATAAGGGTAAAGATGTCATTTGGTGACAAAAATGTGTAATAATTATGCATGTCTAAAACTGTGTGTCAAGTCAATTGTGGACACTTATTTTGGGACGGAGGGAGTATTAATTAGGTAAATAAAATTATTTAATTATCCATTGGGAATGGAAGAATTTTCTCGTTTGTCGAACATATTTGGTCGAGTCCATGTCAACTTACTTGAACATATTTGATCAAAGTGTCCCGTTGGTTGAGCTCTGTACCGACTTAGTTGAACACATTTGGTCTAATGATGCTTAATCATTTTAGGTGTCTTATAGATATAATATTGTTGTAGTGTACTTTAAATTATTTGTATTTAGTTTTCCTAAAATGCAAGGACAATGCTACAATTTTTGTTCATTAAATTAAATGTGCTATTTTATCTTGTCATAGCGATGAAGACCTAATTCTGTATGATAGAAAACTAACTGTTATTGATAAATATATAGTTTCAAAATTTTTTCAGTACTCAAAAATGTATATTATCTTATCACAACATAGTATTCTTCTCAAATTTCAGTCGTAACTATTCTGGAGAAGATGCAAAACAACAATATTCAACAATTCATTGTGTATGTATCGTTTGCGTGTTTGGCTTTAACAGTGTATCTATGTTTTTATTGACACACGAAAAATAAGACAAATCAAAGTTGGATGTTACTTGCACAATTAGATGAAAGGTGAAGTCCGAGGGTTGTTAAAAGTTTTGTTCAACCTCAAAGGCTTGAGGGAAAGAAGTCTCAGATTCCTTAATTAGAATGTGGAATCATATAAGTTACAGATGTTGAAGGCACCAACAATTGAAGCCCAAATTTTGCTCCAGTGATATGTAAATGGAGAGGTTCGAGGCCCATTTCATCTCTTACCACTCCTAAGCAAGTTCATAGATGAATTAGAGAAAGATATGTGGATTTCGAAGTCGAAATGAAGCAAAGAAGAGTTTAAGCACATACAAGTGTGTTAGTCTAATGTACGGAATGAGTATCGAACTCTCGTTTATAGATACTAGTAGCATATGATGTAGTCGAAGCGTATGATACAAAAACGGAACAGGAAATCAAGAACAGAGGCCTTAAGGCCATCAATTTGATTACTAATGGAAGCTTAGTGTTTATAATGTGATTAGTGAGTTTGAACAGACAAGAAGGTTATGATTGAGATATCGGGAGGGGAGGAATTAAAAGACTACACCCTATCTGGTCTCACTTCCTTGGGAGTAGTGACCCAAGAAAACTATAAATATTTAAATCTGGAAAAATCTTTATAATTCAATATTGAAGAGACAAAAATATCATTATAATTGTTTGCAACAATGGAACTGAATGTAATATCATTTTCAATTAAAAAAAAACTTAAAGTGTATTATGATGAATTAATATTGAAATCTCCAAAATAAAGAATTTATTTGAGTTATATATAAATTTTATAGAGATTTTAAATTTTGGTTCTATATTTTAAAGAAATTATAGACTTTTCGTTAAACTGTGAATCTAATTTAAAAAATGCTTTTGAAAATTGTACACAAAACTATTTAGACTGTTTGAAAAATAATTCAAATACATATATTTGTTCATTTTACCATTTTCAATCGAAAAAACATCTATATTGATCGAATTAATTTGTTAATTAAATTTTAAATAAATCAAAATTTAGAAAAAACGAAGGAAGACCAAAATTAGAAAAAGAAAAACGTAAAAGAAGGCTAAAAGTCCTTTTTACTCTAAAAAAACAATAACAAACTTATTCGATACAACATGCTCTTCCTATCGAAACCGAAAATATAAAAGAGTTTATCGACCATGATTATCAACCACAACTAACACGGCAATAATGGCAAACAAAAATACAACGTTTACTAAATGAACCCCTTTTAGTTCAAGGTCCATCCTCAGCCAATCCCTAAAAAACACATTTAATTAAATAAATGTGGTTAGAGCATTTTTCTCGTTAGTGCCCAATGTTCAAACGAACAAATGTTGTTGGGGTTTGTTACAAAGTTCGTTTAAATTGCATCTCTTATCGATATTGTTGTACGAAAAACTCAAATAAATATGGGGAATACCATATTTGAATTGATTAAAGAATTATGGGAAGGGTAGTTTTGGAAGAGATTTTAAATATTTTTTGATGTAGAAAATAATGTAATACATTGAAGCCGATTCATTGTTTACACCATTTTCTTGTACCAAAATAGTGCACATTTTGTGCCTCATGTAATTGAGTAGTCCCGTAATTGTAAATCTTCTTTCAAAAAGAAATAGGTATTGTAAACGTTAATTCTATCTTAAACACTTTTAGTGGTCTATAAATTAAAGTTAAATGATCATAGTAGAAGTGAGTTAGTTAAAGTTCAAACCTGGTTTACTTCAACTCTAATATAATAAAACTAACATATATTATCACGTAGGCTACGACATTCCTGTATTTCAATAAAAAAAATAAGTTTTGCATATCATCAGATCTGAATAATAAAACAAGAATATCAAGAACTTAAGAAGTCAAAGGTTGTGGAAATACATAATTGACAAATGATGCAAAAGAATGGCATATCAAAAATTAAAGAGTATGAGAATAACAAAGATTAATCAATAAATTTATGCATATACATTAATATATTATATACCATGGTTGGGCTTAAGATGGGGAATAATGTCCTCGTCCGGTCGTCCCCATATCGAGTGGTTACTGGATGGAGATAACAAATTCCTGTCCTTGAATCCGGTTATGCAAGGAGTCCATGGTCCCGAATCGAATTGAATAAATTGAGTACCCACCATGATTGAGTTAAACAACCATCCATAATTTAAACCCTCCCTACAACAATCAATGACAAGGGACAAAATTGACAACTAGTTTTTTTTTTTTAAATTTGACATTTTCCTATTTTCAGACAGTTAAGACATAATTTTAATCTTTCATATGTCGATGGAAGAAAACCACTAGACCAACAAGATACTAGTTTCAACTTGTTAAAACCTTGGATTTGCTTTATAATAGTGCTTCATATATCAACTCCTTTTCATGCCACTAGGTTCTACATGACTACTAAATTCAAGACCCATATAACTAGTTGAAGTGTACAAAACTAACACATAAATACTACAATTTTATAATCCTTTCAATAAGAGCATCTTCAACAAAGTTTTTCTAAAATAGGAAGGAAAAAATGAGTTTTTGTTCTCTAAACTTCTCCAACAATTTTTGCTATCTTGTTCTCTATAATAGAGAATACTTGAAAAAAATTCAAGTCTAGATAATTCTCTAAAACTTGATGGGGGGAAAACGACACAAAACATCAATCAGAATTCGTGAGGCCCGAGGCCTCACAGAGGCTACCCTTTTCCGAAAGCTTTGCGGCACCACCCACTAGTCTTCGGCCGGAGGGATTTCATTCCCTTCGCTTCCTGGGCCCAAAGTAGTGTCGTCTTTCCATATCATAAAAAAATAATTATTTTATTTAATTCCACCAATGTGTCACGTTTAGCTCGAAGGTTCTATGGAAATCCGGAATATTTCGAATCAATCAAGAAATTTGAGGAAGCTTGGAGAAGGATCAAGGATGGATAAACAAAGATCAAGATGATCAAGCATACTCTAGAAGGAACCATATATTTTAAGGGATTATGTCTCTAAATCCTTCTTTGTAATAGTTAGTAGAATAATCTAGATAGATTCATAGAGTTATATAAATAGGGGTAGTCTTTCATTTGTAAATCACACTCCACATTTTCACAACTTGAGTAATAGAAGCATAGAGTTCTCACAATCTTCTTAACATTCTTGTTTGTTCATCCTTGTCCGATATTCTTGTAGTTTGGCTGACTTAGTTCGAGAACTAAAGTCGCACGCGAGCTTGTGAAGACAACTCCGTGACAAATGAGATTGAAGTTTTATCATTTTATATAAAGTTTTTTATTTGAAAAGTGTATTGAAATGATAAAATTAAGAATATTATAATAATATAATTTATATTAAAATATAGAATTTATTTCAGTTAAATGTAAATTTTTAACTTTTGATTCTTATTTTAAAAAAATATATAAAAAACTTGTTAAAGATGATCTAAAGATCCAATGGACACTCATGATTTACACCCTTTTTAACTCAACTAAGCCACAAATATCATATTCACCACATATGCCATGATTACACCCACCCCCATGGTTGCATATGAGAAACCCTTCAAACCAAGCATATAGGCATCATTACAACCCCATTGAGTCATTTTGAACTTAGAAAGATATTTATAAATTTAAAAAAAAAAAAAGATATTTTATAGTTACCTTTGAAAGATCAAGCTATAAGCTATAATCACTTGGATTGTGACATTTAAGAATCAGAGAGGATATAGTGAAAAATTCATTAAAATTCACTAAGCAGAAGATTAGTCGATATGCATAAACTGTCACAGGTATCATGGTTACCAAAAAAAACATCTCCAAGCTATCAAATCCAAATAATTCATGAAAAAACTAACTTATTAAATGCTTGGAAAGTAGTAAATAACAATATAGTACCATCAAGTTATCAACATCACACAATTAACCAAATGAAACCAACCTTTCTGGTTCCTGCTTTTTCTATACAAACCAGCGAACATTGGCAAAAGGGGAAAAAGAACTCCAAACCTCCACACGCTCCCAGAAGCATCTGGATCTAAAAAGAAGAAAGAAACAGATGGAGAAATCCTCTTTTACCGTGGACGACAAATCGGTCCTACCGGTGATCGGAAACCACCTACAATAACCTCATCGTAAACGCACAAGTGAAACTCGGCTGTCTTCCCTTTCTGTTGTGCTAGTGTACAATCTCTGCACAAATTCCGATTCGGCTTGCTCTGCACCTGAGGATACACCTCCTCAATCTTCGGAAAATTCATATTCATATTCATATTCAAAGGCGAATCGAATCCGTATCTCGAATTCAAAATCATGTTCACGTAATTCTCTCTCTGCATCACTAAATCGTGAAATCGATCGTCGTAATAATAAGGACTATACGCACTCATTTGTGCATCGTTCATATCAAGCTGATTATTCCAACGAATACGCGATAAATCATCCGGCGATACCGAAGAAAAATCTAAATCGCTCTGTTTACCAGGTTTCCTCCTGCGATCTCTTCTCGACCGCTTCAACACGACAAGGAAGTAACAGTTCTTCTCTCTAACTAAAACGGAAAAGTTAACCTTACCGGTGATCAGAATCTTCCGTCGGTCCATTGAAATCTTCGATTTATTGCTGTCGACTAAGTAAGTAGTTAGATTATTGTACGAAATACCTATCATTTGGCTCAACATCATCTGAAACTCCTTGAACACAAGATCTGGATGAACCTTAACGTTGCCTACATCCATCTCACGCTCACCGTCAAATAGAACAACCGGAAACACCACCGGTGCCGCCGCATCGTCGTCTGCTTCCACCATATTCTCCGATAAGAGTTTTGAGGAAGAGGTAATATTCTAGAGACCGCGTTTGATCGGAGGGGGATACGTATTTATATAAGCGGTGGGGTTTTTGAGATGAGTACGTAATTAGATAAGACGGTTGAGGGTATTTTTGTAATTTCGTGTTGCTTGGGGCTCAAGTGTACTTCGTATAATTCCGTTTTGTGGGTTTTTCTCGTGACCATAAATGCCCTGATTTATCGCTTATGTATGGTATTGGGAAAAGACTATTTTACCCTTGGTGTGTAGAAGAAAATTTCATGGAATTTGGTCCTCAAAACGTAATTTCAACCCTTTTGGTGAAAACCAAATGTTTGAGTAATTAAATAGAAAATACAATGCTTATTGTGGTCGTGGTCAATTTTTTAATAGATACATTTGATTTAGCGTTTTCAAATGGTCACGTGAAAAGACAATATTACCCTTTGTAGTTTTCGAGAAACTTCATGTGATTTATTGGGTTAATAGGTTGTATGGTCAACTATAGCTTATTCTGGTAATTATAAATGATTATTCAGTTGTGGCTTAATGGGAAAATCAAGGGTTTATTCAGCCATCTAAAAGAGGATTGGGGGGGGGGGGGGGGGGGGGGGGTGTTTACATTTAACCTAAATTTTTTACTCATATACCCTTCCTATTAAAACACGTTGCAATCTTAAGAAAATGACTTTGAAGCGGTATCGCCTCCATCAGAGCTCTCCCTTGCTGTCGCAATCTTCCATCACCGATCCTCCATCCCTTCATGGTCTGGTATAACCTTCTAGCAACGGAGATTAATGGGGAATTATCTATGGACTTTGTGTCTTGACCGGTATGATGATTAGGGTTTATGTGTAGTTTCTTTCAATTTTTTGATAATTCTAGTCAGCTTTGTTGACTGATTCGATTCTCGTTCTCAATTTTTTATCCTATTGCATAGTCTGCTTCTTTGCAATTGGTCATCCCCCTTCGTAGTCTGGTAACTCCTTGTGGTTGGGTGAGATTGATAAAAACTACCTCATATAATAGGTTAATTTCTATAACCCTTGAAAACAGAATTAGGTGTGATTTATAATCACGCCTCTATTTTTCTTCTTGAATTAGAGTTGGTTTAAACTTCTATGATTCTTATGGGTTCATATCAAATTTGTTGACATGTTGCAAGGCGTTTGATGAAAATGGTGCAGAAAAATATGGTTCTATTTAGATTTAATGGAAAAACCAAAAAAAAAAAGAAGGTAAAATGATGGTTTATATCATCCAACCTGTTTATTTAGTAAAACAATCGAATGACAATATAGACTAATCCATATACACACTTAGGTCCTTACATATAACTTAATCAATGCAAGACTTAATGAAAAAACAACCGACAAACCCCCAAGGGAGTTTGAGGGCTAACGGGTAAATTGGTGAAAGTGTAGCTTAATTGGATGTTGTGCAAACATGTTGAAAAAGGAACGTGGGATTGAGGAAGCCTGAAGAAGCGAGAACAATTAGGTAGATATTAATAATCTGTATTGGTGATCAATTGGGAGAGCGATAGCACTACTGTGATAATCTATCGTCTCATAAGCAAATAACAGTGAAAAGAGATTTCTTAAGTGCATCCAGAAGGAAAATCGAAACAAATGAGATCGTTCGAAGTTCATCCATTCAAACAATTTAGACTTACCATTTGGTTTGGATTCTTCACGATAAAAATACTAAATCGTATTTTTCTTAAATTTAAAATTTCATACAATTGTTCATTTAACGACAATTACATTGATATTCCAAATATGCCTTTTTTGGCATGTTTCTGAACTCTCGATTTATACATAAATAACAATTTTTTATAATGTAATATTATCAAATTCATTAATTTAAAGGACTTTTTGTTAAAATTATCACAATATTCATGAATATCATTTAAAAGTGTAAGGCCACGTGGATGAGTACCAAATGGGGATATTCAACGTTTTGTTATGGACCGTTCGTCAAGTTTTGGTACATACCATGCCACCCCAACGCTTAAAAAGAGTAAATTCAATTTTGGTCCCTAGTGTTTGTAATTTTTAACAAATATTGTTTTTAAACTTTCGAAAAATTGAATGTGGTTTCTTATGTTTGTTAATCCTCAACGGTTTTGATCCCTTTGTCTAATGGTTGTTAACTTTTTTCTGTTAAGTCTAGTTAAATAAAGTATTTTAGTTATTTTCACTATTTTCATAGTTTTATAATAAAATTTAAAATAAACGTGTTATATTTTTAACTTTAAATTGTAGAACAAAAAAAGACAAACAAAGATGAAGATGGGGTCGAGATTCGCAAAATCAAACCTAGGGGGGGGGGGTCTTAGATTTGGAAGTGAGAGGTTTGTTTTCCATCTCGATGTAACCTCATTAAAGTTTCGTCGGAAGAGTTATGATGGTCATCTGGTTGTGAGAAATATAGTGTGATATGGAGATTTCTCATCTAGGATGATAATGGGGTACACCATTTTTTCTCAATTACAATATTATTAATATATCTAATATATAATATGTTTTTAAATGTTAATATAAAATTAAAAAACAAAACAATGAAAAAAATTACTAATATACCAGACATTTAACTGAACTTAATGAAAAAAGTTAACGACCGTTTGACAACAGAGGGACCAAAACTGTTGGGAATTGACAATTGTGAAGAACAAAATCCAAGTTTTTAAAGTTTAAGGATAATATATGTTGAAAATTGCAAACATTAGTGACCAAAATAGGATGTCATGTTTTTTGGCCATTATTTTATTTAAGAATAAAATTTATGTATTTTTAATTTACTTTGTATTTAGAAAACATTATATTTATTCTATATTGCTTCTTTAGATTCAAACCTATTTATTTATTTAAGAATTTTAAATGAACTTATTTATTAATTAACATGTATTTGTTACAATGTATACTATATTAGAAGTGTACTCGTGTAATGTCACGAGATACATCACGATTTTAATGTTTTCTTTTATAATTTGTTTTTTGTCGATTTATAATACGGTTTTGGATGGTTTTGAAAGAGTGATAATGATTTTTTTATAAATTTGTTTAATTTAGGCTTAATAATATAATACTTTTTATATAAATTTTTTAAGTATTTTGTTAGAATTCAATGATTATCTTATATATTTTAAATTATTTATATTTAAATTGAGATGTTTATCCTGTTTATGAATTCAAACATATAGCTTTATGAATTTGTACTCATCAATCATGACTTGTAATTTTGAATTTTAAGTAATATGTATCAATAAACATTACTTAATGCATAAAAACTTGTTTTTAAGAGTTTCTTCAATAGTTTAATAATAATGTAATTTATTTTAGGTTTAATAATATAATGTTTTTTTTATAAAATGAACATTAAATATTCTGTTAGATTTTTTATATTTTAAATTTGATTTTTATCCTGTATTTAATTATGCTGGGAGTGAGTTCAAGGGAGTTGAAGTGGTAAGTGATTTTAGAGAGTTAAAGTGGTTAGAGATAAGGATTGAAAGTTAATAAATATAATTAAATGTAGTACATAAAATTTTAATGCTTGTTTTTAAGAGATTTTAAGTAATTAACGATAAATAGTGGTATATTAAGATTTACCAATTGTTTTTAAAAGTTTTTTTTTTTATAAATGTTTTATAATATAATATAGATTATAAAATATTTATAAAAAACTCTTAAAAACAATTGTTAAAGCTTAATGTATTGCTATTTAATGTTAATTACTTAAAATCTCTTAAAAACAATCATTAAAGATTTATGTACTACATTTAATGCTATTTATTAACTTAAAATTCAAGATTAAAGTCATGATGCATGAGTACAAATTTCTAAAGCTATATGTTTGAATTCATAACTAACTGATAAACATAATCAAAACAGGATAAACGTCTCAATTTAAATATAAAAAAATTAAAATATATAATAATCATTGAATTCTAACAAATTACTTAATTTTTTTATATAAAAATTATTATATTATTTAATCCAGTTAAATAAATTTATAAAAAAAATCATCTAAAATCGTACTGTAAATCAATAAAAAAAACAAAAAATAAAAGGAAACAATAAAATCGTGATGTATCTCATAGCATTGTGCGAGTATGCTTCTAGTTTAATTAAAATGTTTACAAAAGTTTTTATTTTATTTTGTTGAACTACAAGACAAAAGAGTTTTTATTATTACTTCGTCGGTTGGCCTACTCTCCATGCATATCTAAATTCTTATATTTAAACTTTGTTTAATAAAATATGTGCAACTCAAAGTGTAATGTTGTAGTGCCATATTTGTAAATTACAATAAGAATGTTTAATTATTGATCATTTTTATAAAATAATATTGAATACTTATAAACCAAAATCAATGTTAGAAACTGAAATATATGTAGTTTTATTAAATAAAAACTTACAAAATATATAAACATTTTTTCTATCTCTGATGTATTTAGGAAAAAAAAAAATCTCCAACATTGATTCTAGTCACTCACAGTCCACTGCCCACAACCCAAAAACCCCTGCTGTGATTGTGATTGTGATTGTGACTGTGACTTGTGTGTGCGATTCAACAATTGTACATCATCTTCCAAAAACAGAATTCGATCTCATATCACGTTGTTTTCCAAAAGGGTGTTGCTAACCCTACCCCCTTCTATATCCCCATACCCCCTCCTACTTTCCATCTTCACTCACACCAACGACAACAATATGCCAAAATGTAATTTTTTTATTTTTTTATTGATTTTTAATATATATTACACTTTATACCCTTATAATTATTTAGTTAGTTTACTTTATACCTTTTAGTTTTATGTTTTTCATTTTACATTTTTATTATATTAACACATATAATCGTATATTAACTAAAATACGTTAAAAAAACACTTTTTAATTTTAACAAATTACACAATTATAATCGTCTTTTTGATACCTTCGAAATAAGCCCAATATTGGATATTTTTTGATTTAATACTCTAAATATATTCACATATCGACTAATAAATATATCCACATATCGACTAATAAATTTTTAAGGAACACATCACTTTTTTGGACACCAAAACCAACTAAATATTGTTCATGTTTTTGTCTGGTGTAACTTGTTTAATTATTTAAATGGGTTTATAAAATAAGTTCCCTCTATTTATATATATATATAAACAAACATAAATAAACATAAGCGAACGTACACGATTGTGTCTTGGTTCATTGGTGGTTTATAAAATAAGTTCCCTCTATTTATAAAATAAGCTCCCTCTATTTTTATTTTTTTTGGTTCATTTCAAATTACCTTTTTTGGTTCCTTGGCTCCCATACGAAAAATAATTGAGAAAAATAGTAGAAGTTTGGTGGTTTATAATGATTGTGTTTTTTTAACTTTGGTGGTATTAGATCACATGGGGATCTATCTAATTCACCATCTCCTTTAATCAAATTCACCAAACATCTTCTATATAAGGATCGTTCGAAGTTGCAGATATATAGATCAAATTTACCAAACATCTTCCTCTTCGTCTCTCTTTCTCTCTCTCTCTCTCTCTCTCTCGCTCTCTCTCTCTCTCTCTCTATATATATATATATATATATATAGATCAAAGTTACAGATGACAAACATGGGAGAAGATATGACACCAACATCAGAATTTGTCACCAACCAGGTACAATATTATGATAACTAACATTTATGTTAATTTTAACTTATGGGTACATGTGAAGGTTATAACAAAATATAATAATTTCAGGCGTTCGAATCTCGAGAAGAAATAACTGACTGGGACGTTCGGTTGGTGTCGTTGGTGTTACCAAAAGATCAAAGACTAAGCCAAATGGAGATGTTTATAAAGTCGTGTTTATGTGTGAACATAGTGGGGTTTACAAAGGTGACAAAATTTCCAGTCGTCATACTGGAACAAGAAAGTTTGACTGTCCATTTGAGTTGATAGCGCTATATTCATCTAAGCATCATTGGTGGACGTTGAGGGTTGTGTGTGATACACATAATCATGTCGTTGCACAATATATGGAGGGTCATCCATATGTAATGCGGCTGAACGAACCTGAAGTTCAACTAGTTGAAGATCTATCTGCCCAACATGTCAAACCACGATACATTTTATCCACGTTAAAGGGTAGACATGTGGAAAATGCATCTACGTCAAAGACAATATACAATGAAGTTCAAAAAATTAAGACAAGAAACGAGGCAGGAAGACCAAAAATGCAGGTTGTTTTGGATTTTTTTTTGTTGAAAAAAATTATGATTTTGAGACTCGTGCAAATGATGAAACAAACGAGTTGGAAGATTTATTTTTCATTCATCCAAACTCGATGGAGCTTTGACGTGCATTCCCACAAGTGTTGGTCATTGATGCCACATATAAAACAAATAGGTACGAGAATGTTATTATTTTGTGTATTATTTTAATGTTAATATTATTATTTTGTTTATTATATACAGGTACGATATGCCTCTTCTTGAGATAGTTGGTGTAACATCAACAAACAAAACATTTTGCATATCATTTGTTTTCATGCATCAAGAAAATGTATCAAATTTTGTTTGGGCGTTAGAATGTCTAAAGTCCAAAATATACGATAACTTTTACCCGATCGCCATAGTAACAGACAGAGAGTTGGCTTTGATTAATGCATGCAAAGTGGTATTTCCTGGTGCTAAAAGCTTGCTTTGTAGATGGCATATCTATCAGAATATTGTGAAACACTGTAAACCATTGATACATGATTCTCAAACGTGGAATTATTTTCATCAAGCATGGGTGCAGTTACTTGAATCTCCAAATCAAGAATTGTACATGTACAATTTGGTACAACTCCAAGAAATGTTGCTCAATTATCCAGGTATTTTTTATATAAAAAGTTTAACCATTATTACTAAAGATATTGACGTATATTTGTTATATTTTTCAGGTGTTTTAAATTACTTGGAACGTGTATGGTTGACGCCATATAAGGAAATGTTTGTATCTGCATGGGTTGATCGATTTTTAAATTTTGGAAATCATACAACAAATAGAGTTGAAAGCCAACATGCAAAATTAAAAAAATATTTGGAGTCTACCCAAGCAGATTTAAATTTTTTTTTATCTCATATTCATACTGTAATTGAATCACAAGACACATCGATGAAAGCAAGTTTTGAAATGAGTAAAAATATTAGGAAACATCGATTTCAAAACCGACATTTTGAAAATTTGTCGGGCTTTGTTTCATTTTATGCACTTGATATGATTTACAGTGAACATGAGCGGTCTTTCAAGACTAACGTATTTTCTGAATATTGTGGTTGTAAACTGCGTACAAGTCATGGGTTGCCATGTGCGCATGAACAAGCAATGTATACATGTCAAAACATACCCATTCCACTTTATGCGATCGATGTATTTTGGAAAACACTTGATTTTTCGCCATGTGTGTCCGCACAAGATGACGATATTCAATGTGACGATGAAGTTCATATGTTTAGAGAAAATTTCAATAAACAATCAGTTTCTGGTCGCAAAAGCTTGTTAAAAAAATTAAAGGATATAATAATGCCAGAAAAAACGTTGTTTCATGAACCCTCGGCTCATAGAACCACTCGTGGACGTCCTTCTCTAAAGAATCAAGCTCAAAAGAAAAATATTATTGAAGACCCTCGTAGACGCAGTTGTTCTAACGCGCCAACATTTATCAACTCTGAAGATTTTGGTCATCAAGAATCAGCGAGGCATAGCTCCCACTTCCAACGACAACCCACCCCCACAAATCCATATCTTGATCAAATCCCGAGTTTATTTCATCCATACATTACACAAATACAAGATGTATTGGGCGATGGAAATTGTGGATTTCGAGCCATATCTACTTGTTTGGGTCGTCATGAAGATGCATGGGACACTATCCGCACAGAGTTAATGGGTGAACTAACTGAGAATTATGCTTATTACATTAATGTGATTGGCTACAACGAGTGCCAAAGAATTTACGCCGCGTTGAATTGGTTCAAGAAGGACACCTTTGCACCACATACGAATTGGATCGTTATGCCTGAAATGGGAATTCTAACTGCTTCAAGGTTCAATGTCATATTACATGTTCTCAATATGGAAGGCAATGCGACATACTTGCCATTCAGGACACACCCGTCGTCATCATCCCATGACAAGTCAATTGTAATAGTGCATGTTAATGGTAATCATTACATAAAGGTGGTACTAAAAGGAGATTACCCAATGCCCACACTCATACACCATTGGACACATCATGCACTTCCAGATGCAATGTCGTGGATTATCCTATGCCAACGTAGATTAGATATGTATGAAGAACATATAGAGCGTACTCGTACTCGTGGCTATGTTGATTTAAATGAATAATCAAAGTTGGAATTTGTTGGAATAAAAAAAATACGCAATATAGTTATTATGTTTATTACCTTTATGTTAAAAACTTACGTTCGATGTGATGCGTTTTCTCTTTTTTCAAAAAAAAAATCGATTAACCAAGGTACAATATATTACATATAATAATATAATTAAATCAAAAAATATTCAATATTGGGCTCATTTCGAAGGTATCGACGAGACGATTATAATGGTGCTACTTGTTAAAATTAAAAATTATTTTTTTACGTGTTTTAGTTAATATACACTTATATGTGTTAAAAACTTACGTCCGATGTGATGCGTTTTCTGTTTTTTCAAAAAAAAAATCGATTAACCAATGTACAATATATGACATATAATAATATAATTAAATAAAAAAATATTCAATATTGGGCTCATTTCGAAGGTATTGACGAGACGATTATAATGGTGTAATTTGTTAAAATTAAAAATTACTTTTTTAACGTGTTTTAGTTAATATACGCTTATATGTGTTAATGTAATAAAAATGTAAAACGTAAAATGTAAAACTAAAAGGTATAAAGTAAATTAATCAAAAGAGTTTAGGGACCAAAATTGTAACTTTAAATTGAAAAAAAAGAAAAAAATACACATGTGAGGGGGAAAGGGGGTGTGCCATTTTTTAAAAACTGCAGGAGGGTGGGCTTAGAATTACCCTTTCCAAAATAGAACCTGAAATCAATGCGCCGTCTTCCAAAATAGAACTCCATTTTTTAGGTTTGCCCAACTCTCTTCCTTCTTCAATTGGCTCTGGGTCAGTGTTGGGTCCGCCACCGTTGCTTTCCTCACATTGCCACATTGGTAATAGCAGGGCCGTTCCTGATATTTTAGGAGTCTTGTACGAAAAATTATATGCTTTTTTTTCATATATTATTTATTATATTATTTTTTATTATATTTGACTTATAATAAATCTATAAATAATTTATTTTTGAATTTGATTAAATTGTCCATTTTTTATTCTCTTTTGACACTAAATTTTAATTTTTAATGTTATTATGTTAATGTGAATTCAAAATTTGTAATTGATTCTTTAATTTTTAATTAATGTTAGTGTTTTAACTTTTATAACTCCTTCAATAGGGGGTCTCTAAGGAGGTAGGAGATAACATGGTATGTAAGTGGAAAGGAGATATGAAGAACAATTGTCTTTATATAGAATTGATCAACCATTATTGGTAATTACAAAACCATATCAACAATAACGTATCATCATTAAAAATCAATATATTAAAAATTAAAAGTGTGCCAAAAACATACGGAAAAATCGACAAATACTAAAAAATTTAAATCTATTAAATATTCAAAAAAAAATATAAGATATATTATTAAAAAAAAAAACTAAACAACTAACGTTATTCAGATTATCTCTATCAACTATTTTATAATTTTTTCTAAAATATACAATCTAAATTTAATGTCTCTAAAAAATTACATTTATCTCCGACAACTATTTTGTTTTTACAATTTGAATATTATTTATATTATTAAATATTTTATAAGTTTATTATCTCAAAATATTTTAGAAAAACAATAAAAAATTAAAAGTTAAGATATAAATTAAGAATTTTAGATTTGAATTTTGCATAATATATCATATAGAAAATATTTTAAAAACAATCATATAATTAATTTAATAATCATAGTAAAAAGAGATAAAAAATAATATATTTAAGTCATTTTAAAAATAATATATTTAAGTCATCTTAAAAAAAATTAAAGTAAAGAAATCGTTAAGCAATAAGCACTTTATGTACCAAAAAAAATATATAATAAAACAAAGCTACTTTTTTAATAAAAACAAGATTAATTAAAAATATAAATTGCAAACCAAGGGATTCGAACCCTAGTTTAGGTGATGCACCCAACGTGATTACCATTACGCTAGAGCCATCTTTTTGAAAATTTTGCATTAAATAATTTATATAGTACTTTTTATTATAAGTAAAAAAATTAAGAAATTATTCCGAGGCCCCCGGCGATCGGAGGCCCTGTACGATAGAACCACTCCGCACACCCTAATGCACGGCCCTGGGTAATAGATTTTTAACTTTTTTTTTTGCTAACTTGACTAATGCCTACTTGCTAGTTGGCAATGTTCTAAAAAACTCGCCGCACAGCGCGCCATGGCACCAAGACTTGTGTGTCACGGCACGTTAAACCCGTGGCACGCCAAGGCCTAATGCGCAGTTATTGTAATGATATATTTGATTTTTATTTAAAATTTTAATGTCTTATTTGCAAGTTTTTAATATATAACCTAATTTAACTTGTTTATTACTATTGACTCATTAAATAACACTACAAAACATACGTTTTTATATATAATATTATATATGAATTAGAAATTTGACGCCATAAGTCACGCCTTAAAAACGTCATGGCTTCGCCGTGGCTCCTAAGGCTTGAGGTTTGGCCTCGTCGCCACGCCACGCCTCACGCCATTTAGAACCTTGCTAGTTGGTATCGATAAAGCACGTGCTGAGAAAAGAAAATCAAGATAAAGAAAACCCTAAGTTAACTTCAACTTAATTATTTGAGCAGAACATTGCATTACCTAATTACCCTTTAGTATTAGTTTTAACCCAATTGGTAAGTGTTGCTTTGTTTCATTTGTTTACACTTAACCCCAATGATAAATTGCTAAGTTTTGATTTGTTACATTTGTTTTCATACTGAATGTTGATTTGTTTGATTAGAAATTTTAGTAGTGAATGCTTGGCATGAAATAGGTAGATGATTTATGTGTTTGGTTTCACTCGAACCCAGAGTAGCTGGTTCTCTCCGAAATGCGTTGAGGCGCAACAATTGACTGGATTTATTAGTATGGGTTTGAAAACAAAGATCTAAGTTTACTTGTAAAATGCAAAAAATGACAAAAACATTTTGACATCCGATTCAATCCAATCCAATGTATGATTGGACTGAATCAGTTCCATCTATTGAATATTACTATTGGTTATCCATTAGGTCAAATTGGATCATTGACCCATCCAATATTTTGATACAAATTTTAACTAATTAATCATCCGTTTCAACCAATCATTCATATATTTTCTTAATTTATTAAAAACGACTGTGTATAGATATTAACTAAACAACAATATCCTAAAATGTTAATAATTACATATAGTTATTAATCGGATGATAATTGGATTGAATTGGTTCAGTTTATTGGATTCCAGAATGTTATCCAAGAACCGGCCGATCCAATTTGGATATTGAAATTTTGAATCCGATCCGATCCAATTACAGTTAAATATCCGATTCCTGTCGTTCGATTTAAATTGAATCAGATGACTTCCTGCACACCCCTAGTCTAAATGTTTCGAGTTCAAATATCAAATGTATATATCATCGAATGATGTATCAAGATCCGTTAATAAACAACTAACAAAAGTTTCGGCGAAAAAGAATCTTCCAAACACAAAGCTAAAAGCCAATAAAATGGATGTATATATATAACAGTAACATTAACACTAAAAAACTGAAATTGGTGAAACATATTCTTAATTTTGTTTCATTCCCAGGATTCAAATGTGGACAATAAACAGAATTTTTGTGCAGCCATATAAACAACCCACATCATACCTCCATCTTCACACTCCAAAACACTCTCTAATTATTAACCAACTAAAGCCATCTTTTAGCCTCCAAAATCATGGGTGTTTTGACCTATACCGATGAGCACACTTCTTCCGTCCCTCCGGCAAGAATTTTTAAGGCCTCGATTGTCGACTCACACAACTTGATGCCGAAACTCTTGCCAGATGCTATTAAAAGCATTAGTTTTATTAAAGGTGATGGTGGGGCTGGAAGCATCAAGGAGATCAACTTTGCTGGAGGTAAACTTATATTTAACCCAATATGTACTTAACTACTTATAGGGTGTAGGGCAGAAACTAATGATATATTTAGGGGCTGTTTACTACTTGTTTACCAACCCTTACCCGGTCAGAGTTGTTGTTCACCACGCCCCTCCTACCAGTCCATGATGCTAACCGAGATGACCGACCCAAAAAACTGAGGGACTCTTACTCAGTTACTTATTAGTGTTGACCAGACCACGCTCTTAACCCAATTAACGCTTACCCAAATTGTGTTGGTAAACAGCTCCTGAGTCACTATTCATGTAGGATAGCTCAAATACTACTTTCTTGTGTGTGTATATATATATAGGGTCACGTTCAAGTGAAAACCACAAAAAAATGAAAAACTAAAGAACACCTTAATAAACCATTCATCTGTCTAGTAAGCACATGTGCACGTGCATAGAAACCAGAAAACATCTTCAATTACTTGTATGCACATATGCATACCGTACAACTGTTCCTCATTTTTTGGGGGGTTTTCCCCTAAACCTCACGCTCTCTCCCTCTCTCTCTCTCTATCTCTCTCTCTCTCTCTCTCTCTCTATATATATATATATATATTGTTTGATTCAACTCTTGTGTACAGGTTCTGTGAAGCACCAAATTGATGAACTGAATGAGGAGACATTCACATACAAGTACACTTTGATTGAAGGAGAAGGCATATCAGACAAGATCGAGAAGGTGTCCTATGATATTAAGTTTGAGGGTTCAGCTGATGGTGGCACCGTCTCCAAGATGACCACAACCATCTACACCCACGGTGAGTTTGAGATCAAGGAAGAAGAACTAAAAGCAGGCAAAGAAAAGGTTTTAGGGCTTTACAAGGTTGTGGAAGCCTACCTCATCAAAAACCCTGATGCTTATGTTTGAAGATGCTCATTTTAAAGCTGTGTTGTAGCCATATTTGGCATTTTTAAGATTTCAAGTGTTTTCTTTAATAAAATATCACATCATCAATAAAGTTCTACTTAAAAGATTGTTTCTTGATATAATGAGTATATAATGTGCAAGTAGTGATATCAAGATTTGGGAGCTCAATGGCTTACTATGAGTTTGTTGTGTAGATCAAGAACGATTTGGTGTTGGTGTAACTGGATGCTAATAACTTCCCGACATTGGTTGGCTGAGAGAATGCTAGCTGACGATGTTCGAGGATCAAATCCGAGCAGAAACTTTTCCTACATCATGTGAAAAGTTTAGAACTTTAAAGCATACAAAAGTTGCAAGAAACTTTTTTGGGATGACTAAAGGGTCATTGGCTCAGCGGTATCTGTGAGTCCAACCTCCCAGGAGGTCAAAGGTTCAAACCTCACAAAGGTGGGGAGGGTGTGTGAGTATTTGCGGTATATAATATTATATACATAAAAGAAACTTATTTGGGGAGGAGGCGGTGGTTGATCAAGGCTACCTTGTGGCCTCGAGCAAATGAGTGGCGATATGTTTTCTTCTGTTGGAGGGGGCGACCCATATTGCCCGGATGCCACAGCGAGCAGGAACTGCATCTTTTTCACAGATGATGGCTCCAAGGAGGGCATTGTCGGATTTTCTTTGATTTTTAGATGAAGCATCTTTGCTTACGATTTCTCTCTGGAAACTAACACCACCAAATTGAAGGGTGGTTGAAGTCAACCTTCCACCCTCCTTCCGAGCGGCGGTATCATCAAATTTCTCATCTGAGTTTGAAATTAACCGATAAGCCTTGTTTATCGACTCTGCAACAAGACAACCAGCGACCCTTTGGGAGGAAATAAAAAGATAAACCTACAAGTATGAAAAAGGAAAAAGGTCAAGTTTTCTTGAATTTTAGTTGCAAAAAAGACCACCATCTTGTGAGAAAGAAAAAGAACACCATGCCTTGCAAAAAAAGAGATGTTGTACATATTATAGAAATTAAATGCAAAAAGAAACATCATCTTCGGCATTTTTTGTCCAAAATACTCATTCTTGGGAAGTGTGATTTTTGTATTTTTTTCATACGAAAAAAAGTCTTGTTTACAATTAAAAACCAAGTACAATGGTTCAGAAAAGTAATCACTCTAAGAAATAGCAACAAAATAACCCAAGTATAAGATCTGAAGCTTATTCATAGGCCCCGTTAAAATTGGAAGATTGGTTGCAAAATAGAAGATCTGTGTGGAACAAAAAGTCAACGTTAAAGGGAATTGTTCAAACACCTTACAGTGTTTATGAAAAATCCATCCATCACCGAGTTCCATCTCCATCATCCCAATAACCTCCTGAACCTGCCATCACAGTTTCACTTAGGAAAGAGCAGGAGAAAGGTCCACACTAACTTTTCTAATATTAAGCAAAATATTTCATATTTCAAAAAAGGTTTAATACCATTTTAATATGAGCAGGAGGATCATCATTCAGTACCAAAATAACATGCCCCCTTTCTAATAGGTGCATATCAATAACTCTTTCATTACGCCAACCCTTAAACACGAAATCCATGAATAATGAATGAGTAAATGCTACATCCAATAAACTAACAACATTCGAAAAGGAAATGAGTAATCCATGTGTTTATATAAGTTTTCCACATTCTCAGTTCTTCATTTTGTGGGTTCAAACTTCAAAGTGCTTTTGGATCAAATAAATAGAAAAGTTTATCCCTTTTTCAATTACTATCAAATCATGAAAATGAGGCCAACAAAATAAGAAAGTTAAATAACCAAAACCGCTAGTATTGCAACACAAGAAAGACGTACGAATGTACCTTGAATCCAATACCATGAGTGTAATTCTTGTGAAATTATTTGTGAGCCTTCTTATCTCCTTCGTCTCCCGGAGAAAACTTGAATCCACAAGTTTTACAAGGGCTTAACAGAAAATCCGATTGACCCAAATCCAAGTGAAACTGTGCATACTTTCTCTTCTTGTTTAAAACCTTTTCCGATTTCACTTCCACCAATGGTTCTCCAGAATCAAGCTTCTTTGAATTTTTTCCTGTCCATAAACCATCTTCTCTCCTGCATACCAAAAACCACACCAGATTCCACCGATTTCATGACTTTTGGTACAGTAAATTGAAACAAAGTATTACTCCTTATGTTCCAGAAACAATGATTCAGTTTCACCTTTTAGTGAAATATATTAACTATTAATCATAAAATTGAAAAAACTTCATAAATTTCCTAAAAGATTTAGATAGTCAAACCGAGCACAGTCCAAAATAGAATTCAACATAGACTCATTTAGCTTTTGCATCTCTAAAATGTTTCTATTTGGATATTTTTCATATAATTCAATGGCGAGATCAATCTATTCGACCCAACTAAAAATATTTGTTGGTCAATTTTGATGCATTTATCAGAAGTTTCTTATATACACAATCCAAATTTAACCTTCAATGAGGGAACTTGTTTAAGATTTTAAAGATATCACAGCTATTATAAGCAGAAATATTTCAGCATTTAGTTTGTGATGCAATATAACGAACTTCAAAACTGAAATGTACATAAAACATCATATTATGTCTTTTAAACCACAATGGGTCCAAATAAGAAAATGATGACACACAAGAATTCAATAAAGAAAATACCTATGTGGGTTTGGAGCTTGTCGCGTGTATATAACGGGAATTTCTGGTTCTTTGGTGAAGTCTACTTCATCGGATAGATTCTCCAAATGCGAAAGAGGTAGATCTAGGGTTTCATTTCGTGATGTAGAAGGTGAACAGGGTTTACAGATTGAATTGATCTTTAATTGCATTGTTTGTTGTTATTTGGAGGAAGGGCTCAACCTGAATGCAGAAACTGATTATCAGAAATATGAATCACATGACCACACCTGCAAAATCAAACGAACAAGAATGATGTGAAGAAGAAGCAACAAACAAGTTAAACCAACTCCAACTAAGTCGCTAGAAAAACACCAAAAATTAGGGAAAAGTATGAAAAACCCCAATGGACTTGTTTTGAGTGATTAAGTCCTTGAACGATTTCGATATTCTGAAACCTGTTAAATAGATCATTGTTACCTAGAAAAATGACCAGTAACTGAGTAGATCAGGATTAAAGGAAAAAAATAAAACTAAATCCTAATCAACTAAATGATCAAAACCCTAACATCCTAAATCACCAGGCACATGTTCTAGCAAGCAAAAGAGATGAAGATTAATTGTTTCTTTCTTTCTTCTTCTACAATACAACTGCAAACAAGTGACTCTATACCAGAGGATTGAAGACTTCAAGTCACATATTAGTTTAAGAAGTATGCATATCTATGTTAATTATTTGAATATACATGACCTGTTGAGAAATGAAGATTAATTATATTAGTTGAATGAACTAACGAACTGTTGAGAAGGATGAGAATCGAACCTAATATGAGAGGAATGGTCTCGCCAGAGATGGAGGCGACGGCGGTGGCGATGTGACGAGGAAAACATCAATATATGTATACACACTCTTCCTTTGAAGTGGTTACCAGAAGGGTGACATTGTGCGTGCATGTGGAACGGTGATCACCATTAGAAAAGAGGGCCACCGTATGGATATCGTTTGTAGCAGCGAGCAGCCACCAAGGGGCTATGATCGGGCCAACAGTCGCCTAAATGAACTGGCCGGAGATGACGGCGACGGCGACGGAAATGCGATGGGGCAGGTGGAGGTGTCCACAAATGGTTGTAGTCGGTAGCCAATGGTGGTTGTAGAAGGTGGAAGGAGGAGGTTGTTTTAATGGAAGGGGATGTAGAGGTGGTCGACGGTGATTGGTGGTTGCTATTGGTGGCTGATAGTGGTGGTAACGGTGGCGATCAATGATGTGTGACCATTAAAATAAATACCATATTAGAAGTGGATGACAAATTAGGGTAGATTAGTAATTTTTTAGTTTTTGTTTAACCATTTTTGTCATTGTACTTCCTTGGGTTACGTTGACCCTCGGCTAACGAAGGCTTGTTCGTGTTCGTTCGTTTAACTTAACCGAACAAACGAACGAACACGAACGGTAAACGAACGAAATTTTTTTTGTTCATGTTCGTTCGTTAAGAAAATATATTTGTTCGTGTTCGTTTATGTTCGTTCATTAAGAGCTAAACGAACGTAAACGAACGAACATAAATGAACATAGACGAACGTAAACGAACGAACATAAATGAACATATACGAACGTAAACGAACGAACATAAATGAACATAAACGAACACAAATTAATAAAAAACAACCACCATTACTCATCATTTCGTTCGTAAAAAATAACATAACAAAATAAAATAAAAACAAATAAACTTAGGAGGTATAAAAAAAAATTTTAAAAAATTAATTTAATTAATGCTTTGACACATTAATGTCATAATATATATAAATATATTTATATATATATAAACAAATATAAACGAACGTAAACGAACGAACGTAAACGAACATAAATGAACGAACATAAACGAACGTAAAGGAACATAAATGAACGAACATTAACGAACATAAATGAACGAACGTTCACGAACGTAAATGAACGAACAAGATCATTGTTCATGTTCGTTCATTTAACTAAACGAACTTCCCGCCGAACAGTTCACGAACGGGTCGCTGAACGTTCGGTTCGTTTACAGCCCTAGTCTCTATGCTTGATCCACTCGAAGACTTTCACTTGCGCCATGAAGAATCGATCCAAAATCTTCCCTTGCTCCTTCTCAAACACCATCTTGTTACGGTGTGACCATATGAAGTAAATAAAGCTCTACATCGTCGTTGTCCATCTTTTCACAACTTTCGCATTGTTACTTACTTGCCCACACATCCCCGGTCCCCCAATAAAGTCACTTACCGAATTTAACGACGCTAAATCAATGTTCCACCATCTACACGTTAGATGCCAAAGAATTTTCACGTCCTCACAATTGATCAATGCATGATCAACCGTCTCCTCTGAATTTCCACACCTCGGACATAGAGTGGTCCAAGGTGTGAAAATGAATTTAATTGACTCATAACTAAAATAACATAATTCAATACTATTATTAAACTATTTTTAAATACACTATTTATTGTTTGTTTCAAAAAAATGCATTTTTTTCAAAAAAAAATACAATACTTATAACTTATAAATAATTATTATAAAAATAAATATTTTATTTGACGAAAGTATCGTTAAAGTAAAAATGATATTCTTTTAATTAATACGTCTAATATTACATAAATAAAATGCATAATTTCAATTAAAAAAATATAAAATCATTTGTTATAATTCATAAGTGGTTTTTGTCTTATAAATTCAACATTTTTTCATATTCTTTAAAGTCGACTCAACTTATTTGATTAATAGTTCAACGTTCTTATGGAATTATATATTAATTATAGGTTATGCTTTTTTAATAACATAAAGACGTACAATAAATCAGTTACTAAATCCTCCCATCAAATAGTAGGAACCTTTATATCAAATCTCGTGGTTGATATGCTTGCCTACGTCGTCTTCATAGTTATAAGAAACATCTTGAAAATAAAAAATGAAAATAATGAAAGGAGAGTTTTGGAGGCATATAAAGTGTATGGTTTCCAAGTGGCTAAAATTTGTAGCCATTGAACGTTATGAGAAAAAGTGTAGAGATGAGATGGGGCATACTTCTAATCAATGGACAAAAAACTTTGTGAATATGCAGACACCAAAGAAAAACGACTAGCAAATACCAACAATGTATGACAACTATAATCGAGAAGAAAAAACGATAGCAACTAATGTCGACAAAATGCCTGTTCGAGATGGTTAAATAATTGTTTTAGTGCCATGTGTGTGGTTGAAGGTGTAGTCGAAACAAGTGTTGCATATGGATCGGTACGAAAAAAGTCTAATCTAGTTAAAGTTCGGGTTAGAATCCATATCAGTTATTTATGTTCTTAATATATGTTGGAACTTCATTTCTAACCTCAAGAGATCATTTGAAGAGTAACTTGATGGGTTTTTTTATATGTTTTAACATTGTATTTGAGCTATGTAATGCATTTGGAAGGGAATTAACATCATTTGACACTTGTACTCGTCTAAGGGTCTGACAATCCAGTTTGGTTCATACTAATGATATGCTTGCTAGCAGTCTAGCATCTGAATGACTTTAATGAGACTTACAACTTATTCAATAAAACCACAAGGGTTGTGGCGTACTGTTTAAGACCCTGGGGGATGTGGTGGAATATCCCATCTGTCCAGGGTTCAAATTCAGGCGTACACAACAATTGTGACCACTGAGGTTTAATCAGGGTTGATGTCTTACAATCATAATTTGCCAAGGGATTAGTCTAGACATAGCCTAAGACACCATTTCAAAAAAAACTTATTCAATAAGTTTTTAGGAGGAATTTTATATAGAAAAACAAGTTTTTTCCAAACATGTCATTCTCAATTAAAAAATACGTTTCTTGCATCTTTGAAAAAACTTTTTTAAACTAAAACTATTTCAATATATACAGACAAATTAATTCACATATGCAACTTAATCTATATAGAATTTTATGAAAAACAACAACCAAATAACCCATTAATAACATCATAGATTAATTTTTATATAAAGTGGGTCAAGCCTAATCCAAATGTATATCTCTAATCAAAACCAGAAATTTAAAAAAAATATTATTTTATTTTTAAAAGTCGACATTAAAAAATAAATATATATATTTCCACGTGACCATGGAGAATATGCCAAGAATCTTCCGGCAAAGTCGAGAGCATTGTACAAGAATGTTGAAAAAACCCATCAATAATTCCACGTAGGCATCTTCATCATCCTAAGGGCCCACTAAACAACCAATAGACCATAGACACGTCAACTAAAAAATCCTACCTCCACGTGGGATGACACCTGTCATCATTAAAGTTGGGGGTGAACCCAACAAGAAGATACCGGACCAAACAAATACTCATCAACCGTTAATTTCTCACCCTTCTCTCTTCACACACACACAAACACCGCCGAAAACACACAGTAACCGATTCCGGCAAAGCGCTCATCGGAATATCCATCGATTTACTGATAAGATGATAAATTTCAGGCCGTCAGAGACTCGCACGTCGTCGCCGCCGACGAGCTCTGTCGTGACGGCGGAGAAGGCGTTTTCGTTCATATCCAAAGGATGGAGAGAAGTGAAGGATTCAACCGAAGCGGATCTACAGTTGATGAAAGACAGAGCGAATTCGTTCAAAAACCTAGCGTCGTCGTTCGATAGGGAGTTTGAGAATTTTCTTAATTCCGCGTCCAGATCGACATTTCCGGTTCCCGCTATCTCGAATTCTTCGTCTGCGTATCCCGCGGAGATTGATTTCGTGAAGAAGTTGCAGCCGAAGCTTTCCGAGTTCCGTCGGGCGTACTCTTCGCCAGATTTTAGTAGGAGAGTTCTGGAGAAATGGAACCCTAAAGCTAAGATAAGGATCGATTTGTCGGCGATTAAGAATGCTATCGTGTCGGAGGTGGAAGAGATTGATGATAGGGAGAGGTACAGGAGGGGGGCGAGGACGAGGGTAAGAGATTTTAGCTGGGAGTGGAAAGGAGAAGGGGTTGGGGATGCCGATGAAGGGCAGCTTTCTCGGTATTGGGAGCCAATTAGGGCATTGAAGACGCGGTTACGGGAATTGGAGCAGAAGAGTTCGTCTTCAGAGATTATCGAGGGGCTCAAGAACAGTGAACTTGTGGAGAAAGTTAAATCTAGTTTGGTAAGTGTCCTAACTTATTTCCACAGAAGCAATATGTATACCAAGATTGGCAATGTTTTTGTTGGTAACAGTTTTAATACTCTATTTTGTTGAAATTGGCCACAAGGAATCACATGTTAGAATTAGAAATCAATGTGACATTGAAAACACTTGGTAGCAAAGAGTTGAGGCCTTCTCTGCTGAAAATTGTTATGTTAGGTAAATAGGTAAAGGTTATTCTTACCACTTTGAAACTAATCCTAGAAGGTGAGTTAAACTTCTGGTTTGTTCCAATTCAACAAGGATCAGAGAAAATGAATTTTTAGAACCCCCCCCCCCCCCCCCCCCCCCCCCCCCCTCCTTCTCGTCCTGATCCTCACATCCTTCAGGAAATATATTGCTCATAGTACTGAAATCCTTTGAATTGGGCTAAAAAAGAAAGATTGCTCACCTTATGTCAGTAAGGCAACATATGGAGATATTACGAAGTCAAGGTTCCCTCATTCACAGATTCTGGGACATAATCAAGTTGGTGATTATTTGTCATTATGTTATTATCAAATTCTAGTTACTTTAGTTATCGGTTTCTAGATAAAATGCAATAATCATTTATAAGAAAAGTAATTTTTGCCCAGGGCTCGGCTTGAGCTAACAAAGGTTCTCTGTCATTTAAGTGAACAAAATGAATATATTACCAAATATGGCTATCTTAAAGTTTTGAGTCGTTTACTATGATCTACCACTCGCTATTCATTGGTGGTGATTTGGTGCTCATACTTAATACTATATGACCTCTGAAGTCTGGAAGTTGCCTACAATATGAGTGTAAATCACATCGATATTTAAAAATATAAATAGCATTATTAGTTTAATGATGATAGTAGATGTATGAGAACTTCTAGTATTTACTCATATGAATTATTTGATTAATTGACGGCACTAAACTATATTCCTATTGAATTCCACTAGTGGTTTATCGCTTGTTTATAATTGAATTTTATTTTTGGTGAAAATAACCAGACAAATATATTTCTAATATGATGTTTCTATTCATCTTGCAGAAAGCAATTTGTAAGGAACCAAAGTACTCAAAGGTATGGATCTTTAGATCTAGCAATAGACCCACTTGTGTTATTTTAGACGCATTGGCCTTCTAACTTTTATCTGCTTAATATCCTGCTATCTTTTGTCTGATTGATGGAAATACGAGAAGCTTAAATGAAGTTAAACTAAGCAACCTATATGCTGCATCAGAAAATTAGATGTTTTTCACACCCTATCCTCATCAATGAAATCAGTCTACGTTCATTTATAATACATATAGCTCTTCAAGTTTACATCTTATTGCTAATTGGTTCTCTAAGTACCAATGCCGCTTGGAATTTTCTAGTCCTTGAATCCTTTGCTAGGGCCTAGGAGCTCATGAATTTTGTTCAGCAACTCCTGTAATGTTGATATCTATATATTAGCTCATCTATCTGTTTATCTAATAAACCTAGACCAGTATGGATTGCTTGTATACTAGGAATTAGATTACATGTTGGCTTGAGGCATTGCATTGAATTAGAGGAGAAAATTTTTACGCTTAATGTTCTGTGTTTGTTTTGCTTCAATGTCTCAGGAAGTTCCACCTTTGGACTTTCAAGAACTTCTGGCATGTCTGGTTAGGCAGTCTGGGCCGTTTTTAGATCACCTTGGTGTGAAGAGAGGTAATTGATTTCTCTTTTCCTGTTGCCTTTATTCTTTCTAGACTTCTGTGGACTTACTAGAATCTTTGCGATCTTTTTCCTGCCGCATTAATTCAATATCCAACTGATCTTTATAGAATTTTGAGCATTGAATTTAATTCGTGTAGATCAAAATGACACTAATGATTGTGTTAAATTGTATGTGGCAGATTTATCCGACAAGATAGTGGAAAGCTTATGTAGCAAAAAGAAAAATCAACTTTTGTTGCGGTCCCTTCCTGCAGGAGAGTCATCCATTGTTGAAGGTGATAACATAAATGATGAACTGGATTTAAGAATAGCCAGTGTGCTTCAAAGTACAGGGCATCATTATGAAGGTGGACTATGGGATGATCTCGGTAAGCGAGACATTTCTGACGGAAAAAGGCATGTAGCCATCGTCACAACTGCTAGTCTTCCTTGGATGACAGGGACAGCTGTAAATCCGTTGTTTCGAGCAGCATATTTGGCAAGATCTCAAAAGCAGAAAGTCACACTGTTAGTTCCTTGGCTTACTCTAACAGACCAAGAATCCGTTTATCCAAACAATATTACATTCAGCTCACCAGAAGAACAAGAGGTTTACATTCGCAATTGGCTCGAAGAAAGAGTAGGTTTCAATGCAGATTTTAAAATTTCCTTCTACCCAGGAAAGGTATTCTTCACTTTTTTACGGTAATCATACAAACTTGCCTATGTTGTAATTTGGACTGAAAATATGCATAATCTTCTTGTTCAGTTTCAAAAAGAAAGGCGTAGTATAATACCTGCTGGAGATACTTCCCAGTTTATTTCATCGAAGGAAGCGGACATTGCTATCCTTGAAGAACCAGAACATCTGAACTGGTACCATCATGGTAAAAGATGGACTGATAAATTCAATCATGTTGTTGGTGTTGTTCACACGAATTACCTCGAGTATATCAAGAGGGAGAAGAATGGAGCTCTGCAAGCTTTCTTTGTGAAACACATAAACAATTGGGTGGCAAGAGCCTATTGTGATAAGGTACACAACTCCTATGTTCCATGTTCTGGTTATCTATCACCTGTTCATGGTTTATGCAAAGCTTATTTGTCTAGAAATTGTTGTAATTTTATATGTTCTGTATTCAGGTTCTTCGGCTTTCTGCTGCAACCCAAGATTTACCCAAGTCCGTGATTTGCAATGTACACGGTGTGAACCCTAAGTTTTTGGAAATCGGGGAACGAATGGCTGCAGAAAAGGAGGGTGGGGAGCAACGGTTCTCGAAAGGGGCATATTTCTTGGGGAAGATGGTTTGGGCAAAGGGATACCGGGAGCTAATAGATTTGTTGGCCAAGCAAAAGAATGACCTTAATGGGTTTAAACTGGATGTTTACGGCAATGGGGAAGATGCTCATGAAGTACAGAATACAGCAAAAAGTTTGGACTTAAATGTTAACTTTATGAAGGGCAGAGACCATGCTGATGATTCGCTTCACGGGTAAGAATTCGAACATCACTTCTATCCTCAAGGGGAAAGTAATCTTATATTGTTTTTTTTATTTTTTCCAAATGATCCTCCTTAATTAACGCTCGTTGCACATTCTTTTCCGGTGGGTTGCAGTTACAAAATCTTCATAAACCCGAGCGTGAGTGACGTGCTGTGCACGGCCACAGCAGAGGCGCTGGCAATGGGTAAATTTGTAGTGTGTGCCAACCACCCGTCTAACGACTTCTTCATGTCATTTCCAAACTGTTTGACTTACGAGACACCAGAAGAGTTTGTACACAAAGTAAAAGAAGCGATGTCAAGTGAGCCTCAGCCTCTTACACCTGAACAAAGATATAAACTTTCATGGGAAGCTGCAACCCAAAGGTTCATGGAGTTTTCTGAGCTTGACAAGATACTGAATTCAGAAAGTAACGGGATTGTGAGGAAGTCAAAATCAGTGCCGAATTTAACGTCAATGGTGGATGGAGGCTTAGCTTTTGCACACTACTGTTTAACGGGTAACGAGTTTTTGAGACAGTGCACGGGTGCGGTTCCGGGAACACGGGATTACAACAAGCAACATTGTAAAGATCTAGATTTGTTACCTCCACAGGTAGAAAACCCAATCTATGGATGGTAGATTAAAAAGTAAAACATAAAAACCAATATTGTTGATCTGTACAAATGGTAGTGATTCATAATGCCTAACCAGCCTTTCTTGCTAGTTATTATTGGTGTAGTTATTATAGATATGAAGGACACTTGTACTCTAGAGGCATTCTAGTATTGATTTGTGTTATGTAATTATTGCTGTTATGAAGTCGATAAATCTTTACTAAAAGGCATCATTTGTGCAAAAAAAACCACATGTGAGGAGGCATTTCAAAGCCTGAGGCTAGCGGAGGGATTGAAGCCTGTCTTTTTGTAGGATTCGAGCGTGAATCTGCTGTGTATTTGAGCAAAGTTGTTTGTTGACATGCCACATAAACAACTAATGTTCTGACACTTGGTTAAATCTTTCATGATAAAATCATGTAATGTGTTCATTTTGTGTTTCTTTTGTGGAGTATTTATGTTTATATTAAACTTCAATCGAGTTCCTAATGAACTTCTATCAAGTACATAGTCATTGGAACGAGGGATGATGAGTTGGTGACAACGTAAAGTGGCAAAGCATTTCCATCATCAGAGTTGTTTAAGCCAGAAATATCAAATGTTGATATTTGCTCGATAGATAGTTTTCGGTACAATGCATATATATTTGATGGCGCTTGATACGCGTATCAGCAATCAACCATTTATTGACATTCCCGACTCAAATTGGTTTATAAATTCTCGAGTGGAAGCCAATATTGGAGCAAATGTACTTGGAAGAAATCCATCATCTTCTTTGCAATCGGCAATTATGTATATATAATATATATTTGTCCAAATGAACATTCAGAACTGTGAGAGGTTTGCTGGGACTTTGTTGCTCGATCAAAGCCATGGGTCGTGTATAGAAATCAAGAAGAAAGATTTTGGTGTTTGGATGTGTTTAAAACATAAATCAGGATTCTTTAGATTTAGGCGGAAATAAAATTCGAAAATTCGGCAATATAACATTTGAAAATAGATTAAATACATCACCCTAAAATAGGGGATAACTTAAACCTGTGAAATAAGGTGAATCATTTCGATAATCCAAGTGTATCATCCCAAACGGGGTATAACATACGGTAATTACAACCAAAAAATGAAGTATAAGACGACAACCTACTAATCTACAATAAGTAACTAGATTATGGTCGGGTGTCGCTATACTTCCAAAATGTGTTTCTTCAAAACCAATTGTATGATGGTCACTATATATCCTCAAAAAGACCACTCACGACCCAAGGTCGTTCTCTCAGTCCCGGCGTGCCCCACCGCTATGATAGCCTGCCAAACATGACAACAAGAACAAGTGTTAGGCTAAGGCCTAGTGAGAATAAGTCAAATAAAGATTAAAGTACTAAACTCATTCGGAGTCATGCGGAGGATATAGCCATAAGCTAAAACCAACAAATCAAATAAACCATTAGTAATTAGAAACGGTACAAATAACACCAATCACATAATGAGCTCAACTCCTCTAAGTCTATTGCTCAAAAACATCGAGTCAACCCCTCTAGGTCTATTCTCGAGAGTTCCAAAACGGGGAACTCTAGCACAAGGGAATTACACCTTACTGCCCATGAGACGCTGCCCGGCCGTATAGGTCCACACCTTACTTATCATGGTGACCTGATGTCTATTCCGTGCTAAGTGGTGAACCCAATGCCCAAAACGAGGGCCTAGGAACATCGTGCCTATGGATCCATTGCACTAAAGACCAAATACCCAAAACACGCCAATACATACCATACTCATATTAATCAGGTATATAAATGAATCAATGATATAAATCATAAAGTCTTGACTCTTATAAGTGCGAGGACTAGAGAGCATAACCCAACAACAACATTCCATATAAAAATTATAATTATCATTAATTAAACCAATACTTGCATTTTCCCCAAAACCCTAGTTTTTCCACTTTGGTTCCCCAAAATCCCATGGACTTAAGATAGATCATCAAAGGAGTAGAAAAAATAGAAAGCCTTAAATCTTATTCCAAAGGAACATTTCTCCCATTAATACTTGGGATTACAAAACCCTAACTTTCATACTCACATTTATGTTAAAAGACTTGGATGACCAAAACCCCATAAATATATTAATACATACACCCATAGAGAGGTTTAGAGAATGGAAGAACTCACCTTGCAAGGATTATACTCAAACCCTAGATATTGGATGAACAAGAAGATGATGAGAAAACCCTTGAAGCTTCAAATCCTTAATCACTTGAGGTCAAAGTTTACCAAAACCTAGATTGAACCACCAATAAGCATTTAATGCTCTTAACCAAAGACAATCAATGAAGAGAGAAGAGAAACCCTACCTCTCACCAAGAAAATCGTCCAAGCTAGCTCCCAAGTCAATAAAAAGAGTTTTAGGTCGTGAAAATGGGTTTTAAAGAGTCTGCACCCCGACCGCGACCTTGCCTCGCGAGAGTCTTATGGGGAAGAGTGAACACTATGACTGGTGGGCCCCCCCCTTATTTGAGTTCGCACCTTAGAATCGTATCATCAAAAAGACATTGACTGGACTTGAGAGCATTCTCATTGAGTAGGTATGATCGCCAATAACTTGACTTTGATTTCACTCTGACTTGCCCAAATCTATGAATTGCGTCATATAAGGATCAAGATAGATTAATTTTGTCATATTGATCATCAGTCAAAGGGGCGGGTTAGGCGAGAGTAGGCAACTAGCCCATCCTTGCTAGAACAATTGACTACCAGACTTGTATACAAGAATCAAAGAGACAGGGGCTCTATCGATGAGAGCTGAGTTGAAGGATTGAATAACTTAGTTGTTAGTTGAAAGACTCTGTATGGGATGTTCTTTCTATAGAGTGATAAACGGAGGGATCTTGCTTTCTAAAAGCCATAGTCAGGCAGAAGGCAGTGTGCAGTCAGCCAATAGATGACGCCAGAGAGGGATTTGTCAAAGCACGGATTTGTCACTCTCGCCCGAGAATGGTTACCCGCGGTACAATCTCGACAATTGTGCCTCGCGAGTGTGACACTTGTCACTCTCGTGCCACCTTCCCCAACTCTCGGTACACCTACCGCGGTTGTGCCCCGCGAGAGTGACCTCTGTCACAATCACGGGCACAATCGTATCCCCCGTACCAAAGCCCGAAAATGGCCCGTTCTCAACGCTAAGCTAGATACTAGGGTAAAATACCAAAATAGAGACGTATCGGAAACACGGGTGTTACAATAGATGAGTTCGGAGTGAAAATAAATATGGTGAGGATGTGACGGGACTTAAAAGAATTATTGGTCCTTACCAAACCGTATCAGTTATCCGGGTTACCACATAATCTATTCATTCTCGTTCTTTGGAGATGAATATTGAAACAAACATGGACCCAATGTCGATAACTCGTGTCACCCCACCTAGCCACTAAAGTATCTCTCAAAAGATACGTGTTTTATATATTCACGGAGATTTAACACATAATCTATCTATTCCTCACTCGGAGGTCTTAGATATTGAAAAAGGAAGACACCATCTCCGGTCTCCGAACTTCATATTCATTTCACTGTGTCTATTGATTTTAATTTGTGTCCCAAGTTAAATCATTCTTTAAGCCTAATCGATATAATTTATATTTCTTTCACACACGCACAAATCTTTGTGATTCCAATCGCATATCTTTGTGATATTGCCGGAATAGTTTGAGAAGCATATATGTTTAAAATTTACTTCAGTGATAACTGGAAGTCCTATCAGAGATACATCGATGCCAACTCTGAACATAGGCCACTCAATTATTTTAATTATTGTGATAACAGTTACTAATGTGTTTCTGTGTTAGTTGTTACCCTTGGTTACAAAATTATTTTATCTAATCTTTTGCTACTCATCCGGTTAGTCTTTGAAGATACATGATGCTCAGGATTCTCCTAATCATCATGAGGGGGAGAATGACACAAAATTCAAAGACACAAATTATCGTGTTGAGGGAGAGTTAGCAAAATATGAGGGGGATTAACAGAATTTCTTAAATCTGAGGTTGAAAAGCCATTGGATTTCAAGATTTCATTTCTTCTATCCCTTATCAAGTGGTGTTTGTGACAAACCATTTCCTCCTACGAGCTGATTAAAACAAGTTCTGAAGTTGAAAGCATATTCAACTCGCGATTCAAAGACATATTTTTTGTTTTTAAGAAAACAACTGATTTATCGGAGGGGGAAAACGACACACATTTCAAAGACACATATTACTGTGTTGAAGGGGAGTTAGCAAAAGCCGGGGGGGGGGGGGGGGGGGGGGCAACATTATCTTATTTTTCTTATCATTTGGTGTTTGCTACAAGTTGATTCCTTGTACGAGCATATTGATTCTACAAGTTCTTAAGCTGAAAGTTAATTCAACTCATGGCGGTTCAGAGACAGATTCTTTTCAGAGACAGAATATTTGTTTTAAACTGAAGTTGCTCTGTGGAATATCATGTAACTCGCACATTATCTTTCTTGTGTGCTGATCCGATGTGTTGAGTTTCTACAGTTGAAAGCTGCTTAATAGTGCATTCAGTCAAAGCTATTGTACATTGAATTTGGTTACAAAGTTGAAATATGAAGACCAAGAGCTTTATTCAAGGGGGAGCTTGGAAAGACATGAAGACAAACAACACTAAAGTTTTTCAAAGATTCAAGAGGAAGAGAAGATCAAGTCCTGAAGATTTCAAGAAAATAAATCATTTATACAACTTTAAGGGGAGATTGTTAGAACTGAAAGTCCTAGTGTGTGGAAAGTTATATAAAGATTTATAGAGTTTAATTGTTCTATTTATCGAGTTGTAAAAGCCTTAATAGTTATTGGGCTTAGGTTTAGTTTGTTGTTGGGCCTTGGGCCTTTGTGTTAAGGCCTAAGTATAAATAGTTTAGTTTAACCTAGTTTCTAGGTTAATGGTCGTTTTAGGTTTACACGTATTTCATTCAATTCTCTTTGTAAACCTTTTGAGCTTTATCAGTTAATACAATCATATGACCAGAGTTAATGATATATATTGATCATTCTTCATTGATTTATTGATTACACTTGTAAACTGGGATTCACATGTTCTTTTTAGGTTACTTCCTTTATCAGGTTTGTTCTTGTCCGCTGCATTCACATTACTTAAAGTAGCCATCTTCATTTTCTAACAAACACATGCATGCATACTTATATTATGGTAGTGACATGTAACTTTCATTACCAAAAAAATAAAATAAAAGTGAAGATAGAAATAAATTTTATTAAATCTATTATATATTTTAATAATATAGTTAATATTGGAATCTCTAAAATAAAATAATTATTAAAGTTTACTAGAAGCGTACTCGTGCAATGCAGCGAGATACATCACGATTTTAATGTTTCATTTTATTTTTTGTTGATTTACAGTACGATTTTGGATAGTTTTGAGAAAGTGATAATATTTTTTTATAAATTTGTTTAATTTAGGCTTAATAATATAATGTTTTTTATATAAAAAAATTAAGTATTTTTGTTATAATTTAATGATTATCTTATATATTTTAATGACATCTAGAAAAATAATCAATTACATATTTAATAATATAATTAAAACAAATTTATAGTAATATAATATTATATTAATTAATAATGATACATGGAAATGTCTGCATAAAAGGAAGGTCCTGCACATACCAAATTGGTGGGTGTTAGAAGTCTGCAGTAGTAATATGTATCTTCTTCTTTGATACTTGTAAATTAAGAGATTTTTAAAATCTTGCATAAAATGATGGTACTTTATGTCTAATAATTTATATTTAAGAGTTTTTTTTATCCGAGTTTTATAATATAGTATAAGATAAACTATTTTTAAATATATTTAACTTTTAACACTTTATTTCAGAAAAATATAAAATATTTATTGAAGATGTTCTTGTAGGAAAAAAAGGGTTGGATATCATAACTAGAAATAAATAAATAAATAAAATATTCAAAAATCTTATGTGAATTTCTAGAAATATATAAAGAATTTTTATAAATTTAGAAATAAATAAAAATACTTTTATAGTCATTGTTTGATTTTAAATCATTAGAAGCGTACTCGTGCAATGCAGCGAGATACATTACGATTTTGATGTTTCATTTTATTTTTTTGTCGATTTACAGTACAATTTTGGATGGTTTTGAGAAAGTGATAATGTTTTTTTTATAAATTTGTTTAATTTAGGCTTAATAATATAATGTCTTTTATATAAAAAAAATTAAGTATTTTGTTAGAATTCAATGATTATCTTATATATTTTGATGACATCTACAAAAAATAACCAATTACATATTTAATAATATAATTAAAACAAAATTATAGTAATATAATATATTAATTAATAGTGATACATGAAAGTTTCTGCATAAAAGGAAGACCCTGCACATACGAAATTGGTGGGTGTTAGAAGTCTGCAGTAGTAATATGTATCTTGTGCTTTGATACTTGTAAATTAAGAGATTTTTAAAATATTGCATAAAATGATGGTACCTTATGCCTAATAATTTGTATTTAAGAGTTTTTTATACGTGTTTTATAATATAGTATAGATATAGATTATATCATAGGCAACAAAACAAAAGCATACCACATAACGGTTATATATTATCGGGTAAGTTTAATGGGTCTAACATGTTGAGTTTTAGTTTTTTGAGGGTTAAATATTACAATTTAAAATGTAGAGGGGGTAAAATAGCAAAAGATGAAACGGCCCACGAGCTGCGACTAATACAAAATCGCTGAGTACGTTTATGGGCCCCATTAACTCCAAATTTGACTCACAGTCAACGTTTACCGGTCAACATTTAATTTTTATTTTAATATTTTTTTTTCTTGTATTATTGTGTTTGTGTAAACGTGACTCACGTTTTTTAACAATAAAAATAGAAAAATACGAGTAGTTAGAAATATATCAATAAAGAAAAGTTTGATAGAACTTTCTTTATTTTGTAAAAAGTAAGTAGAATAAAGAAATAAGAAATTTTAGACATGTAAATATCAGTTATTAATTAATAAAAAAGTTCAAAAAGAATAACATAACCGTTGAGAATATTATAGTAATTTTCGACCATAAAGAAGATCGAACGGTCATTGATTAAGAAAATTCAGGAGAGAATCAAACAAAATCAGTGTCAACTTATGAGAACGCAAAAACGTCTTATCATATGTGATTTTAAAGTAAAATTATGTGGTTAAAGAACTATTAATTAAATCTTTGAGGTCGTTAGGCCAAATGCATGTCCTCTAAGTTAATTGTTCCTTAACCGTATGTGATTTTTATTATAAAAGTATGATATGGACTTTCTTGTGTTTTGGTAAATTAACTATCAGTCCACCAACCTCAAAAGATTTCAAGTTGTTTCGTTGGAGAATGAATGAATTTTCATTCTCCACAGTTTAACCTAGAATGATAATTTGGGTTTATGATGGAATGAATCCATTATATTATATTTTCATTCTCATTGACTAATGTTTAATAACTTTTTGTTTACAGTCATTTTTGTTCCTAAAATAACAAGATTAAGCATCCATTTACTAAACATTTACCATATAAGTGCTTAACAATCTATTTTACCTTATCGTATGAACATGATAATGATAGAGAATCTTACCTGGTAAGAGCAATGACAAAGATCGAGAGTCGTACCATGTAAGTAAAAGTGACGTCTCTTACTCGGTAAACGCTTACCGGATAAAAAGATTGCATATGATGTCGTTTTAATGGTATAAAATCTTACTTGATAAGTTAAGTAAAATTGTTATTATAAAGTGCTTATCTGACATCCGATAAGTATTGGATAAACGACCCTAAGATAAATAACCACTCATATTTTATAACAACTAGAAGTGTACTCGCGCAATGCAGCGAGATACATCACAATTTTAATGTTTCATTTTATTTTTTGTTTTTTTGTCGATTTACAATACGATTTTGGATGATTTTGAGAAAGTGATAATTTTTTTTATAAATTTGTTTAATTTAGACTTAATGCTATAATGTTTTTTATATAAAGAATTAAGTATTTTGTTAGAATTCAATGATTATTTTATATATTTTAATGACATCTACAGAAACAATCAATTACATATTTAATTATATAATTAAAACAAATTTATAGTAATATAATATATTAATTAATAGTGATACATGGAAAAATCTGCATAAAAGGAAGGTCATGTACATACCAAATTGGTGGGTGTTAGAAGTCTGCAGTAGCAATATGTATATTGTGCTTCGATACTTGTAAATTAAGAGATTTTTAAAATCTTGTATAAAATGATGGGACCTTGTGCCTAATAATTTGTATTTAAGAGTTTGTTATCCGTGTTTTATAATATAGTATAGATAAAAGTAAACAATTTTTTTTATTTTTATTCCTATTAATTAGGGAAATTTCATAAAAACCCAACAAAGTATTCCATTTTGAATGGTTAAGTCTCTAAACTAATTTTTTGAATGAAAAAACCATTAAACTTTCTCATTTTGAATGAAAAACCATTAAATTTTCCAATTTTGAATGATTAATTCCCTGCATATTTTTTTTTCAATAAATTAAATCATCGAATTTTTAAAAATTGGTTACTTATATCATTTTAACCAAAAAAAAAACTACATGGAACCGATTATCTTTTGATTCTTTCTCTTTTGATAAATAAAAAATAGATCAAAAGGAGGGAGATCGATGTCAGGAGCAACAACGTGTTAGGTGATATGGAGAACGGACAATGTAAGGGCAATGGGGAGAGGCGAGGTAGAAGATACGATTGTCTATGAGGGTTTTAATGGCGTATAATTTGAGAACGGTAAAACTGATTTTAATTTGTTTTTACTTTAAAATTTTCATCGTCAGTTCCAGATATCTTTAAAAAAATGTAATCAATTTTTATAAGTTCGATGGTTTATTTATTAAAAAAATAGTTCAGGACTTAACCATTCAAAATATGATAGTTTATTGGGTTTTTTAAATTTTTTCCCTATTAATTAGTGTTTAGTAACTTGTCTGTTTTTATGGTCACATTTTTATTCCTAAAATAACAAGATTAAGATAAATAACAACTCATAAAATTTTTAACGATAAACAACTTAATTATATGTGAAGGTCATTAATTGAAAACAAATCTTACACCTTTATTATTTCAACCCATAATTAATTTTTGAATAATGTGTCATTAATCTCTTTAAATTCTAATAACATTTCATGATTTCATCTAGTTACTGTTAGGATATTATATTACATATAATGCTCGAAACTATAAAATCAATAATATTCCATGCATGCTTCGAAATATTTAAACTATTAAAATCCATAATTATACTTATAAACACAACAATTATTTGTATATCTAAGTAATTTTTTCTTTAAATTTTATACATATATAAATCTTGTACAAACCTAAATGGGGATCTAACTTTTACCCCATATATGTTCTAAAGCATTTGATTACAAACCCTAAAACCAAATTTAGATCTATAAATTATAAACCCTAATATTGTTTAATTAAGAACCAAAATTCATGACTTATTTTCATCTAAATTCCCATTTTTCTAAGATGGATATAAATCAATTGAATCATGAGACATACAAGGAGATTTCTTCCAAACCCTAGAATGCATCTTCAAAATCTCCCTTGCTTTCTCCTTCATCTTGCTTCCACAATCTACTTGTAACACCAACAAAAGTTTTTTCACCACCCCCAACTGCATCATCTCTTCTTGTACAACATGACTGTTGCCGGAAAACATCGCCACCGAGTACAATATCCTCACCGCTCTCTCGCTCGCCCCCGATGAAACTCGAAAGATCTTCTTGGAAACCACCGCTAAACCGCCCCCATGTTTCAGAAGATCCGCCCGTCCTTCCGCACACAGACAAATCTGGTCCAAAACCATGATCGCCATCTCAGCGACTCTTTTTTGGGGACAATCGAGAAGGGTGTCGATCAATACCAGCACTGCCCCCGCCTCCGCCCCCCTTACCCTATTCCGCCCCCATGGACAGACGTTGATGAACAGCTTCAGTGTTGCTTTTGTCGCTTTTTCGGAGATTTGATCGACCAAGATTTGTACTAGCTCGGTGAAGAATTGAGGGCTTAACGACGTCATTTGCTTCGGCTCCGCCACCTCGAACATGGATTTTAGTAACATCACGGCGTAAGCGCGTGACTCATAGCTGGCGGCACGTTGCATCATGCTCGTTAACGCCTCGACGAGATCGAAATCTTGTGTGTTTACGAACAAGGATTTAAGACCGGTTGGTGAGAGCTTTAGATGGTAAAGAATCGCTAACGCTTCGTCGGCTCCGGTGTTCGTCTGTTCGAACCCGTCCACGCCGGAAACTTCTCCGACCGGTGACGATGATGTCACGTTGTTTAAGATGGGAACAAGGTAATCAACTGCTCCAACTGATTCCATTAACCGTTTGTTCTTTTCTTTCTCCATAACAATTGCTTTTAACCTCTTCAAATTATTCATTTGCATTTGAGGAGATCTTGAAGTACTACCCTTGAGGAGTTTTACGATTTCGGGTCTCGAGATCGAAGGGCGTGGCGTTGGGAACCTTTCGACACCGGATGATGCATTGAGGGTGCACCAAGATTGGATCAAACGACGAAGAGTGTGGTTCGGGGTGAGCTCGATATCAACCACGACTTGTTTCGTCACAGGACAAATGTCGTTCTTTTGCGTAAACAACCATTTTTCGATGCTATCGCGATCATACGTGATCCCCGTGGATAGCGTTACGGGATCCTTCATGATCTCGAGCGAAATCGGGCACAAGAAATATCGAGGAATTTCGACATCGTGTTCGAGATCACCCATGATCGAATCAAGAAATCGAAGAAAACCCAGAAAATAATATGAAAAAAGATTGAGAAAGTTTGATAAATAAGGGTTCTCGATTTAATTTGTATGAAATTAGAGAGCTTTTTATTTTGGTGAATATAGGTTATGGTATGTAGGGTTTGGTTTTTATATGAGTTTGATGGGGTGAAATTAAATGAATTTGGAAATAGAAAAAGTCAACCCAAGATTAAATGTTTGACTTTTTTGAAGCTCAAAAATGACAACTCTCATTTGGTCATTAATACATGTGGGATAAAATACAAAGATAAACCCAAGTGTGGTTTATGGAGTGTGTCAACTTCAATAAATTTTCGCTTCAGACCCTTGTAGTTTTAAAACATTACATTTTGAGGGTTGAAGTTTGAGATTTCTCGAATTGGGCTATTTTTTTATTTTATTTTGAAAATTATTCTCTTATTTTCTTTTTATAGAAACAAATATATATATAAAGGTCTTTAATGATTTATTCATGAAAACAAAAAAGTCTGGGTATAAAATCAAATATTTAAAATGTTATTTTTATTAAAACAAAAACAAATTTCTAAAAATTGCATTTATTCAATAACTACTACAATAAAATCAGGTTTATAAGATTTTTCAAGTGTCCTAATAGTGTGCCTAAGAAAATTTAATTTTATATGACCAAAAAAATGAAACGGTATATTTAAAAGTGTTACAATAAGTTTATAGGATGTTTTTCGTAAAAAAAAAAATTTATATTTCTTTTAAAATAAAGCGTCGTATAAATTATGTTATAGAACATCTTTTAAAAATGTCCTACAAACTCATTTTTTATAGGACACTTGTGTTTATATGACGTTTCTTTAAAATGTAATTCTATAAAAATAGTTAATACGACAATTTATTTTTAAAAATGTAATAAAAAATTTATTACGACGTCTAAAAAACATTCTATAAACTTTTAGATAAAAATGTTTTATTTTAGTTAGAAAAAATAATAAATCAATTTATAAAATTTATTTTAATTGGTTGTTTTTTTCTCTATCTCGATGATGAATGTTTGAATGGTATGACGGTGGCGAATCATCAAGTCAAACCTTCTTTCACGTAAAAGCTAGCATGGTCAATATGGGTTACCCATTGCCACAAGCCGCAACATCCAACGGTTGATATTTTCTCTTTTTTTTTTCTTTAAAAATGTCGACATTTTCGATACAGATTCATGCTACAATTCTTGTTATACAATGTATTTACATATTTTGAAACACATATAGTATAATAATTTGGTAAAGAAGATGAGAAAATGATCAAGTTTTTGTATATTTGTACAAAATAATTAATTAACCATGCAAATCGTTGAAGAAATTCGTTGTTTACGAAATGACACATGTTCATCGGTTGGTGATTTTAGAAAATTGTCGGGAACCTCAGAATTTGGTGATTTGCATTGATTTTTTTCATGTTATTTTTAAGAAAGTGGGTAACCCTGTCCCTGGCCTCTGATATTAATGGGAAAATCGACAATAGCGAGTTTCTTTGGTGATTTGGATGGTCATTTTGTGCAAACAAGACTGTAAATTAATAACATGAAGTGTGGCGTGACGGCACGACAATGTTAAGCCTGAAGCCTAATGAGTTACGGTTATACCACAACGTTTTTAAAGCGTTTTCTAAGCTGACATATATATATATACACACACATATATATACATATGTATGTGTATGTATGTATGTGTACATATAATAATTATGCGTGTTGGTGTTTTGAATAGTACCGTAAAATAATATAAATTCGTATATAATTGTTTTTTTTGAATGGCAGGTTAAACACACGCACACGTTCCCGGGGTATTCGGGCTCCCACTTAAGGGTGTCACCCGACTAATCCCCGTCGACCACGATCCAACCCAATTAAGGGTATCACTAAGTGGCAGACCCATGATCTGGATGTCACAGGATACTCACCATGGGGTTCGAACCTGGGTAGTGCAAGGATACCATCCACTGACCCCCCCCCCTCATGATGTTACCAAACCACTGGGCTACAACATGAAGGACAAATTCGTATATAATTGTAATAAGAAGTACCATATATATCAAGTATATAGAGCTTATAAGAAAATGATATCCAAAGTACAAAATCAAGATTAAATATGTTGAATCTCTAGTCAATATTTTTCTTCAATCTTCAAGGAATCAGTGTCTTCAACTCTACGTGTATGATAATCAATGAAAGTAAGGGTTTACCTACAAAGAGTTTTAGTTTCAAAGTTTCCTGTTGATGTTTATTTAAGTATTAGGTCTTGCACATAATTATATTATTTATCTCCAAAGTTAATTATATATTGTAAAAACCACGTCTTACAAAAATTTAGATTTTTTCCTAAAATTTGTTTTTGGTTATACTATACATATATGCAAAATTTATAATAATAATAACAATAATCAACTTGATTTTTTTAATTAACATATTATATGGTTTATTTTTTCTTTATTATCTTGTTTATATATTAATTAACATATCATATTATCAGTGATTTTATTTTAATTATATCATAATATATTGTAATCGATTAATTTTTCAAGATGTGATTTTTATTTATTTTATATTTTTTCATGTCAAACATGACTAATTTATCAGTTAGTTTGTCAAATGCATCCTTAGGAGGTGTTTGAGATTGCTTATTTAAAGTGTTTATTAACTTATTCATGTGAGGCACCATTAATAAATAGTTTTTAGTGTTTGGATGGGAAAAAAAATATTTATACCAGTTTCGCGTCGATGATAAGTCATTCTATTCTAATTTATTAATTTATTTGAAACAAGTTATCAGTTTTTTGGTTATTTTGCATGTATAAGCAATCTCAAACACACTTGAAATACAACTTATTAGCTTATTACGTTTTGATATCACCATAAACAAACATTTTTTTTATAAAATTTCGACTCAACACCACATAAGTTGTAAATTGTTTTAAATAACCAACCCCAAACACCCCCTTAATATATTAATCTATACTATATTATAAAACACAGATAAAAAAAATCTTAAAAACAATTTTTAAAGCATAATGTACCGTTATTTAATGTTAATTATTTAAAATCTCTTAAGAACAACCATTAAAACTTTATATACTACATTTAATGTTATTTATTAATTTTCAATCGTTATCGCTAACCACTTTAACTCCCTTAAAATCATTCCCCATTTTAATCTCCTAAAATCACTCCCCTGCATAATTAAATAAAGGATAAAAATCAAATTTTAAATATAAAAAATCTAAAATATAATTAAGAAAATCTAACAGAATATTTAATGTTTATTTTAAAAAAACATTATATTATTAAATTTAAAATAAATTACATTATTATTAAACTTCTATACTATATTATAAAGTACCTATAAAAAACTATTAAAAACAATTGGTAAAGATTAATGTACCGTTATTTAATGTTAATTATTTAAAATCTGTTAAAAACAATTATTAAAATTTTATGTACTATATTTAATTTTATTTATTAACTTTCAAAGTTTCAATCATTATCTCTAATCACTTTAACTCCCTTAAAATCATGATGTATCTCGCTGCATTGCACGAGTACGATTCTAATTATTTATAAAAATATTAAAAATTGTTGATAGGTCGATCCCATTATATTAAATATATATATATATATATATATATATATATATATATACACACCCTTTTAGCTCGTGTTAAAAATGTAATTGTTTTATCTAAACTATTTTAACCTATTATTTGAACCCACACACAAAAATAAAAGAGAGAGAGAGAGAGAGAGAGAGAGAGAGAGAGAGAGAGAGAGAGAGAGAGAGAGAGAGAGAGAGAGGGAATAGTTGACTTTTATAGAGAGGAAAAGTCAAAAAGAACCACTGGATACAGACAGCCAGTTTCATCTTAACAGGATCACCACTCCCTCCATTAACATAACTGGAAAAAATATTCAAAAATTGCACATATTTTCTTAAACTTTTCAAATCAGCCACAAAAAATTTCCTTTATGCTGTGTTCTCAAGTTTTGGAAGGAAAGAAACGGAAAAAAAAAAGAAAGGGAAGGAAAAGAAACAAATATTTGTATTTGTGTTCTTGAAATTGAAAGAAAAAGAAAGGAAATAGAAGCAAAAAAAATTAAATTTTCATGTTTACAAGTAGGAAAGAAAGGAAAGGAAAGATGTCACGTTTACCAATAATAACCTTATTGATTTCATATGGAACGTAACTAATTGGTATATGTGTAATTTTATAAATATTTTTAATTCTTTTTAAATTCTTTTCTTTTCTTTTTTTCCGTTTCCTCCTACATTTGGAGAAAAGTTTTGAGAGAAAAATCAAAAATATTTTTTTTTTCTTTTTTTTTCTTTTCTCTCAAAAAAAACTAGAGAACACAACATTGTTTCTTTCCCTTCCTTTCCTTCGTAAAAAAAAAACTCGAAAACACAGTGTTAGAATCAACCGTCCCACTTATATACACATTCAACTGGAGCCAATGATCTAAATTTCATCATCTTGGACGTACTTTGAAAAATCATAAATATCAGTCCCTGAATGAAACAACTGTTAAAACTTGAAGGGCTAAAAGCGTACATTTCAGAACCAAAAAGGTCTTGTACTTCCACACCCTAAAAACACTCATTAACCACACATTGAGCTTCTCAACCAAAGTCAAACATTTTTGCGCGTTGACTTTTCTTTTTTCAAAATTAATTTGTTCGCAAAACTCGTATAAAAACCAACCCCTTTCTACTAATTGGCATCAATCATAACTTCATAATCAATCATAAGTTCATATACAAAATCAACAACCCTTTTATTCATTTTTCATATTAATTATTGCTAGGGTTTTCTTCAAGTTCTTCAAGATTCAAAAAATGGGTGATCTTGAAAATGATCATATTGTTGAAGTTCCAACCTTTTTTCTATGCCCGATTTCGTTGGAGATCATGAAAGACCCTGTAACGCTCTCCACCGGGATCACATACGATCGCGATAGCATCGAGAAATGGCTGTTTTCGCTGAAGAACGATGTTTGTCCCGTGACCAAACAAGTGGTTGTCGATATCGAGCTCACCCCGAACCACACCCTTCGACGATTTATCCAATCGTGGTGCACCCTTAACGCGTCTTCTGGTATCGAAAGGTTCCCGACACCGCGAATGCCGATCTCGAAAACCCAAATCCTAAAGCTCCTCAAGGATTCAAAGTCTCCTCAATTGCAAATCAATAGTTTGAAGAGGTTGAAAACCATTGTTATGGAGAATGAAAAGAACAAGCGGTTGATGGAGTCAGTAGGAGCAGCTGATCACTTAGCGTCCATTATTTTAAGAAATGTTAATAATATTAACGTGACGTCATCGTCGCCGGCAGGAGAAGTTTCCGACATGGATGGGTTTGATGAAGCTTTGAGCATTCTTTACCACCTTAAGCTATCACCAACCGGTCTCAAGTTGTTGTTCGGAAAGACCGGAGATTTCGTCGAGGCGTTGACGAGCGTGATGCAACGTGCCGCGAGTTTGGAATCGCGTACGTACGCCGTGATGCTACTGAAATCGATGTTCGAGGTGGCGGAGCCGATGCAAGTGACGTCGCTAAGCCCTCGGTTCTTCGAAGAGTTGGTACGGATCTTGGTAGATCAAATCTCCCAAAAGGCCACGAAAGCGACACTGAAGCTGCTGATCAACGTTTGTCCGTGGGGGCGGAATAGGATTAAGGGGGCGGAGGCGGGGGCGGTTCCGGTGTTGATCGATACCCTTCTCGATTGTACGGAAAAGAGAATCCCGGAGATGGCGATTGTAGTTTTGGACCAGCTTTGTCAGTGTGCGGAAGGACGGGCGGATCTGTTGAAACACGGGGGTGGTTTAGCGGTGGTTTCCAAGAAGATCTTTCGAGTGTCGCCGGTGGCGAGTGAGAGAGCAGTGAGGATATTGTACTCGGTGGCGATGTTTTCGGGCAACAATCATGTTGTACAAGAGATGTTGCAGGTGGGGGCGGTGCGAAAACTTTTGTTGGTATTACAAGTAGATTGTGGAAGCAAGATGAAGGAGAAAACAAGGGAGATTTTAAAGATGCATTCTAGGGTTTGGAAGAAGTCTCCTTGCATCCCTATGAATTTGATTTCTTCATATCCTTCTTAGAAACAAGAATTTTGATGATTCAAAATTTTAAAAGAAAAGGGAAATTCAGATTGATAAATTATTAAATACTTCTGAATTTTTGCCTTAATTAATTTGGACAAGATGTAAATTTTATTTAGGATTTGTATCATATATATATATATATATATATATGGGGGCAAAAGTTAGATCCCCATTTAGGGTTTTCTTTTTCTAGGTTGTAAAGAATTTATTTATACATGATATAATTAGAGTTTTTATGTAAACAAATTAATTATATAATTATGGTTCTTAACAAATATTAAGATTATAAACCATTATTCCAATTCTATAAGAAATAATTACAAAGTGTATGATTGCAAAAAGTAACTTTCTTTACACTAATGGATATTATATATCGTTCAAAAGTGGTTTTTATTGTGACATTAATTAAAAGTGGTTTTCATTGTGTACAAATATACTTAATTTGTAATTTATAGTAGTTATTTTAATTATTTGTAATTAATTAATATTATATTTATTTAAGTATTAAAAATTTACATGATCATTTAAAATTCATTTATTGAAATATATAATTTTGTACTTGTAATTTATAATTTAGTGAAATATCATCGAACAAATTATTAATTTTTCATCTAGCTAGAATTTTACCAATTAAGTAATTTTAATAAAATAATTAATTTATTACCTAAACAATATAATAAATTATTAACTTCAAGTTTTGTATTACAAAGTGGATCCATTAATCCTAGATGCATTACATTACAATTTTCATGCAACTATTAAAAAATTAATTATTTATAGTTGAGTTTAGTCTATATAGCAATAATACCATTTAAATTGCTCTTTTTGAGTAATCAATTTTTCGGTTAAACGGCGCGGTAGGCTAAATAATGATATTTTATTTATTTTGATTTTTCATTATTTTTTTCTCTATTCTGGTTAAACCAATTAATTAACACATTATATTATTATTCTATACATTTTATTTAGATATAAATGAATCGAATAACATTTTATATTATATTATATTAATTGTTGGATAGCATTTTTTGTTTGATGATAAAGAAAATTTTTCGCTAAATAATACTTTTTACCTGATAATATTTATTGCTTAACAACGTTTTTACTAGCTATATAATGTTAACTATTTTGATTGATGTACAACATGGTATATATGAAGATAAAATCTTTTTTTGCTAGATAATATTTCTTGTGTGATAATAGTCTAATTAATTATAAGTTTTAATGATACACTTATATATTTGAAGTAAAGAGTAGCCTTAGGTTCATTTGAGAAATGGTAAATATATGAGAAATAGAGAAGTAATTAATCATATCCATTCATACGGTCAAGATTGCATTTGACTGATCAAAAGTTGCGGCTTTGACTGGTGGCTATTCCAAAAATAGAAGAACACTTTTGTAATTTTTATAAAATACACGGGTTGTGTTCATATATGAACCTGTATAATTCACATATGAAATATATGTTCATATGTGAATCAGTGTAATTCACATCTGAACTATTTTAACTCATTCATATATGAACCTTTGTGATTCATATATAAACAAATTAACTGATTCACATATGAACTAATTAACTGTAAGTTCATATATGAATCAACTGAACTAATTAACAAATTCATATATGAATAATTAACTGATTCACATAAGAATATAGTTCATATGTGAATCATATAGGTTCATATATGAACTCATCCCGCCTGTTTTACGAAACTACACACTCTACCTTCTATAGACAATGCAAAGAATTATCCATTACTTTGCGGTCAAAGCCGCAAATGTTGGCCAGATGAATGACTAAGATTATTTCTCTATTTCTCATACATTTATCATTTCTCAAATGAACCTCTCTCATAAAGAGTATCTCATTTGCAAAGATTAATGAAGACAAGTGTCCAACAAAGAAGTATGAACTCTTATTCCATTTAATTACCCAATACCAAATCGAATAACCTGAAAATAAAATAAACCAAATCTTATTCTATCAAATATAATTTAAAAAACAATTCAACCAACCAAATAACACCCTAATTACAGTTCTTACAAACATCCGACAAAAAACCTTGTGAATTAGCTCAACTGACAATACTTGCATCTTAATTGGGATCCTCCTCAAAGGTCCATGGTTCAAGTCCTACATGGTCACTGAAAATTTTAATGACTGTTATTCAAGTTCTATCAATTAATCGAGATGCATGAAATATATATATATATATATATATATATTGTTTTTCATGTTGTTTTTTTATCTGAGTTTGGAGAGATCAAATTCCAGTAAATGGGTTCCTGGTGTTAATTATTTTTATTAATTGTTTATAGAAAACCAAAGGGGTTTGTGATTAATTAAGGCAACTGTCAATTAATTTTTGCTGGTAATAGATTTGTGTGATTAATTGGTTTTAATTAGGTTATACATCAAAAGCGAAAAAAGACACCGGATGAAATAAGATTATATATGTTTGATACATGTTTGGATACCATAAGATAGCTTATTGAAAACTTACTCGAGCTAGCTTATCAGCTAGCAGGGACGGACTTACAAAGGTGGTAAAGGTGGCACGTGCCACCGTATAATTTCTCTGGCGAAGGGTAAAAAAATTAAGGTTTGTGAAAGGTGCAACCGTATCGTTTTGGAAGGTGTTACCGTATTATTTCGTAAACTTCAAGAAGATGCAACCATACCTCATAATCAACCAAAAAACAAAAAAAAAACTTCCGAAATCAACCAAAAAAACGAAAAATCTCTTGAAATCAACCAAAAAAAATCGAAAAAACCCCTCGAAATCGATAAAAAAAACTTAAAAAATCATCGAAATCAAGCAAAAAAGCTTTAAGAAATCCATCGAAATGGTGGAATGAGGCTAAAATCACATCAGGAAATATTAAACGTTAAAAAGATGAAGACATGTCGATAAAAACCGTGTTTTTTGTAATTATTTTTTTGTTTATATTATATGGTGTCACCGTATGAAAAAATTCCTGGGTCCGTCCCTGTCAGCTAGTTTGCCAAACAATGTCTAAGTTCAATCTTAGTCCAGTAAAAGGGGTTACATAATAACCTACCTCTCTGTATATAGAGAGGGCAAAAAATGGAAAATAAAGCTTTCTAAATTCTAAATATAAAAACATTGCAGGTTCTTGGCATACAACAGCTATACAGAATCAGTACAACATATTGGGCTGACAAATACGACACACACAACCTTACTCCTTATATATGTATGCATTAATATTGGTTTGTTTTGTAAAAGTATAATCAAACTCTCATATATATATATATATATATATATATATATATATATATATATATATATATATATATATATACTAGGCACATACTCGTGCGATGCAGTGGAATGTAAGTAAAGAACGAACAATTAATTTTATTTCCTTATAGACATGTTATCAACAATCAACCATGACCTAAGAATCACAACTTATGAAATCATAAACACATAAAAATATTCAATAATTAATTTATATTACAATTATTGACGAAAAAAATTATAATGATATATTTTATAATAAGAATAAAACGTATTTTACGATTATGTATTTTTAATGTGCTAACGGTGGAAAAAAGTAAAACGTATAGATAGAAAACAAATTAGGTCGTAGATATTCATGATATTTAATAGTAAGGTTAAATTAAAAAAATATTCAATATTGTGATCGTTATAAAGATATTGATGAGACGATTATAATGATATATTTTGTAAAAAGAAGAAACGTATTGTTTATTCCATTCTTGTTCGTATATGATTATTTATGTTAACATGATAGGTATGTAAAATAGAAAATAAGAAAACAAGAGATATAAAATAAATTAAATAACTAATTGTACGGGTAATAAACGTAACATTTAATTGAATTATGAAGTGAAACAATGGGAATTGTTTTTTGGCTTTCAAAGGTTTGTAAAAAACTGTATTAGAATTTTTATAATATAGTAGAGATTACCGTGATTTATTTATAATAAGAATGAAACGTATTTTTAATATATTTTACGATTATGTATTTTTAATGTGCTAACGCTGAAAAAAAATAAAATGTATAGATATAAAACAATTTAATTCGTAGATATTCACGATATTTAATAGTACGGTTAAATTAAAAAATATTCAATATTTGGCTCGTTTTGAAGGTATTGACGAGACGATTATAATGGTATAATTTGTAAAAAAAGAAACGTATTTTTTCATTGTATTTTTGTTCATATACAATTATGTGTGTTAATATGATAAGGGTGTAAAATGAAAAATGAAAAAATAAGGGATATAAAGTAAATTAAATAATTAATTATAAGGGTGGTAAATGTAATATTTTTCCAAAAACTACCTTTTTCAATAACCGTAATAGAATTTTAATATATAGTATAGATATAGATATACGAGAACATTATCTATTTAAGAAAAACGTGATAACAACGAATCACATATAAAATCATATATGATTCACGTACAAAATCATATGTGATTACAAGCGACTTTGCGTCCAAAGTCGTCTGCGTCCATTTGTTTGGTGTTAATACAAAATCATATATGATCTTACACATGATTTGTTGTACTCGTACTCACTACAAAACAAATGAACAAATCCCACGAAATATTACCGACGGTCGAAACCGGTCGGTAATTACCGACGGATCACCGACGGATCCGAATATACCGACGGATCCGTCGCTAATACCATCGCCGACGACGTTTAATCCGACTGAGGTTTCCGACGAATTTTTCGATAGTCATTTGTCTTGTGTAGTGTTGCATGTTTTTTTAAATAATTAACGTTCTTATTTGAACCGTTTCTCTTTCAATATGTATATATATATATATATGCCAAATCAAATACAAACCGTATAAATTATCAAATCAATGTCAATGATATGAATTAAATAGATTCCAAAATTTTACTCTCAACGTTATCGAGATCTTGATAACCATCTAAATTTTTTAATATATATATTTGTTATTTCTGAAAATTTAATATTTTCATATATATACATGGTCGTCATATTTGACCTTTTTTAAGTTGTGGTATACACTTGACTCTAACATACACCATACAAACTTGTCTAAAGAATCGTTACTATATATAATCTTTTTTATTCTCTCTTATCTAGAATATGAACGTTATATAGATTGAAACCGAATCACAAATGTTGTTCTTATCACTTTAGATTATGACAAGACGAGAGGGTTGCACCTCCTTGCAGGGTCCTAATTAAGGTCGGCCAACACCCAGAAACTTTTACGGATTTTATAAGAAGATGTTTGCTGGAATTTGAAGTTTTGGAAAGTTTTGTACGAATTTCAAAAGGTTGGAAATCTTCTTAAAATGATACTAGAACTTGGTGAAATTATAAGCATATATAGTTCAAAGTGATAAGAGTCAGATATGCTGTTATTTATGATCAGAGCATATGGATCTTTAGAGTCTCTGGACTTCTTCTAAGGTGTTGTTTCTGACTCAGTCTCTAAGTCAATTGTTCTAAATTTATTCGTTAACGGTTATAACTCATGTGTAGTTATACATCTCTTAATTGTTTAATTAACCGCTCATAACCGTCGATCTTTCATATATATAAATATGTGAACAAGAATCTACGTATATATAAGAACTCGATCTTACAACCTTTAAGGTTAGAGATTTCATTTGGATTATCCCAATACTAAATTCGTATAATATACCCAAAACAAATAAAGGACGACTTATTGTATTCGGAAACGATCTTTCCACGATCTAACTGATTATATATTCATTCAACATATCATCTCCAATCCTTAATTTCTAACGACACACAGTGAAGATGTTAACATAAAAATAAATCATCGTACGTATCTATTTTACCAAAATTCCGTTACACTTGTATTCCGTATACAACTCCATCGATCAAAAACGTTTGAACGGGGTTTCGATTTCCCCCCGATTACGAAAAACTTACAAGAAAATGTATACTTCAAAGATTACAAATTTCCTTGATTAATTTTAGGGTTTTGAACATCTAAAATTTCATCAAAAATCTCTCCTTTTACTTATAATTAAGATGGATATGAACAAATTAAACCATTAGGTATACAAGAAGACTTCTTCCAAACCCTAGAATGCATCTTTAAAATCTCCCTTGCTTTTTCCTTCATATTGCTTCCACAATCTACTTGTAACACCAAGAAAAGTTTTCCCACCACCCCCAACTGCAACATCTCTTGTACAACATGACTGTTGCCGGAAAACATCGCCACCGAGTACAATATCCTCACCGCCCTCTCGCTCGCCACCGGCGACACTCGGAAGATCTTTTTGGAAACCACCGCCAAACCGCCCCCGTGTTTCAACAGATCCGCCCGTCCTTCCGCACACTGACAAAGCTGGTCCAAAACTATAATCGCCATCTCCGGGACTCTCTTTTCCGTACAATCGAGAAGGGTATCGACCAACACCGGGACCGCCCCCGCCTCCGCCCCCTTAATCCTATTCCGCCCCCACGGACAAACGTTGATCAGCACCTTCAGTGTTGCTTTCGTGGCCTTTTGGGAGATTTGATCAACCAAGATCCGTACCAACTCTTCGAAGAACCGAGGGCTTAGCGACGTCACTTGCATCGGCTCCGCCACCTCGAACATCGATTTCAGTAGCATCACGGCGTACGTACGCGACTCCAAACTCGCGGCGCGTTGCATCACGCTCGTCAACGTCTCGACGAAGTCTCCGGTCTTTCCGAACAACGACTTGAGACCGGTTGGTGATAGCTTAAGGTGGTAAAGAATGCTCAAAGCTTCATCAAACCCATCAACACCGGAAACTTCTCCGGCCGGCGACGATGACGTCACGTTAATATTATTAACATTTCTTAAAATAATGGACTTTAGGTGATCAGCTGCCCCTACTGACTCCATCAACCTCTTGTTCTTTTCACTCTCCATAACAATCGTTTTCAACCTCTTCAAACTATTGATTTGCAATTGAGGAGACTTTGAATCCTTGAGGAGCTTTAGGATTTGGGTTTTCGAGATCGGAATTCGCGGCGTTGGGAACCTTTCGATACCGGAAGACGCGTTAAGGGTGCACCACGATTGGATAAATCGTCGAAGGGTGTGGTTCGGGGTGAGCTCGATATCGACAACCACTTGTTTTGTTACGGGACAAACATCGTTCTTCTGCGAAAACAACCATTTCTCGATGCTATCGCGATCGTATGTGATCCCGGTGGAGAGCGTTACGGGGTCTTTCATGATCTCTAACGAAATCGGGCATAGAAAAAAGGTAGGAACTTCAATAATATGATCAATTATTTCAAGATCACTCATTTTTTGAATCTTGATGAAAATCCCAGAAATGAATATGAAAAATGAATAAAGGGTTTGTTGAAATATTGGGTGTGAATATGAATATGATATGAAGAGTAAAGAGGGGTTGGTTTTGTTATATATATATAAATATATATATATATGGTGAGTTTGATGAAGAACAAATAATTGAATTTGACGAAAAAGAAGTCAAAACGCGCAAAATTTTTGACTTTTCAAAGGGAATCGAGAGACTGGAGTTGTGTGTGGCAAAAAGAGTGTTTATAAGGGTGTGGCTGTATATGAGTTGTATATACTTCTCAAATGTTTACTTTTGGTCCTTAAGGTTTTAATACTTTTATTTTTCTGGGTCAAATGTTTAAGATTTCTCAAAATAGGTCTAAGGTTACTTGCCAATAAACTATTAAAACAAGTTGCTTTTTGTTTCTCGGTTCCTATTATTATATATATATATATATATATATATATTTTTTTTTTTTTTTTTTGAACGGTCAGTTAACACACGCACACGTTCCCGGGATATCCGAGCTCCTACTTAAGGGTGTCACCCGACTAATCCCCATCGATCACGACCCAGCCCAATTAAGGGTACCATTATGTGGCAGGCCCATGATCATGAATGTCACAGGATGCTCACCACGGAGTTCGAACCTGGGTAGTCAGGGATACCATTCACTGACCCCTCAGGATGTTACCTTATCACTAGGCTACAACATGAAAGACTCCTACTATTATATTTGGTCGTCATGAACAAACCCCACCTAAATGGATTTGCCAAGAATACATGATTAAGAAATTTGTGTATCAAAATCACAAGAATACATGAATAAGAAATCTGTGTAAATTATGTAAATGTTACGGATCGTACAAACTAATTTTGTATTATGGAGTTTTTAGGTGGTTACTAAATCAGTTGCACATAAGGTTTTGAGAGTAAATTTTGGAACCGATTTAATCCACATCGTTGACATTGATTTGATAATTTGCACAGACGGTTGAGATTGGTTTGTAGGATTTAAACGGTTTATATTTGAAGTGACCTATATATACATATATATATATATATATATATACACACACACACATATATATATAGATAAAGAACCATGTGAGAAAAAGAGTTAAGGTGTGAAAGCAAGAAAAAATTTAGATCATTGATCATTTTTAATCTAATATCCATCTATGAATTGCGTTTCTTACGGGAATTGATCTGGTGTTCATTATTGTTGATCTTTAATTAGGATTGTTCCAAGAGTCCAGATTCATTCTTATGCTTCTCACCATAACCCATTCGGCTTCTTAAAAATAATGTTTGTTAAAAGTGTATAAGTTATAATAATTTATTTCATTTAGACGGGACACTTTATGTTAATTAATCTCGTATTTTAGTTGGTTTAATATAATAGTACTATCATGCGGAGCCATCTTGGAGCAAGAAGTGGCATTGCCCCCCTCAAACTTCAAAAATAAAATTTAATATAGTCTCAAACTTAATTACTTATTTGAAACTTTATTTATTCATATCAAATTCTTTTTTTTTTTCTTCCTTTATAAATGCCAAGTTTTCTAAAGGTTCTAAAATAAACATGTTACTTTATTGAATACACAAAAAAAATTATGATAATTTTCATGTATTTTCAAAGGACTTTTCTTATTTACATGGTTACTTACACACATCTAGTATTTTTTTTGTATAAATATAGACATAGCTATGTTGCTTAGATCACTCATGTTTTTCAATTTTTTTACAATTGTATTTAAGACAAGTATTTGATTAAAAAACATATATACTTCAAAGGATTTTATCAACCTTGAAATCGTTAACTTTCTTATTTTTTTTCTAGACACCGCATAGATAAATTTTCTTGCTCCATCTCTATAATAGGGGTAGGATATTTTGCAACCCTTGAAAAGGTTGCAACATTTGCAACCCACATCTTAACCGTCGGATTCATGATCGACGGTTACAACAGATATGGGCCCCAATATTTTTAATTAAAAAAAAATAAAAATAAAAATAAAATAACCGTCGATCATGAATCCGACGGTTAAGATGTGGGTTGCAAGGGTTGCAACATTTTCAAGAGTTGCAAAATATCCTTTCACTATATAGGGGTAGGATATTTTGCAACCCTTGAAAAGGTTGCAACATTTGCAACTCACATCTTAACCGTCGGATTCATGATCGACGGTTACAACAGATATGGGCCCCAATATTTTTAATTAAAAAAAAATAAAAATAAAAATAAAATAACCGTCGATCATGAATCCGACGGTTAAGATGTGGGTTGCAAGGGTTGCAACATTTTCAAGAGTTGCAAAATATCCTTTCACTATATATACACATATATATATATAGGGGAGCGATCAAATGGAAACCACTCTAATTTTGAAAACCGTGGAAACTCTCGATTTCATTGGTTAAGTTAATGAAATTGTTTCATGAAATTGTTTAATTCGATAAAATTATTTTATATAATTCTTTTATTGATGAAATTGTTGCATATATTTGTGTTTTTTATGTAAAAATGAAAAAGTTTCATCAGACTGCGAAAATACATGAAACAATTTCATCAGAATGAGAAAAATAGATGAAACTACATAAAAACACAAATATATGAAACAATTTCATTAACAAAAGAATTATATGAAACAACTTTATGAACAAATTTCATTAATTTAACCAATGAAATAAACGGTTTCCAAAGTTTTCAATTTAATATGGTTTCCAATTGAAACCACCTCTCTCTCTCTCTCTCTCTATATATATATATATATATATATATATATATTTGTTATTTCTAAAATTTTAATAGGTCCATATATACATGGTTGTCGTATTTGACCCTTTTTGAGTTGTGGTATACACTTGACTCTAACATACACCATACAAACTTGTCTAAAGAACCGTTATTATAATTTTTTTTATTCTCTCTTATCTAGGTGTTGTAAATCTTTTTTATGTGCATCATGTGATATCATTGATTTATAGGTCATTTTATCTTAATATTTTGAAGTTTGAACCTTATCCAACCTTTAAAATCTAACACTTATCATCGACTTATTGTCATATATATATATATATATATATATATATATATATATATATATATATATATATATATAGGGATATATGAGAAATAGAGAAATAATCTTAGTCATTCATTTGGTCAACATTTGCGGCTTTGACCGCGAAACACCGGATAATTCTTTGCATGGTTTATAGAAGATAAAGGGATAGTTTCGTAAAATACGCGAGATAAGTTCATATATGAACCTATATGATTCACATATGAACTATATGTTCATATGTGAATTAATTAATTAGTTCATATGAGAATCAGTTAATTAGTTCATATATGAATATGTTAATTAGTTCAACTGATTCATATATGAACTTACAGTTAATTAGTTCATATATGAATCAGTTAAAAGAGTTTAAATGTGAATTACACTGATTCAAATATGAACATATAGTTCATATGTGAATTATACATGTTCATATATGAACACAACCCGTGTATTTTATAAAAATTACGAAAGTGTTCTTCTATTTTTGGAATATCCGCAACTTTTGACCAGTCAAAGCCGAAATATTTGACTAGTCAAATCCGATCTTTACCGTATGAATGACTAGGATTACTTCTCTATTTCTCATATATTTACCATTTCTCAAATGAAACTAAGGATATATATATATGGTCAGGTTTAGGGGAAAATCTTAAAAAAACGAAAAATTGAGGAATACTCTGGTAGTCCTTCATCTGGACGTTATGCACTTGTGCATACAAGTAATTTATAATCTGCACACATGCATATGCACGAGTCCATAATATGCACACGTGCATAAAAACCAAAAAACAACTTAATTACTTGTGTGCATAAGTGCATATTGTCTAGATAAAAGGTTACCAGAATGTTCCTTAGTTTTCTATTTTTTGAGGTTTTCTTTTTGAACCTCTCTCTCTCTCTCTCTCTATATATATATATATATATATATATATATATATATATATAGTATAGAGGTGAAAGAATATTTTGCAACTCTTGAAAATGTTGCAACCCTTGCAACCCACATCTTAACCGTCGGATTCATGATCGACGGTTATTTTATTTTTATTTTTCTTTTTTTTTAATTAAAAGTATTGGGGCCCATATCTGTTGTAACCGTCGATCATGAATCCGACGGTTAAGATGTGGGTTGCAAATGTTGCAATCTTTTCAAGGGTTGCAAAATATCCTACCCATATATATATATATATATATATATATGACAATAAGTCGATGATATATATCAAGCTAATTATAGCTTTTGAGATAGCAAAAAAAAGGGGGTTGTCTTGTCGAAAACATGAATGATGTTTACTTGTCCAATCGGAAGGATATTACTAATTCACATGGGAAAAATGATAACACATACAATTTAATGGATATCCAGTGAAAAGCTGGAAAAAGTTGAAGTATTTATAACTTTTAACATAAACCGTAAATTAAACTATTTTCATTGTCGTAAAACGATTTGTAAATTTTTCTTATCATTTTCTAGGCTAATTCTAACGACACATTCTATAAATGTTACCGATAGATGAATGAGTTGAGTTGACTCCTTTGTTTGGATCTCTTTTCTTGAAGCCTCCTATCAACTCATCAAGTAAGGGGATTGTGCAAAATGATTAAGTGGTCAGAATGATTAAGAGACTCTTATGATATAGTACAAAATAAAATATGGTTGTTTGGTAATTGTTCATAATGAAATTAAGGCTCTGAATGGTTAAGGGAGACCCAAGATACAAAATCATTCAAAGGGTTTTAGAACCATTAAGAGACAGACTTTTTTTTTACGAAACAAGATTCACCTCTTAGCGATTTAGATATTGCCTCTTAATGAAACTATTAAGAGGTAAACAAACAACGCTTAAGACATGTAAGTGGGGCGAGGAGGGTGAACTTGGTTGAGGCAAAGCTTGACGAATATTTTGTATGTTATTTCATAAACAATGTTATTTGAATTATATATAACATAAATAAGTTAAATAGCATCTATGATTATGCAGCCAATATAAATGACATGGTTGTAAAAATACAAATGAAATCTTTTTTTAAATACATATGAGTGGAAAAAAAAATCATGTTTCTATTTTAGTTTGTTTCAAAGTAAGTAGACATTTTTGAAAAATAAGTACTTATTTTCTTATTTGACCCTTAATTATAAATGAATTAGCTAATTAAAACATCTCCAACAGCTTCTTCAAAATTGAGAAAATGGGGATTTTGAGCTACTATAATTTTGCTCCAACAACTTTACCAAAACTATCCCTAAAATAGAGAAAGTAGGAGAAAGAAAGAAAAAAAATCTCCAAATATGGAGATAACCCAAAAAATGATTACTAAATGAGAGCATCAATAGAAAACTTTGAAAGTAGATATTTAGAAATAGAAACAATTTTTTAATAGATGACTAGAATATTTTAATATTATAATCAATGTTGGATTCTCCAAAATGGGGAATCTGTTGAAAACGAATGTAATTTTTTTCGAAGATTTTAACTTTTGGTTCTCTATTTTGAAAAATCTGTTAGAGATGCTTTTACTCCTGTTATTAAGGATAAAACTGTCATTTAATTCATTAAAAATGTAATTAGTTTTTCTAGAGCTTCTTGTGACCTACTAAAAAGCAATTGGTATTTTTTATTTAATAAATAAAGAAAAAAAAAGTAGTTAAATGTAGCATCCAACTATTCAAGTGGGGATTTAATATAACACGTCAAGACGAAATATTTGAACATGGAAATTCTATATGAATATAATCCAAAATTGATTATAAATAACGTTCATTAATTTTCAATATGCATATTTATTTATTTAATATAAATATAATCGTTTAATTTCAAAAATCTTGTGCTACCGGCTACTAGATTGTCTATTATAAAATGATATAAATCGTCAAATTCATTTCCTATAACGAAAATATTAATTTTTAAAAATTCAAAGTTATAAGAAAGTCAAATCCCCTTAAGACTGGTTTAATAGTTTTAATAGAAAGAAAGAAAGAAAGAAAGAAAGAGTTTGTATTTATTTTATCTTTTTTAGACTTTAGTCTATGTAAAAATTCGTCCATAGATATCCACCTTTTAAAATCATAAATAAATCTTTTCATATGTTAATCAATAAATAATATAAATTTATATTTGAAAAAAATGTTAATTTGACAAAAACATTTTTATCAAATTTTATTTTTGATCTTCTACATTTATGGTGCACTTTTAAGTTAATTCAACTTTATTTATTGATAATTTTTTTAACATTTACAAATTTTATCATAAGACTAACTATATATAAAATAAAATAAGAACACTCAAGTACCTCATAAGTTCGAGTATTGGATAGATCGACTCATCTCGTTAGTATGTTGAGTCGAGCCTACTCAAGTCACGAGTTGTGTCATCTTATTTACACCCGTACTGGTTATCAGTAGATCTTATCCTAGCTTAGAGGTCTCATCAAAGACGAGTATCTATAAATATTTACCGTATATAAACATTATATATTTAAAAAACAACTTCCATTTCAACCCCACCATCTGTCTGCAGAACTTGCACACCAAAAAACAGTAGTTTATATATGGTTAACAAGTTATACATATCCATGAATTAAAAACCAACTCAGGTTCAAATACAACTTTTAAAACCCCTACATAACTCTTTAGAATAAGCTTACTGTTTGTTTCATAACCTTCATTCATTTATCTCTGTATGGAGATCAAAAACTGATTGTAAAAAAAGAAAATGTTGTATTAATATTGAACATTCTGATTGTGCAGCAATTCGACAAGAGCGGCAACGACTCCTTTTCCTTCGACCGAAACATCCATCTTGGGTTCTTCGATCTTTCTTTTCAATAATCTATCTACTTCTCCTCGTAGTTTCTGCAAAATCCGCGAGATTGTGTGAACAATGATAATTCAAGAAAATGAAAAAGGGTGATGATATATGAATTTGTTGATATAAAGTACCTGTATCAATCCCAAAACACTCTTGGATGCGGAAAATTGAAGGTACCCATCGAGCATCTCAATACCATCTCCTTGTTTGCTAGGAATGAGATTGCCACCGAACATGAGCAGAGCGTAGTCTGATATGTTTGTGGAGTCCCGAATGTATATGCTGCTAGTTTTAACCTTTTCGCTATAAACCATGTAAGGAAGAGGGAAAAGATGGACACCCGCGTTGACAGATGCAGGATGAATATCAACTTTTCCGACTTCTTTGGTGTAGAGGGCCGTTCGTTTTCCTCTTCTTTTGCATTGAACGACATTTGGGTAAAGCCCGGCACAAAGAATTGCGCATACCATCTCCATGTCGTCACTGTATTGGTTATAAGCCTGAAAAACCCATAAATCCATCACCAAAGAGAACAAACTTAAGGGTGTGTATGGTATGCAAGCAGGATTGGACTGGACGGTCGAGAATGAGGTAGGCAGGTGAAAGCATTATGGAAGGTTTTAGATTTTTAATTTGACATGGGTAGTTTTGTAATTTACCAAGCTAGCTTGTCCCATCTCCCTAATTTTTGTTCCAGTCTCGGTCTAATCATTGCATCAAACGTGGGACAACAAGTTTTTGTTCTATCTTGTCCTACGGTATCCCGCGTAAAGGAAAAACAAGATGGCATGATCATAGTAACTTACATGTGCACCCTTCGATTTGTCAACGAAGCCAATATCAGAGAGTAGATCCAGAAATTGGAGTCTCATGTCCTCCATCATCTTCAAGGTTTGCATCGACAAGAAATTTTCCCAACAGTATGATTTTTCATTTCCAGACCGTTTTGCTTCCTTCCACCCTTCAAATGCTTTAAGAGCAGCTATGTGGTCACTGCATAAACCGAATTAAATGGGATATGATTTTCTAATTTGCTGAGAACTTATATGCAGTAACAGTTTCTAGAAAATTCCAACCTGCATGAATCACCAGCAAAGGATCTTTTTGCTTCATCAGCTTCCTCTTTGCGGTTAATTGGAAGGACAAATGGGCTGCGATGTGCAAGAGCAGCAGCAATTGTCAACGCAGGATTAACGCATTGGAAAATTGAGCCCATGAGAAGCATCTTCCCGATATTTGGCTCCAATGGCAGAGTGCACAAATGACGTCCTGTTCAACGATATGAATTTAAATATCAAAAACCATATCTTGATGACAAAGTGAGGTGACAATCTTCAGCATCATACCGAGTGGAGTGAGCTCTTCTGTATCATCTAGAGCGCCAATGGTCTTAAGAAGTTCAACGGCATTTTGAACAGAAAGAGCATCAGGAGGCTGAAGCGCCTTAGCCAGGAACGTTCCAATGGCTCCAAGTTGCAAGCTTTTTATCTGCAAACACAGCTCTTGCAAAGGTGTTCGGAGAATTTCAGGTGGTTGATACTGGAGCATAGCGTCATGAACCATTTTTGGATACAATCTATAACAGACTCCCGGCTGTACACGACCAGCACGACCACGTCTCTGTTCATTGCCACCAGAACATGACATCAGAAATACAAGACTAGATGAACTTTATAGACGATTTCCATTAGGTAAGTAGGTAGAAACCTGATGTGCTGAAGCTTTTGATATCCATGATGGTAGCAAACATGCCAGTTTATTTAAAGCGTCATAACTAGTCTCCTTTGCTTTTCCACAGTCGATAACATAAACCACGTCATCTATAGTTATACTACTCTCTGCAATGTTTGTTGCTAGAACAATTTTTCTGCACAATTAGAAGAGTTATTGAATTAATTTAAAAGTTGCTAATAGTTGACAAACAACTATTATTTTATTTATAATTTGTTGGGGAAATTCATGGTGTGTTATTCTCTGTGTTAAAATAGTTGCAGTTCTAGCTTGTAAACTATTTGTAGAGCTGGTATATGAGGTTTGCCGCCTTTTTTTTCATCTTTATTTCTCCTTATTCCTTCAGCTAATTTTTACCTTAAACGAATATTTCAAAGAACATGGCTGCTCTGTGTGTTAGATTATATTGGCATCGTGAAAAGATTGCAATAACTTGTGGTATGCTCAAACTTCCAAGTCGGTTGCAACAAGCAAAGATAGTCATTCATTTTTTAGCATCCACTTGAAATGTAACCACCGATAGCATGACGCCACTAAGAAGTAATGACTCGTGCTCAGAACATATAAATGACACGACACAACATTGGGATAAAAACTCTGGGATATAGGAGTCATTCATTTACATTCCACATGGCCCAGCCACAAATGATCTTAAAAGTATTTCCAAAAAATGTGAACAAATATAACCAGTATTTCATGAGTGGGATTTAGACCCCAAAAAACTATATTGTGAATGTTCAAAAGGAAATCAGAAGAACTTATGATGTAAACCTTAAACAGAAAGATGCAATTGATCGAATAGGGAACTTCTATGGCTAAAATCCAGCAAACCAGTAATACAAACCAGGGTCATGTCTTTTATACAATCTCGTGTACCTCTCTTAAAAGATTCTAAAATCAGGAAACCATTTCCTCAAAAGTTATGGCAGTGAAAGCAAATCTGTAGATAATTCAGTTGAAGAAACATGGATGAATGTGATAGTTTCAGAAGAAGAAAATAAAACCTTATCGATGAACCAAAACAGCCTAATTCCTCATTATGAAGTTTATATATAGATGAATCCAGATGGTAGAAAACGCTTACCTCATGCTTGAAGGAGGGCGATCAAAAATTTCTCGTTGGTTGACAGTAGGCATTGAACCATGAAGAGGAAGGACAAGAAATTTTGAAGGATTGCCTAGAAGATTGTTAGCCTTGACATTGTCAAGCAGCTTTGAGATTTCATCCCAACCTGTAAGAAACACAAGAATTGCCCCTGGACCTTCATGCCGACAGATATATTCAATGGTTGCTTCCACCTGTACAAAGATAAGGTGCTCTTTATCTCATTCGGCTGACATTCGACACAAACTGGTTTCTAAAACCTAACAAATCTGATAGTTTGTAAACCATAGCATCAGTTCCAACTATGCAAACAAAGCCAGATACAAATAAACCTTGCAATTTATGTTCATATACTACAGCTTTGAACTGAATGTTTCCTAGAAAATCATTATCAAGGGAAAAAGGCATCTACCTATATGTATATGTGTGTACATGCATACACACAGATAAATATACATTCTTTATCGTGTGTGTGGGTGGTTGGGTGTAAATGCATCTACCTATATGCATGTATGTTCCTATCTATATGTCGTATCTGTATACATGTGTGTGTGAAAGTATGTATGCTTGTGTGTATAAATACATGCAAACATCTATGAATATATATATATATATATATATATATATACGTATATGCTTACATATGTCTGTCTGTATGTATGTGTACGTTATACATTTATACATACATATATATATATGCTTACATATGTCTGTCTGTATGTATGTGTATGTATCTATCGGTATGTTTGTATATTCGGGTATATGTGGGTGGGTGCATGCATGTATGTATGTCACTCTGTGTCATGCATGTATGTATGTCACTCTGTGTCATGTATGTAAATATCATGAAAGACCTTATTGTAAATTTGTAATAATTGACTTGCGATATTTCAAGTTATACCTCTTTTACCAGTTACAGGTATTAAAGTATCAAGAAAGTTTATATGGTGAATACATAAAAGATTTTTTTTGGTCAAAGTACAAAGCTATATGTTATGTACTTTGTCCAAATCTACCACTTTAAGAATAGTTGCTTAGTCAGATACATACAAGGCCCAAGTCTGTTTCTGAACCAGACCAAGCTTCAAGAGACTGTCTAGTACTAGCACTGTAGCTTTTGTATACAGAGCTGATGTCCGCATCCTACAACAGATAAATTAGGTTCAATAAGCTCGATAACAGTAGGTCATAAACACTAATAAGAAAATATCCATGTCAGTGTTCACTGGAACATGAAAATATAGACAAAGGTACAGAATACACTGCTTGATTCTACAGTATAATGCATGTAGTTCATGTTTTGGTATAAATAATCTGTTCAATGAATGTGTTAAATTTAAGGTGTCAAACAATTTCATGTATTACACTTTAGGACTCTTCTCGATAATGAAAATCAAGGCAGTACCAAAAACAAACCCGAAAGTCGCTTTAATAACATTCTTCCAAGTGCCACATGGAGTTTGGTTAACAAATTGGAACTTTACGTGAACCCTTTTAGAGATTCCACTACATTACCTTTAGGACAACACATATATCCTACTAGGCAAAGGATCGTGTGAGAAGTTGAGTTAATGGTGAGAAGCGTGAGAAGTGGATCTGAGCCGTTGATCTCTTTTAATCTCAAGCCCTCCCCTGAATTGCGGCTTACAAGGGAATTCATCTAGTGCATCTAGGTGCATTTCATCCTAATGTGCGTCCATTTCTCATCCAACGGTCGATAACCACTTCTCACCATTAACTCAACTTCTCACTGGAACCCAACCCTATCCTACTAAATACTATATTCTGTCATAAAATTACCACGAGCTACATTTACTTTTAGGACAACACATATCCTAGTAAAAACTTTATTCTGTCATAAAATTACCACAAACTACATTTACTTTTAGGACAACACATAATTACTAAATAACAGCCGAACTAAACCCAGGACTGTGATAAAATTACCACGGAGCAAGAATAAAGACCAGGCTAGAATAACCTTTATTCTGTCATAATATTACCTCGAATTGCTCAGTTATGGGATCACTCTTAGACTCTTGTTGTCTCCTCCTCCTTCTAGAATAACCCTGAACATTATCAGATTCGGATTTCACAGCATAACGGGTTTTTTCCAGCACATCTTCTAGAAATAGCTCTTGCACAGGGAAGGTCAATCCCTAGTAATATGATAAAATGATTTTATTAACAAATAAAACAAATAGTGGACCCAGAGAGCCAAAGCTGAAAATTCCACAAGATGACAAAAGTAGTACCGGGATATGGATGGTTGGGGCATTTCCAAAATATTTGGAGAACAAGTCGGCATTAATAGTGGCACTCATTAATATAAGTCGCAAGTCTGGACGCTTTGGGAGAAGATCATGCAAAATTATTAAAAGGAAATCTTCATTCATTCCTCTTTCATGAATTTCATCAACCAGCAAATGGCTGATTCCTGTTAAAGATGGGTCCTGAACCTGTAAAGCAACGTTAGAGAGAAGACCTTTTAGTGGTATTCAATAAGGGAAGTGACCAAAACAACAATCTATGTGGTTGATTGCAAGGCATATTGGAGCAAGATGTTTCCTGAAATTTAATTTGGTGTTCTAAAACATCTGATAGAATTAAAACCATCCTATGATTTACATCTCATTGTTGGTTCAACGTAATAATGTATCGTATTTGGATGATGCTTTATAAACCACACAAGGCAAGTTATGCAATCTGCCCACTACTGTCGTCCAAAGAGAAAATAGAAGGAAGTTTAAGCAAGATCTGCAGTTTTTAGACATTCATGTATGTCAAGAGGACTAGATAAAATGCAAAGAAACTGATGCAACACACTTGAAAATGAAAATCTGCATAATATCACAATACCAGCTTCCGCAACAACACTCCTGTCGTGCAGAACAATAATCTTGTCTGTTCAGAGCGCTTTGACTCCAGACGGATCTGATAACCAACGGTTTCACCAAGACTCTCTCCCCTTTCACTGGATATTCGAGCAGCAACAGATATAGCAGATATACGACGGGGTTGGGTGCATATAATATTGCAGTCAGAACCACGTAGAGATGATATTTCCTCCTCTAAAATGAACTGAGGAAGCTGTGTAGTTTTGCCACAACCAGTTTCCCCAGAAACCACTAATACCTATATTACCAAAAAAAACTTCCAGTTATTCAGCATAGCTATTTAAGGATTTAATAAAAGTCACTATAAGCATTTAACAAGTTTCATAGTCGGTCAGTAAAAAAAAGTATTCAATTCTTAATAGTAGAAGCAACCAAATTGATAAACTGGTAAATAGGTACTGAGCAGGTATTCAATTCATATGCCTGTTATGAACAGACATAACAGGCATACTGCACCCCCACTAAATAAATAGTTCACCACTTATAAAGGTATTGAGCCAGTCGTACAAGATGAGAGCTGTAGTGGCTAATGCAGTGGGCGATTAAATTAATGCACAATAAAAAAGACATACTACCTCTATCCATGGAAATTGCAACACTTAACTAAACAGGTAACTTAACAAAAATGTTTGACTGTTAGTCAACTGTCTCAAATATCCTTAAATGATGATGAGATAAAAGGGTCTTGTGGACCAAAATCAATAGAACTTGAAGAGCAAATATAATTTAAAAGGTTGCCAGAAAAAGGAAACATTGCAATTTGGATGAAATATCCAGAATGGAAAAAAAAAAAATTTGGTAACCGTGGGTTTCCGGGCCAACTTACGTGCACCGACTAATCCCCGGGCGACCACGAATGGCCTGGAGTCATCTCAGGTGAACCTCCATGGCCACAAGAGCTTTAAAATGTTGCAACTTCATGGAATGGAAAATTGAGTCCAAATCATATATACACACAAAGACATGACATTAGTGATAAAATAATATGGGCTAATGAGAAAACCTTCAAAACCGTATTTGAAGTCAAAGGCACAAAACTAAATAGATGACAATGTAAGATGTTAAAATCAATAAGAACCTGGTTTGCAGCAACAGCTTTTAAAAACTCAGATTTCACTTTGTGTGCAGGAAGCTTCTCTCTGAACAAACACATCTCCTTAACGCAATCACGTTCCTACAAGTTTTTTGGTAATTAAAAAACAAACTGAGTTCTTCAGTTTCTCTGCATGACACTGAAAGATAGCTTAGAGAACGTAATATATATGTACCTTCTGCTTTTCCTGTCTTTCTTTGAGTTCAACACTAAATGCCTTCTTTGCATCATCTCTCTCTAAAACCGAGATGCCAGCAGTTTTATCTGATTCATTGGGAACTTGTTTGGCCCTCTGAATGGATCCACCCGAGATTTTGTCAACTTTTCCGGTCCCTGTAGAACTATCCAACAAATTCTCAACTCTTCTCTCGGTCTCTGTAGACATCCTTATCTACAAAATAGATAGGGTGCAAATAAGAATAAGATGTGATCCACAAAACTCAAAACATCCAGATGATTACAAAGATGAGCTTGCCCTACCTCTTTCTGTGCAGATCCATGACGTTCATCAAGATCTGCGCGATAGTCAGGTAATGGAACTTTGCTCACCACAAGTGCCTTGCCTTTGTTGTATGCATGACTTTCTTTCCACAAAGAAAACACCAAGACAGGGGTTGTAAGGTAAAATGTGCATAAGGCCAAAGATATTTAGTTGTTTTCTAACAAACATAAGAACTTAATGTTTCCTAAATGATCCATAACATAACTGCATAAACAACACTTTATAAGTAGGGTTAACATCATAAATTGCAATAACTCAACTATTCACAGTAGTAGCTTTGCAATATTCTAAGATTCGGTCTGTTCTTTATATATAATATAACACAACAAATAATAAGAGCAAAATATTAAGGTGAAAGTGGCAAAGTGTTTTCCTTGGCTAACAATGACCAAAATCATGACTCTTCGGTCCCACCCAACCCATCATATGATGGTAACTCAGCCACAAAATTTGGGTCCTCAGAATCAAGAAAAAAACTTACATTTGGTTCACTTACAGTACACCATGAGATATTTCAAAATCTAGCAAGCAACTATTGTTACTAAATGAATGCATATGCAAGTAATGCAACTTTAGTAGCCACTATCGAACAGCATGAGTGTAAAAAGAAGTGAAAATAAGCAAATACATCTATGTCTTCAAAAGCAGAATATAATTGTGGCACACTTACAAATAAAGCCCCAATTGATATGCCATATCAGAAACAGTCTGTTGGTCACCTCGACTGAAATTATGCTTTATTATCAACTCTTGTTCTCCTCCCCTCTTCATTTGCTCTATCTTTCCCCACCAGTGATTCTTATCAAAAACCTCAACCTGAATATCACCATTCTATCATCACTTTCACAATGATATTATATATTTTTTATATCAGACCTTGTTGCGTATTTAACACCAACACAATTCAATTTTCACATACGCTATGAAGTCCATGTTCGCAAATAATTTTTCCTTTGACAAGTTTGAAAATCCATATCAATCATGAACTGAAAATTACTAGTTTAACATCCTAAATCGAAGTCCGGCTGTTTTTCATAATCGTTACCGTTTCATTCAAAATGCAAAACCCTAGCAAATAAATGAATTTCATCTGTAAAACGAAAACGAAAACCTAAACGAATTTAACCTCGCCTTGCATCTGTCGAAGGCGTTCAGCACGCCAAACAGGATCCCACCATCTTTGCTCACCTCGTCCACCTCCACCTCCACCTCCACCTCCACCTCCACCACCACCGCGACGGCCGCCTCCGCGACCACCTCCACGACCGCCACCGCGACGGCCTCCTTGAGAATTGGGGCGGTAAGACATGGATGCGGTGGAGAAACGAAAAGTAGTTAGGAAGCAGCAGTGATTAGTGATGAAACGCGGAGAAATTGAGCGCAAATGCACTCGCATCGCACTGGAAACCGAGTATTTATATATCGGTGATGGTGGTTGGGTGAGTGGAGACTTCATCGCCAAAAATTAATGTATTTAACAAAATTTTATAGGACCCAATTTTATAATTCTTTATAAACATATTTCTTTACGTCGGGTTTGGTTTGCGGGATTGGAATGGATTTGGAGGAATTTGGATTTCAAATCCATTCCAATCCTGTGTTTGGTTTGTTGGAATGGATTTCATTGACCGGATTTGAAATCCGTAAAAATTCCTTACCTGATGGATTTCAAAATCCTTTGCAATGAGCCTGGATTTGAAATCCAAATCCTGATGGATTCTAAAACCTTATGGATTTCAAATTCTTATCCAAACACATGAAAGAATTTCAAATCCCCCCAAATCCAAATCCTTACTTGAAATTCAATCCATTCCAATCCATTCCCGCAAACCAAACGCATCCTTAGGGTCCGTTTGGTTTGTAGGATTGGAATGGATTTGAAGGGATTTAGATTTCAAATCCATTCTAATCCTTTGTTTGGTTTGCAGGAAAGAAATTTGTTGACCGGATTTGAAATCCTTTGACCTCTTTAAAATCCTTAAGTTGATGGATTTGAAAATTATTTGCAATGGGATGGGATTTCAAATCCCCCAAATTCAAATCCCTCCAAATCCAAATCCTTACTTGAAATCCAATACATTCTGATACATTCCCGCAAACCAAAGGCACCCTTACTTTTAAGAAATCTTACTTATAAGAAATTATAAAGAATTCGTTGTAGATGTTAAATTTTATAAACGAATTTGCTTAATGTTTATTGAGAATAATATATATATATATATATAAATTGATATATTTTATGGTTTGGATTTGAAAAAAATAAAATAGAGTAGGTCTATAGGTTCATATATCTTACTTTCTAAACCTTGCTTTTTAAATGATATATTAAATACGTTTAATTTGGTTTTATTCTGAAAATTAGTGTTTTTCACCGCACGTTGTGCGGTGATCAAAATCTACTTTAAGATGTATTATTAATAATAATGAAATTGAGTATAATTATTTTTTTCAATTTAGCTTTTAAAGGTTGACTTCAAAACTATCTGATTAATATGATTATAAAATATGGTGGATAAGCACATTCCAAACAATACATCTTATTTGATTTTTTCGTGGAAGGGTGAAAGCAACATTTATCCCTCTCATATGGATCCTTTACACAGTTAATTAACATATATTGTATAATATCATATGCATTGAAAGGTTATTTGTAACATTTGATATATAGAGATTTTTTATAAATAAGTGAACATATATACATATACATAATAGCACATATCATACTAAGTTCTTTGAAAAAAAAATCCCCTTTTAACATATTCGAATGTGTGAGCGCAAGTTGTTCGAACCAATATTGATTCAAAATCATGGTTACATTTTTCTTAAAACCTTGACTTCTCAATGAAACACTAAACATTTATTTAGTAGATAACAAATCAAGAAGAGAAACTAATAAATGTGAGTAACAATATTATAATGAATAGTACCCATATATTCAGTTAGCTTTCTGAATGACTTGTATGAAATAAATGGATGTAAAAAAGTCATAATTGTAACATCCCAGGCCAACCATACCAGATATTGTCCGCTTTGTCCACACACTCGGACTCACGGTTCTAAAACGCGTCTGGTAGATGAGGTATTTCAGTCTCTTATAAGGCAATTTTTGTTCCCCTCCCCAACCAATGTGGGATCTTACAATCCACCCCCCTTGGGAGCCCAGCGTCCTCGCTGGCACACTAGTCCAGAACCTGGCTCTGATACCATCTGTAACATCTCAGGCCAACCGTACCAGATATTGTCCGCTTTGTCCACACACTCGGACTCACGGTTTTAAAACGCGTCTGGTAGAGGATGTATCTTAGTCTCTTATAAGACAAATTTTGTTCTCCTCCCCAACCAATGTGGGATCTTACAATAATGTTACATTGAGATAGGGGGATTATATAAAATGACTTATATGTAATAATATATGTATGTAATTTGATATAAACTTTCATGTTCTTGGACATATTTCATAGTTGGTTTAGACGATAAATTGTTTTTTTTATTTTAACTGCGTTGAATCTACAATAATAAATGTAAAAATCGACAGAACACTAAATATTTTAACGATAAACAAAATTTCACTACTTAGAATATTCTTTTGGCAAGAAATATAGTGAGATAATCAAATCTAGTAAGACAGATAGGAGATAAAAATATTTCTTTGAAGTATTGATTTTAATAAATAAAAATTAATTGTCATAACTATTTCATTTATATACATTGATTATATATTAATTGTAAAAATGTTTTAATTGATTTATTTTATCATAGTAAAATGTATTAAACTTCTTATAAGTATTTCATTTATATACTTTAACTCATAATAATTAAAAGAAGAATATTAAAAGTTAGATGAATTAATGAGTTAAATTGATGTATAATAAATTAAAAAAATATAAAGCATTTTAACCAATTAATGGAATATATTGATTAAAAAAACAAAGATGAATAAAATAGTTAAAATTATTATCAAACGCTTCTAAAAAGATGTCAACATATATTCTTTAAACTTTTTTATAATGAAATATTGATATTAATATATTAATTGTTACGTAAATAAAAAAATAGAGGTAATTAAAAAAATGTTTTCAATTATGTTAGATTGTAAACTATATATATATATATACTAATTTCATTTATAAAAATTATAATAAAATTAAAAATTAAAAATTAAAAAAAATTAACAATAAATGTGTTGATTGTATATTGAACATAAAACGAAATAAAAGGAAAAAGAATAAAAATGATTGAAAGTACTTTCTCATTAAACCATGTATTAGTTTTTACTTTAATATATATAGAAATTACGTAACTAATTTGAGATGAAATGAAATTTATCAATTAAATAACCATTGAGAAATATAAATATAATGTACCACAATAAATGTAATTTTAGGGTATTATAGTTGTAAATTATTTTTATTTATATTGTTTACATAAAGTGATTTTCAAATATTTTCTTATATTTCACCAAAGAACTAATTTTCCAATATAATGTTATGTTTGTACAAAAATGATTAATCACAAATATGTATATAATATTAAGCATTATTATTGGAGAACTTAAAAACTAATCTCCTAAACTTAGTTTATGATGCTTATATGGCAACCTCGTTGTTATATAATTAGTTTTAAAAATAGTCATACATAGAAAATTATCACTAATGGCCATATGAGAGTTATTTTATAAATTATAATTACTTTACAAAAAATAAAAAAATAACAATATATTATAACTACTTATTTTTAAGGAACATTACCTAAAGTATTTCCTCCTAAAAAGATCTTTTACCCACATAAGTTATTGCACAAAGCGAAAAAAATGTGAGAACAAACTAAAAAAACAGTGAACTGTGAGGAGTGACTATGAGACACTCTGAAATCGGTTGTTTTTAGTTCAACAATCGCTCGCAAAGACTGACTTCGAAATAAATTTCCATTAACCACCATTGCAATATTAGCTTACAGAATGGAAAAAAAACGATTATATGAGAAAAAATGGAATATGGAAGGAAAACACGGAGAAGACATAAGTACAAAGAACCTGCACTATCAAACAAAAAAAGTCTCTTAATGTTTCGGTCATGATTTCGATTTTCTACCTCTTAATTGAACGCCTCTGTGATGCAGCTCATCCTTCCCATGACGATCTCCTTCGTCAGCTCTCCAATTCCAACCCAGGGCCGTCCCTGGGGGAGGGCGGGCCGGGCGCACGCCCAGGGCCCAAACGAAATAGGGACCCAATTTTTTTTTACTATATACTATATATTGGTAGTTAAAAAAATTGTAAATAAAAAAGACAATAAAATTTAGTATATAATATGACACAAAAAGAATTTAACATTATATTAAAGGCTCAAACATGTATTAATTAATAACATTGAATAAGAAAATTTGTAAAAAGTTATTTAGAGCATCTCCAATGGAGGTTCTTTTAAAAACCTCATTTTTACACTTTTTGTTATCACCTCACTTCCAACTCATCAAAACAAGAACTCACATAAAATGCTACAATAGTAGTTCTCTTACAATAACCTCTTTGTGGGTCCCATATAATACTTATATTAGTTAAATATACAATATTAATGATTATAAAGTCAAGAAAATAAAAAGAAAAACTAGTAATATGTCACTTCATACCAAACATCAAGGTAACAACGAATGTTCTTATTTAAGAACCTAAAAGAGTTTGGGTTCTTATAAGAACTCTCCACAATGGTAGTTCTTACAATCCAATATATTTTTTGCTTATAAGAACCTTGTATTGGAGATGTTCTTAGTCTTTCATTTTGTATTATTGCTTATTGTTTCTCTAAGGTTTTTTATATAGTACTAATATTTAAAAACTATTTCTGCCTATAATCCTTGATATATATACTCCATTACTCATCTTCTACATACATTTTTCATTATTCCATCCGCATTAATTTTATTATTGTGTTAGAATATAGTAGATTTCTTGTTATTAACTAAGAAAACTCCTACATTTTGAACACAATTACCAAACTATATGAGACGACCCAACATATATCTATATTTAGAATTTCAAAAATACTTTTTTTTCATATATTATTGACTCTTTATTATCTAATATTTGGTGTATGAATCTTAAGTACTCTCTTATCTCTAAAACAAGAATAAGATTTCAAACTATAACCAACATTGACTTTTGATTTTAAGATTGATGGTTCTTAAAAAGTTTGTTTCATCCCTAAAAGTTTACAATGATGAAAAACATTAACATTAGGTAACATGTGTAATATCTACTGATTTATGTTGATTTACTTTGTTGATCCCAATTACGATGTTCTATAACTTGATTTAACCTTTCACTACACACAGATTAATTAAACAGAGTGCGGAAGCGTTTAGGATGTGTAGAAAGGTGGAACATGCAAGGTAGTAAACACATAAGTAATCAATAAACAAGAAGTAAAGTATTACTAGAAAGTTACTCAAATAACTGTTTCATTGATTAATGTAGAACACCGGTGTGTGTAAAATGTTCTCTTGGAAGATACAATCACTATTCTCTATTTGTGTGTGCTCGTTTTTTCTCTCAAAAACTCTAAGGTGGTGCTCCCATAATATACAAGAAGGATGCACCCCTTAGTACAAGACAAAGACTGACATTCCAGAAACGGAATGCCACCTGGAAAGTGAAACCATCATGTGACGCACTAAAGGTGATCTGGAAATCTTCGTACAGCAGGCATCACGTGATCTGCATGTGATCTTGTCTTGAACGGAGTTTGCATAAATCTTCGAACTGTCTCCAGAGGTTAGCCATCACAGAGGCTCTGTGAGTGATCATAGAGGCTCTGTGAGTGATCACAGAAGCTCTGTGATCTGAAGATCATTATCAGGTGTTGTCCTCTGGTAGAGTGTCGATGGATGTCTTCTGGATCGCATCTTCTGTGGTGCACTTGGTTGTTCTGTGACAAACTTTTGCGGTTCTTATACTTGGCCTATTTTTCAATACTTCTATACAATGTGATTGGAGCTAATAATCTCCCCCTAAGTATTGAAAAATAAAGGAATGAAAAATGAGCATCTGGCCAAGTTAGAAACACAAAGAGGTGAAAGGAACTCATCCTCTGTCTACTTACTTTCATTTAAGAGAAATGCCAGAGGGTAATTACATTTTATTACAATAATGAAAGTAAAATTGAAAATACAATTCTTCAGAGCCTATACTTTGGCGTCTGTAAAGTCGTTTATCTTTCTTCCAAAACCTCCTTCCTTCTTCAGCTCTCTGTAATAGAACACGCACAAGTCCCTGAAGTTAAGAGTCGCCCGTATGTTCTCCAGAAGGACGTTTGCAGGTTCTGTGGGGACGAGTGGTGTTCCTCTGTGCTTGATGATGAGTTATTGGATGAGCAACATAGACTGAGTAGAATACTTGTGGCTTTCAATCCCCATAAATAACTTCTTTTCGCCCTTGGGATTTATGTACACAAAGCCAAAGGAAGGTGAGTTGATTATAGAGTTTGGAAGTATTGTGGCAGAGGTTGATAAACTGTCCTCTGGTGCAGGAAAGTTCACCTTTTTTACCCCGAGGTCAAGTGCCACCTGAAAGTCCACCATGCTATAGAAGAGTAGCTTTGCCCTCATAATTCTTTTGATCATTTGGTAGGCTTCTTGGTACTCCCTCTTCCACTCATACTTGTCTTATGTCCATTTGTGCAGCTCTGGGAGATCGTGGGGATGGAGAGTTGTCAGATCTGCATCTGTGAATGTCCATATATTCCCATCCTCTCTCTTCACGACATACGCGCAGAACCAGAAGTTTTTGCATTTGGTGTGGCTGAGCTTTATTGACAGAACCTCTGTGATTTTGAACATAGAGAAGACTTGGTCCCTTGGTTTGGATTTATCTTTGTAGAATCTCCTCCTCTCTTCTGAGATGATTTCCTCTGAGAGCTTGACCAAAGGCTGATCATGGATCCCGCGACTATAGAGATACTTGTAGACGTCTTCTTCTAGGTTCTTCTTCTGAGGAACGAGGAAGGGTCTTCTCAAGCTCTCGAAGCCTTGTATTACCTCTGCCACTCTGTCCTCTTATGGTTTTTCAATGGGGTCAAGGACGGGGAGTTCAGAGAGGGGTTGTAGATCAAAAGCCCAGTCTTCATCTTCAAGTTTAATGCCTCTCAGAGCCTCACCTCTGATGGCATCCATAGAGCTTTAGAGGAGTTTCTCTGTGCTGGGAGGGGCCTTCTTTTTCAGAGGTTCTGTGGCAATAGCTTTGCCTTTGTCTTTTGAGGTGGGTGGTGCTTTCGTTTGGATTTTTGGGATTTGGACTTTGAGGGATGATGGAGCTGCAAAGGTATGTTTCTGATCTGGCTTCTGTGTAACAACCCAACCAAAAATAACAACTCATAAAATAAAATTCTCAACGATCGAATAATAATCCATGCCATAACGGTCCCAAACTTACAATGAATAATTCAAGGTTTGCCATAACAACAACCTATACACAACTAAGATCAATGAATAACTAAAAGCTAAATGACGATCTTCTATCCGCCCCCGCTAGACCTTCTCCTTGCCTTTAGCCACACATCCTAATTCACGACGGCCTGAAAAGATTTTTAGTTTTGAAAGAACGAGGGTTAGACCATAGGTCTAGTGAGTTCCCTCTAACAGTTAAACAACAAAATATACTTTCCAGAATTCGAAACATCATTTAATAATGGCATTTAAATAAAACACGTTACGGACCACACGACCGTCCAAGACGATGTGTCTAACTCGCGCTGCCTTAATGTTGGAACACCCCCCAACGACATGAACGATCCACACTCCCCGGCATGAGTAGGCGGGCCACACTCCCCGACTTAGGTCACGTAACCCACATTTAATGTATGCATACATATAATCAACAACAATTTATAACATACTTGAACAGTTTAATAAAATCATGCCATCATAATAAATCAAAGTTTAAAAAAATAAACTTCACTTGCTTTCATCAACAAAAGGTTTAGTTTAGAAAAACTCACATGGCGTTCCTTGCTTTACTCTTTACTTCTACCTTAAAACCCGAACCGAACCTATAAAACAGGACATCGTCCGGTAAATTTCTAATATAATCCATTTTTGCGAAAATTGACTTTAACCCTTTAACTCAACATCACAAACTCACTGCCTTAACTCGCTAATACTAAATTTGGAAATAAATCCCCCAATCCTGATTAATTACCTAAATAAGAATAATAGAATGTGGGCCAACTAATGAAAGTCCAGCACCACTCCCATAAAACCCACTGGACCGAAGTTATTAATTGATTTCACATGGGCTTCGGCCCACCAGCCTCAACTCGACGACCGGGAAAATCCTTTGAGTCTTTCGACCGGGATTGAGAAGTTCGACCGGTACAATCCGGTCGAACGAACCTGATGAGCTTAAGACCGGTATAAAAAGGAAATGACCGGGAACGGAGGTCACGACCAGAGTCTGCGACTACCTTCGATCGGGAACTACATAATTCGATCGGGGTATCACTTTGACCGATATTCACAGTGATCTCGATCGGAAGAGCTGCTCTTAACGACCGGAACCAAAAATAATGAGTTTCGACCGGGGCTTAGAACGTCCGGACCGACGAACGAAAACCCCGATTCTCTGATACTTCTACACCGAACGAAGATAAAATCCATAAATTCCACAGCAGATTTAACCATTAACCACAACAATTTTCTACTCATTTCTAAACATTTTTCAACTTAAAAAAACTCATTCCAGGGGTTCCAAACCCAATTTAAAACAAGCTCCATTGATGGATTTAGAAATAAGCACTAACTCTGACTACTAAGAAGGTTGAGTTTAGAGTTTCTTACCTTCCACGAAGATGCTCCAAATCTGAATTCCTGGAAATTTCTTCCGTTCCTCGGTCCTTTTCTCCCGGTCGCTCCAAAGCCTTCTTCCCAAAACAGCCGCCAAATGCCAATAAAATAAGGGATTTTAGGGTAAAAACCCTTTTAAAACCAAGTTACCTCTTACTCCCTTGAAGTTAACTTTTTGACCAACTAAACTCCCAACTTTTATTTATTAAACTTTATATCCAGTTGTTACAATATCCCCCCCTCAACAGAATTCCGTCCCCGGAATTCCTTCATTGAATAGACTGGGGTATTGGCTCCTCATAGCCGACTCCAGCTCCCAAGTCGCTTCTTGCCCTTTGTGAAATTGCCACTGAACCTTTACTAAGGAAATTTCCTTGCTCCTTAACTTTTTCACTTTACGATCTAAAATTGCTACTGGTTCATCTACAAAGCTTATTCGATCATCTATTTGAACATCTTCTAACGGTATCACAACATCACTTTCTGCTAAACACTTCTTTAGGTTGGACACATGGAAGACATAATGAACTCCTTGCAAATCCGCCGATAGATCCAATTTATAAGCTACCTCTCTAACACGCTTCGTAATGGGAAACGGTCCTACGTATCTTGGTCTCAACTTGCCCTTCTTGCCGAAACGAACGACTCCCTTCCATGGTGAAACCTTTAACATCACCCTGTCTCCTATTTGAAATTCTATCGGCTTCCTTCGCTTATTGGCATACATTTTCTGGCGATCCTGAGCCATCTTCAACCGTTCTCGAATTTGATTAACCTTGTCGGCCGTCACTTGCACGATTTCTGTTCCTGCTAACTGCTTCTCACCCACTTCATTCCAACATAAAGGAGTTCTACACTTTCGTCCATATAACGTTTCAAATGGGGCGGCTTGAATACTAGCGTGATAACTATTGTTATACGAGAACTCTATCAGCGGTAGATGAGTCTCCCATGAGCCTTTGAAATCGATCACGCATGCTCGAAGCATATCTTCTAAAGTCTGAATAGTTCTTTCACTTTGGCCATCCGTTTGAGGGTGATACGATGTACTTAAACTAAGTTGCGATCCCAACTCTCTTTGAAAGCTTTTCCAAAACCTTGATGTGAAGCGAGCATCCCGATCTGACATAATAGAAGTCGGCACTCCATACTTGGATACGATCTCATCAATATACAACTTAGCCAGTTTCTCTAGCGGATAAGTGTCCTTGATCGGTAGAAAATGAGCCGATTTGGTGAGTCGATCCACTATCACCCAAATAGCATCGTTCCCTTTAGGTGATCGCGGCAGTACCGTCACGAAGTCCATTGCTATATCATCCCACTTCCATACCAGTATCTCCAACGGATGAAGTTCCCCGTACGGTCTTTGATGTTCCGCCTTCACCTTCAAACACGTTAGGCATCTCTCCACGAAAAATGTTATATCCTTCTTCAAGCCTGGCCACCAATAACTTCGCTTCAAATCCCGATACATCTTATTGGTTCCCGGATGTATCGAGTATCGCGATTTGTGAGCTTCTTCCAATACTTTCTTCCGAATATGTCCCCGTTTCAGAATCCACACTCTTTGCTCATAACATCTAACCCTGCGATTGTCCACAGTTAACAAGTCAATGATTCCCACGATTCTTTCGCTTTTCAAGTTTTCACTCGACACGACTTCCTCTTGATACCGTTTGACTTCTTCTAGAAAGCTTGAAATTGCCTCAATTCGAAACGCTACTATTTTGGATACCGAACTATGCTCTTTCCGACTTAAAGCGTCCGCTACCACATTAGCTTTACCTGGGTGATATAAAATCTCACAGTCATAGTCGCTCAGCAATTCCATCCACCTTCGTTGTCTCATGTTTAACTCCTTTTGATTGAATAAATGCTGAAGGCTCTTGTGGTCGGTATAAATTTGGCATTTAACCCCATACAAGTAATGCCTCCAGATCTTCAGTGCGAACACCACTACTGCCAGCTCCAGATCGTGTGTCGGATAATTCTTTTCGTGCTCTTTCAATTGCCGAGACGCGTAAGTTATCACCTTTCCGTCTTACATCAGCACACACCCTAATCCAAACTTCGAGGCATCACTGTGAATTACAAATCCATCTGTACCTTTGGGTAACGACAGGATTGGTGCACTACTCAATCTTTTCTTCAATTCACTGAACGCATCCTCCTGGGTTTCCTTCCATGCAAACTTAACGTTTTTCCTCGTTAGAGCGATTAACGGCGTGGCTATTCTTGAGAAGTCTTGGATGAACCTTCGATAGTAGCCTGCCAAGCCAAGGAAACTTCTTACTTCGGATGGCGTCTTTGGCGCCTCCCACTCTTCGATTACTTTAATCTTCGCTGGATCCACCTTGATTCCGTCTTCCGACACCACGTGTCCTAAGAACCGCACTTCTCTTAGCCAAAATTCGCACTTCGATAATTTGGCGTACAACTTATCTCGCTTAAGCAATTCTAACACAGCTCGCAGATGCATTTCATGATCTTGCATGGATTGTGAATAGATCAGTATGTCATCAATGAAAACAATGACACACTTGTCCAAGAAAGGACTGAATACCCTATTCATCAGATCCATGAATGATGTTGGTGCATTTGTCAGCCCAAAAGGCATGACTAGGAATTCGAAGTGTCCATACCTCGTGCGAAAGGCAGTCTTGGGTACATCCTCCTCCCGAACCTTCAGCTGATGGTAACCTGAGAGCAAATCTATCTTCGAGAAGTAACTAGCTCCTTGCAACTGATTAAAAAGATCATCAATCCTAGGAAGCGGATACTTATTCTTAACTGTTAACTTGTGAGCTCTCGATAGTCTATGCACATTCTCATAGACCCGTCCTTCTTCTTGACAAACAACCCTGGTGCTCCCCACGACGACGAACTGGGACGAATAAAACCTTTATCCAACAACTCCTTCAGTTGGGTCATCATCTCCTTCATTTCGGCCGGAGCCAAACGATAAAGAGACCTTGCTATTGGTGCCGCTCCCGGCATCAAATCTAACCTGAACTCCACTTGCCTATCCGGTGGCAGAGTGGTTAAGTCTTCCGGGAACACCTATGAATACTCACACACTATCGGAACAGATTCTAATCCCTTCTTCTCTTTCTTAGCGTCCACCACATACGCTAAAAACCCCACACACCCTTTCACTAAGCAACGCCTAGCCTTGATCATCGAGATCAAGCACGACTTTCTATCCCGACGATCCCCATAAACTATAACTTCCTTCTGATCCGGCAAATCTATCCAGATTAGCTTCTTATTACAGACGATATTGGCATCGTTAGACGCTAACCAGTCCATCCCCACAATGACGTCAAATTCCCCCATACCCATTGGATATAACCGCAATGGGAAGGCATGACCGTCAATTTCTATACTACACCCGTCATATACTTCTCCCACTAAAACTCGACTATCATCGGCTACTTCTACTTCGAACTCTTGACTAAGATTCTTGGGTTTCACTAGCAGTTTGTGCACAAAATTAGGTGACACAAACGAACGGTTCGCACCCGAATCAAACAATACTTTAGCAAATATCGAGTCTATGGGAAAAGTACCTGTTACCACATCTGGCGTCTCAACCACCTCTTCAGCTGTCATGTTAAAAGCCCTTGCTCTCGCCCGAGTTGGCTCCACTTTCTTCTCGATCCCTTTATCTCCAAATACCCCAACATTTCCCTTTTTCAGCTGAGGGCAATCCGTCCTGATATGATCAGGAGATCCACACTGATAACACGACCTTGGCCCGCGGCAGTCACGAGCCATATGTCCCGTTTTCCCACATTTGTAGCACCCTTCCCGTTCTAACATACATTCCCCCTTGTGGATCATATTACACTTACTGCAAGGCTTGCTCTCAAACTTCGAATTACTCCGATGCTCAGATTTTGCCGATTTGAAAGTCTTGGAATCACGATTAGTCCCTTCCCATTTCCGTTTGTCTCCGCTCCTCTCGGTGGCCTGACGATTCTTTTCCTTCTCACGTAGCTCGACTGCATTTACCGCTGCCTGAAATGTTGTTGGATCCTTGTTCGAGACAAACTCTCGGATGTTACCCCTTAACCCGTAGATGTAGCGTTCCACCCGTCTTTCCTTGTTCGAGACAAACTCTCGTATGTTACCCCTTAACCCGTAGATGTAGGCCTAGGTCTGGCAACGGGTAGGGTATGGGTAGGGTAAGGGTTAATCCGTTATCCAATCCATTTAAAATAGCGGGTAACGAAACGGATAATTATCCATCTCATAAAACACTTATCCATATCCTACCCATTGAAATTAGCGGGTAACGAAACGGGTAATGGATAAATGGTAAAATAAAATTTCATTTTGAACTATAATTAATATTGTTAAACCTCAAACATATAAGTAAAACATAAGTTCATAAATATAATTATTATTTTATATCTAATTTTGTTGTAGTTAACACTTTATTACTCTAAATATAATCATAATATAATATTTTAAAAACAATATAAAAATTGTAAGACTAACACTTTTCGTTGTATATTTTTCTAAATCCGGCTTGTTTCTCATTTAATCAACATGAAATCTTTTACTCGATAAATATTAAAAAAATAAATTAAAGTAGACGTTAATATATGATAACATTATTAAAAATTATTAATAATTAACTTAATATTATTATGTATATATACACTAATATTTAATTTTATATAATTATACATACATGTATATTATATCGTAACGGGTAACGGGTAATGGATAACGAAAAACCGTTTATCCACATTCTACCCACTAAAATTTCGGATAAACGGGTAATGGATAAGTGGATAAATGGATAAAATTTTCTTTATCCATACCCTTATCCAACGGGTCGAAACATAACGGGTAACGGGTTTACCCTTACCCATTGCCAGCCCTAGATGTAGCGTTCCACCCGTCTCTGATACTTCTACACCGAACGAAGATGAAATCCATAAATTTCACATCAGATTTAACCATTAACCACAACAATTTTCTACCCATTTCTAAACATTTTTCAACTTAAAAAAACTCATTCCAGGGGTTCCAAACCCAATTTAAAACAAGCTCCATTGATGGATTTAGAAATAAGCACTAACTCTGACTACTAAGAAGGTTGAGTTTAGAGTTTCTTACCTTCCACGAAGATGCTCCAAATCCGAATTCCCGGAAATTTCTTCCCTTCCTCGGTCCTTTTCTCCCGGTCGCTCCAAAGCCTTCTTCCCAAAACAGCCGCTAGATGCCAATAAAATAAGGGATTTTAGGGTAAAAACCCTTTTAAAACCAAGTTACCTCTTACTCCCTTGAAGTTAACTTTTTGACCAACTAAACTCCCAACTTTTATTTATTAAACTTTATATCCGGTTGTTACATTTTGTGGTCCAGGCTCTGAGCTTGTAGGGACTTGTTTCAGGGGTTCAGCTGCTGAAATGATTGCTTCTGATGGTATGATCTCCCCCTCATGAGGACCAGAGGCATCAGGATCCTGGTCCTCATGCCTTACCCTCTTCTGCGATGCCTCGGCCTGGCAAGTAGCAGGTGTCTTCCTCTTCCTTCGCTTGCAGAGGTGCTCGTCGACATGCCGCGTGATCTTTTTTAAAACGTCCTCTGTAGCCAACGACATTCTGTTGACTTCCAGATCAGATTTGAACTTGATCGTGGCTACAGTTTTTCTTCAAATATTCTACCACCTTTTTGCCCTATTGAGAGATGTCAGAGCCAATGAGGTTGAGGTTGCTTAGAACCATTTTCCCCATTGTTTCTAACTCTTTCTTTGTTGCGAAGGCGGAGAGGTCAGTGGCAGAGGTTGATGGTGGGGGTTGTAACACCCCAAAAAATGGGACTAACAAAAATTTCCGGAAAATGGGAAATATGGTATATAATAATTGCCAAGGCAATGAGGTCAAACAAAGGAACAACAAATGCCTGTTAATTACAAGTTTGTAATAAGAAGCGACAATAGATGACAACTCTCTAATCTAAATCTAGTCAGACATAAGATTACAAAAAGGTTGTCAACTAGGTCCACATGAACAGTCTTCTGTATTGGCATCCCAAAAATGCTCCCAAGCTCACCACTACAACCGTCTACGTTTCCTTGGCGCTCGCGCCACTAGAACCTGAGATACATACCAACAATCAAGTGTTAGACCAAACGGGTCTAGTGAGTTACATAAAAACATAGCATATTAACATAAAGCATATTATGAACAATTATGACATTTCAATCACCAAAGTCCTTACGGGGTCAATCATGGGGGAAACCCATCACACCAATGAGTTTTACCTCGAGTCAATGTACCTTGATGTTCACTCGCTTGAGCAACATCCCGAAGGCCCGACACACTTGAAGACTACCTCCCAAACATTACTCTAAATGGCGGAGGTCTAGGTGCATACCATTATAGTGGCACCTAAGACTACATCCTCCTAGCACTTACTTATGGTTCGTTTTGTGCACTTACGATGTCCGTCTATATACATAGTTCATACCCATAAGATACATGTAATAGACTACAACAATCCCAAGCATAACTTAGGTACAAAACTCTAAGATATGCAAATACTCAATATTATCCATGTCTCAACAAGACAAGTATGTAAACATGCTCAAACATCAAGAATAATAACCTCATCCGTGTCCATAACCATATTCAAGGCTAAGATACCAATAATACCAAACTTAACAGTTAGGTCAAACTTATCAGGTGATCAGATCTTCTCATAACAATAATACATTAGGTATGAAAGCATATAAAATATGTATCTCATTTGAAAATAATGTAAGAAACTCACTATCTAGGGTTTCACACAAAACCCTAGAAAACTTTGGATGAGAAGATGAGAGGGTGAGAACTTGAAGGTGCTTTAAATGCTCCACTTGATGATTCTTGAAGCTTCCTTAACCCCCAATAAATGTTCCCAACTACCAGTAGGGTTTTAGTAAGTGTGGGAGGGTTTTGGAATGAAGAAAATAGCCCTAAGTGAGCTCTTGACCGGAACCAACACGTGAGAGATGAGGAAATGAAGTCTAAATGGTCAAAACTGAGGTTTTATACTCTCAGCCCCCGACGGCGACATTTGCCCGGCGATTGTGCCATGGGCATAGTCGCGAGCATCCTGATACCCGCGGTACATGTTCGGCGATTGTGACAGGGCGACATTGCCCTTGTCACTCTCGCAGGTCATAGTCGCCGGGGGTGTACCGAGACCACCCCCTGCCTGCGATAGTGCCTCGCGACTATGACCATTGTCATAGTCGCTGGTCACAGTCGCCCATCATTCCAAACTCTCATTTTTCATCGCTTTCGATAACGTTCAACATGTACGAAATCCAAGGAAAGTTAACAGGTAAAATGACATAATAAGATCTTAAACCCAAGTAAGAATTCCAACAATTATGATTGATGAAAACACGAAGAAAAATTATAAATACTTACCTTAATTTTCCAGGTGTTACAATCCTCCCCACCCAACGAAGATTTCGTCCCCGAAATCTTAAATGCTAGAATAAACGAGGATACCTCTTCCTCATGTCCTCCTCCGAATCCCACGTCACATTAGCACCTCGATGGTGCCTCCATTGAACCTTCAACATAGTCACTTCTTTATGTCTCAATTGTTTCGTCTTTGACTCTAGGATAGCTTCTGGTTCTTCTATACATCGATTCCCGTTGTCCACTCGAATTTCCGTCAACGGAATAACACTTTTCTCTTCGGCCGAACACTTACGGAGGTAACAAACGTGAAAGGTAGGATGGATTCCGTCCATCTCCGGCGGTAAGTCCAACCAATAAGCTTGAAGTCTGATATTCTCTAAAATCGTGAAGGGTCCAAGGAAACGGGGACTAAGCTTCTCGCGCTTCCCGAAATGGATGATTCCCTTCCATGGCGACACTTTCAACATAACTCGGTCCCCCACCTGGAAGTCCACCGGTCTTCGCTTTTTGTCCGCGTAGCTCTTTTGTCGGTCTTGAGCCGCTTTCAATCGCTCTCGAATGCTCTTCACTTTGTCCGACGTCGCTTGCACAATTTCCGGACCTGCAAATTGTTTTTCTCCCGCCTCGAGCCAACACACCGGTGTCCTACATTTCCGCCCGTAGAGCGCCTCGAATGGAGCCATCCCGATACTCGAGTGGTAGCTATTATAGTAGGCGAACTCTACTAACGGCAAGTGCGAATCCCAAGTTCCTCCAAAGTCTATGACGCACGATCGAAACATGTCCTCGAGAGTTTGAATTGTCCTCTCACTTTGTCCGTCGGTTTGGGGGTGATACGTCGTACTCAACTTATCTTTCGTGCCCAACTCCTTTTGCAACCCATCCCAAAACTTGGAAGTGAACCGACTATCCCTATCCGAGACTATGGATAACAGAACACCATGACGAGACACCACTTCATCAATATATAGCTTAGCAAGTTTGTCCATTGGTAACGACTCCCGCATTGCTAAGAAATGTGCACTCTTGGTAAGTCTGTCCACTACTACCCAAATAGTATCATGGCCTTTCAAGGTCCTCGGTAGCTTAGTGACGAAGTCCGTCGTGATATGTTCCCACTTCCACTCCAGAATGGTTAACGGCTGCAAACTCCCGTAAGGCTTTTGATGTTCCGCATTGACTTGAAGACAAGTGACGCACCTTTCCACATAATTGGCAACGTCGAGCTTCATCACCGACCACCAATAGTGCAATTTTAAATCTCTATACATCTTGGTGCTACCGGGATGTATAGAGTATTTGGACTTGTGCGCTTCCGCCAAAAGTAACTCACGATTTCCCCCGATCTTCGGCACCCAAATTCTTCCTTGGAACAACTTAAGGTCGCGGCTATCTTCCGATAACAACTCCCGTTGTTTCACCATAACTTTGGCCTTGAGATTCTCTTCACGAAGTGCTTCGACCTGACTCCTCTTGATGTCCTCCATAAGGCTTGACGTCACCTCGATCCTACCAAATGTTACTTTACTTTCCCCTCCGTAACTCTTTCGGCTCAAGGCGTCCGCCACCACATTGGCTTTACCGGGGTGGTAAAGCAATTCACAATCATAATTCTTCAAGAGCTCCAACCATCTCCTTTGTCGCATATTGAGTTCTTTTTGGTCGAAGATGTATTTCAGACTTTTATGATCGGTGAACAACGTACACTTCGTCCCATACAGGTAATGCCGCCATAACTTTAAGGCAAAAACCACCGCCGCTAGCTCTAAGTCATGCGTGGGGTAATTCTTCTCGTGATCCTTGAGTTGCCACGATGCATACGCGATCACCTTTCCCCTTTGCATTAAAACACACCCGAGTCCAAGCTTGGAGGCGTCGCTATAAACCACAAAGTCTTCGGATCCTTCGGGTAAGGATAGTATTGGCGCTTCACATAATTTCTTTTGAAGAGTTCGAAAAGCGTTCTCTTGTGTCTTGGTCCATACGAACTTAACGTTCTTCCTCGTCAACGATGTGAGTGGTGAGGCGATCTTCGAAAAATCTTGAATAAACCGCCGGTAGTAACCGACCAATCCCAAGAAGCTCCTGATCTCTGTTGGACTCGTCGGTGGCTCCCAATTCATCATCGTCTCTATCTTGGTAGGATCTACCTTCACTCCGTCTTTGGACACCACGTGGCCTAAGAATTGAACCTCTTGAAGCCAAAACTCGCATTTTGAAAACTTTGCATACAACTTCTCCTAGCGAAGGATTCCCAAGACTTCTCGCAAATGCCGTCGATGCTCTAACTCGTCACGAGAGTAGATGAGGATATCTTCGATGAAGACTATAACCGACTTGTCTAATAAGGGTCGACATACTCGGTTCATCAAGTCCATAAACACGGCCGAAGCATTGGTCAACCCAAACGGCATAACTAGAAATTCGTAGTGACCGTACCTCGTTCGGAAAGCCGTCTTCGGTATATCGCTCTCCTTCACTCGCACTTGGTGATAACCGGACCGTAAGTCTACTTTAGAGAAACATCCCGCTCCCTGAAGTTGATCAAAAAGGTCGTCGATCCGAGGAAGTGGATATCTATTCTTCACGGTAACATTGTTGAGCTCGCGGTAGTCTATACACATCCGCATGGACCCATCTTTCTTCTTTACGAACAATACCGGCGCTCCCCAAGGCGACGAGCTCGGTCGTATGAACCCCTTCCCGATTAGCTCTTGGAGTTGCATCATCATCTCTTGCATTTTTGTCGGGGCCAAGCGGTAGGGAGCATGAGCAATCGGAACGGCTCCCGGAGTGAGGTCGATGTGGAACTCCACTTGTCGTTCCGGTGGGAGTCCAGGTAGGTCATCCGAAAAGACATCCGGGTAGTCGCACACCACCTCCACCTCTTCTAACTTCTTCTTCTCTAGCTTCGCGTCGATCACATAAGCTAAGTACGACTCACATCCTTTGGCTAGGATCTTGCGTGCCTTGAGTGACGATATGATCATACCGGTTCCTCGATTCTTCTCGCCGTAAACTATCACTTCCCCACCCTTAGACAAGGGTACTCGAATCATTTTCTTAGAAGAAGAGATGCCAGCGTCGTGCTTAGCTAACCAATCCATTCCTACTATAACATCAAAACTCCCAATGTCGGCTGGTAACAAATCTATAACGAAGGACTCTCCACTTAACTCTAACGTACATCCTACGTAACAACTCCGAACAACCATATGCTCCCCATTAGCTACCTCTACTACTAGAGCATCATTCAACAAACTACAAGGAGTAGTAAGGTTCTTGCAAAAAGATGTAGACACAAAAGATCGGTTCGCACCAGAATCGAATAAAACACGGGTAGGTAGAGAGTTCACTAGAAACGTACCCGACACTACGTCAGCCGCCTCTCTTGCTTCATTAGCCGTCATCTGAAAGGCCCGACTTGGCGCCTTCGGTGGAACTTCTTTCCTTGACAAAGCCCCACTTGACGCCCCTTGGTTATCCTTTGCTAGCTTAGGGCAATCGCGTTTGATGTGCCCCGGTTCCCGACACTCATAACAAACTCCCCGTGAAGGGCAATTCCGACTCATGTGGTCATTTCGTCCACACTTGAAACATTCCATAGCTCCCAAAAACGGCCTCGGATTACAAGGCCCGAAGTGCTTACTCTTACATTTGGGGCACCATCTCGCCTCCCATCGCGGGTCAGTGTTCCTCCCCCCGTTAAAGGGTTTGGAAGATCGTACGGGCCCGGTTGGCCCCTCTCATTTACGCTTCTCGCCTTGAAATTTCTTCTCCTCTCTCTCTTGTAGAAGGTCATCTTCCACCAACTGAGATTCCTGAATCACTTCCTGCAAGGTAGCCTTTTGGGCGTTCCTCACGCCCGTCTTCATCTCCGCCGGTAATCCCTTCACAAATGCCTTTATTTTGGACCATTCGTCCGTTGCCAAATGCTCGACCAAACTGAGCTTGTCCAAAAATCGTTTGGCGTAATCGGCAACCGATAGATTACCCTTCTTCAGACTTCAGAACTCCTCCTCTATCTTGTCAAGCGCTCTCTCGTTACAATATTTCTCCATGATTTTCTTCTTGAATGTTGGCCAAGTGAGATTGGCCAAAACTTCCGGTGCAAGTGCCCTTCGGGTGACGTTCCACCAGCTCAGAGCATCCCCTCTAAGCAGTTGAGAGGCAAATTTGACTCTCTGAGAGTTTGCGCACTCGCTTGACTCGAAAGCCATCTCTACATCTTGAATCCACTTCATGCAGGCTAATGGGTCGGTCGTTCCAGTGAATTCCGGAGCCCGACTGCATAGGAAGGTCTTGAAAGAACAACCCCCTTCTTTCCTCTTGTCGGCCCTGGTTGCATGCTTCTCTGTCCCGGGTGCATTAACGGCATCACCTGATCCCATTACTGCATTATCCCCCACCGTCTCATGTCTTCGGTGGCTTGCTTCTCAGTCTTCCAATACCTTCATGAGTCTTTCGTCCCGCTTGTCCATCGCAGAGTTCATCATCTGCATTATGCTGGCCAGTAGGACTGACTGAGGATCCGCTTCTTGAACAACCGGGTTCTCAGCTTCCAAGTTCCCTTGAGGAATCGCATCTACTATCCCCTCTAACATTGGGGGTATCGGCGGAATGACTCGGTTCGCTGTTGGATTCGCTTGTCGATTTGCCCCCGGGGCTGTTACACTTGCCTCATTCGCTTCCTCTGTCACCCCGACTCGACTCCTCGTGTTTACCATAATGAACTGTCACACACGATAAGAATCATACCGGTTAATTCTTTAAAAGATAACCGGTTCAGTACGTACTACTTACAAAGATCAACCATCATAACAACAACTTCAAGCATGCTCACGTAATCATATATTCAGAACAACATTGGCCAAGTGAAATTGTGAACGTACTTTACACAAGAATTCTCGTTATCTTTATCACAATTTCAATCAATGTAATTTCTGAATTCCTACTACTCTCCCTACCTAAGAATGTCCTACCCAATTGGACAGTGATTCTATAAACATAACCAGTCTAAGTCTAGGTATGCTAGAGTCAACACCTAGTTCACTTAAACTAGAGCTCTGATACCAACTTGTAACACCCCAAAAAATGGGACTAACCAAAATTTCCGGAAAATGGGAAATATGGTATATAATAATTGCCAAGGCAATGAACTCAAACAAAGGAACAACAAATGCCTGTTAATTACAAGTTTGTAATAAGAAGCGACAATAGATGACAACTCTCTAATCTAAATCTAGTCAGACATAAGATTACAAAAAGGTTGTCAACTAGGTCCACATGAACAGTCTTCTGTATTGGCATCCCAAAAATGCTTCCAAGCTCACCACTACAACCGTCTACGTTTCCTTGGCGCTCGCGCCACTAGAACCTGAGATACATACCAACAATCAAGTGGTAGACCAAACGGGTCTAGTGAGTTACATAAAAACATAGCATATTAACATAAAGCATATTATGAACAATTATGACATTTCAATCACCAAAGTCCTTACGGGGTCAATCATGGGGGAAACCCATCACACCAATGAGTTTTACCTCGAGTCAATGTACCTTGATGTTCACTCGCTTGAGCAACATCCCGAAGGCCCGGCACACTTGAAGACTACCTCCCAAACATTACTCTAAATGGCGGAGGTCTAGGTGCATACCATTATAGTGGCACCTAAGACTACATCCTCCTAGCACTTACTTATGGTTCGTTTTGTGCACTTACGATGTCCGTCTATATACATAGTTCATACCCATAAGATACATGTAATAGACTACAACAATCCCAAGCATAACTTAGGTACAAAACTCTAAGATATGCAAATACTCAATATTATCCATGTCTCAACAAGACAAGTATGTAAACATGCTCAAACATCAAGAATAATAACCTCATCCGTGTCCATAACCATATTCAAGGCTAAGATACCAATAATACCAAACTTAACAGTTAGGTCAAACTTAACAGTTAGGTCAAACTTATCAGGTGATCAGATCTTCTCATAACAATAATACATTAGGTATGAAAGCATATAAAATATGTATCTCATTTGAAAATAATGTAAGAAACTCACTATCTAGGGTTTCACACAAAACCCTAGAAAACTTTGGATGAGAAGATGAGAGGGTGAGAACTTGAATGTGCTTTAAATGCTCCACTTGATGATTCTTGAAGCTTCCTTAACCCCCAATAAATGTTCCCAACTACCACTAGGGTTTTAGTAAGTGTGGGAGGGTTTTGGAATGAAGAAAATAGCCCTAAGTGAGCTCTTGACCGGAACCAACACGTGAGAGATGAGGAAATGAAGTCTAAATGGTCAAAACTGAGTTTTTATACTCTCAGCCCCCGACGGCGACATTGCCCGGCGATTGTGCCATGGGCATAGTCGCGAGCATCCTGATACCCGCGGTACATGTTCGGCGATTGTGACAGGGGTGACATTGCCCTTGTCACTCTCGCAAGTCATAGTCGCCGGGGGTGTACCGAGACCACCCCCTGCCCGTGATAGTGCCTCGCGACTATGACCATTGTCATAGTCGCTGGTCACAGTCGCCCAGCATTCCAAACTCTCATTTTTCGTCGCTTTCGATAACGTTCAACATGTATGGAATCCAAGGAAAGTTAACAGGTAAAATGACATAATAAGATCTTAAACCCAAGTAAGAATTCCAACAATTATGATTGATGAAAACACGAAGAAAATTATAAATACTTACCTTAATTTTCCGGGTGTTACAGGGGTGCAGAGGTGGACGCCTGAGGTTGGAAAGGGACTATAACACTGCGAGTTATATCCGTGACTTCTTCTCGAAGTTTGGTTAGGTCATCCACATATGACTGACCTATTTGAGCAGAAAGTTTTGGAATTTCTTCTGTGCAGAGATCCCCCAGAGTCTGAATTTTATTGAAATGTGCGATGATTGTTTTACCAAATGCCTTTAGATCATCTCGAGTCGCACAGTTCGTTGTTAGCTTAGTGATCACCGCTGATTGTTGAATTAAAGATTGGCGAAGGTCGTTCAGAGCTTCTGTATTTGCTTTGAGAGCTTCTGCAAGGATTTGAGAGTGGGCTTGTGATTCCCTTGTGACAGAGCTTTTCAACTCGTCAAATTTTTGGAATACCATGTCAACAAAGGCTTTAAACTCGCCCTTTGTGGCAAAGGTGTCCGAGGTAACCTCTGGAACAACACATGTTCCAGATTTAGCCAACGAGTCTTTGGCACCTTTACAGCCTGTGATTATGTTGAGCTCTAGAGGATTTCCTTCCAATCCTCGATGTTCCATAGAGTAAGCATCTATGGAAGTTCTGTCAGCAAGTTTCTTGGGGGAGGGTTCAGAGGCTTCCCCAAGATCCTTAGTGATTGGGTTTTATGGTTGTTCTAGAACCACAGAACCAGTGTGATCTCGCACTGCCAGCTCTGAAGCAGTTTTGTGGCTACTCGTGTGCGTGACAGAGGCAACAAATGCCTCTGTGTGTGATGGAGTGTCATGGGGCGAATGGACACGAAGAACAACACTCTCACCCTTTTGAGAGGGTGAGGTGGATTTGGTTTCCCCGGATGGTGGTACAGAGGATGAAGGGATATCCTTTGTCCGGATGGTTGGGGTTGGGATCGGACTGTGCGGTCCTTGTTCAATACCTTTCTGCACTAGAACTGCAGAGGTAGTGGTGTGGGTTGCACGGGGAGTTGGTGTAGGTTGTGTGCCCAAGGCATCTTTTATACTGCTCTCCTCCTTCGATTTTTCTTTTACTTCTTGTTCTTCCTCACTCTGTGACTTTCCAGTCACATCTTCGATCTCTATGGCCACGGTTTCGCCTAGGTCTCCTGAGTACCTAAGAAATACCTCTCTAACTATGTCAGTGGCCAATTTTATTGGGCTCTGAGGTCTATCCTTAGGGGATTCTGCGAAGACTAGGGTTCTTTTTGTTTTCTGCAGAGGTTTTTCCACACCCTCTGCAGGTTCGGTTCTAGCAATGAGATCCTTTACCAGGTCTTTCCTTCTTTGCCGGATGGCTTCCACAGATTTTTCTTGTTCTGCAAGAGTTCGCAATCTTCGCTTTTTCTTTTTCTCAAAGGACTTGACCTTTGTACTCTCTTCAGCTTTCTCCTTTACCTCTTCTTCTGTGGTCCTCTTCTTGGATTTCCTTTTCTCAGAGGATTTTAGAGCCTCTACTTCTTCTGATCTCTTTTTCTTGTTTTTCTCTTGCTCCTTTTTCTCACTCCCCTCCCCTCTAACTATCGCTCTCGCTTTCTCACTCACTTGAGCCTCTGCGGCTTCAACTTCTGTCCCCTTTTCTTCCTCATCCCTAAGGTATATCACTATATCTCCTACTTGGAATCCTACGCGAGGGGGGGTTGCAGGACTCGGTTCAGGAGTCTTGTTCCCTCGTATGTAATCCCTAGTACCCTCTTCACTACCCAAGTAGATCAACATTTTTGCAGACAGAGGCCTTGCAGAGGGGTAACCCGTTTGAAGAGTAGTAGGTTTGTGAGACTTCATCTCATGCAACTTTATTGTCTTCCCTTCTACAGGCAACTTACCCTCCCCGATCAAGTCATCTCCCAGAAGCAAGCCTAGGAAACGTCCAAAGACTATATTTTTGGGCTCTGTGCCCCTGTCTTGATCTTGCTGTTTGGAGATCACAACATTTTGGATTTCCCTGAATATTAGACCCACATAGTCTAGTGGGAGATCATAATAGATCCCATACATGATTGCCAGAATAGTGTGGCTAGACTGGTCTGGGCTCCCCACCTTTGACGTCAGACAACGGTTCAGAATGGAGAAGAGCACGTTCCACAGAGGAGATAGGTTTTGCCTTCTGAAGTTTGTTCATTTGGAGATCGGCACTGCATACCCAATGAACCTTAGAAATTCCAGGATTTCTTCCTCTGTGGGCTCTTCTGAGAACTTGCGCAGGTTGAGATCTGCCTTAGTGGGAAGTTCAAAAACTTCAGATAGTTTTCTACGGTTGATGCCTAAGTCCAGAATCTTTGTTGTCGAAGGATGGGTTGCATAACCAATGATGCAATGTCCATATTTTTCCATTTTGGCATGGCGAGCACTCAGCCAGAACTGCTGAATGTAGGATTCAGGGATGTCATTATGTTTTAGGGTTAGGGCTTTGAACAGAAAATGGTTCTTGAGGATGGTGAGCAGGGGAGCTGCTTCGGCAGGGAATCCATAATGATTGAGGGTCACAAAGTGATTGTTTGGTTTGTTATTCATTTGAAGCATGTGATAATCATGTCTGGTAAAGGAGAGCATTCTGCTCGTGAGCACTTGTTCTTGTCCAATGGAGGTCGAATCGGCCTTTTGAGCAGTAGAGTGATGGGAGTTGATGGAGTTGTGGGAGCCATTGGAGTTCTTTGAAGATGCAGATTGAGAAGCCATGGAGAGAGACGAAGAAAGGAAAATCTTTGCAAAGGGAGTTCTTGAGAGCAAAAATTTCAGATAAAAAGAGAAGGAAGAGAAAGAAAGGTTTATTTATACAGAAAGGGGGGGGGGTAGAAGGAATTAGCGGTAAAAAATAAATATTTGAAGTCCATCATGAGTGCTAACGGATAAGTAGCCGTTTTCAAAAAACAACGGTACAAATACGGACCAATAGATGTGTGTCACGTCAGGATAGGCGGTGCACGATCGAGTACGTGCGCCTCCCTCTATTGTCACGCGCGTGGCAGTTACTATTCCCACATGACAGTGATTTTGGTAAATAACCCGTACATAATGACCATGGTAAATAAGTGTTGAAGTCAAACTTGGCAGAAGCTCTGTGGGACAAGAGCTTCTATGATCATTATGAGGTTTCAAGATATTCGAAATGACCGACATTCTTAAAAGGGCGTATGAGTTGATCGACCACAACTCCAATTTAGGTACATAGGCTCTGTGAAGGGTCACAGAGACTCTGTGGAGGACCTCAGAGGTTCTGAGATTCAAAATTTCTAATTTAGGAAATGATGTGTTTGGTGATCACTCGATAGCTGGGAGAGCAATGATGAGGGGCAGAGCAACATGTTTGTCAGAAGATGTCTGCTCCCCCTTGAAGTGTCAAAATCTTTTATCTTTGCTCCCCCTTGAACTGTGCCCGGGTTTTTGAAAAAGGCTATTTTGAAAAAAGGCTTCTAAGAGAATGTACAAAAGCTATTTACAAGGATACAGTATGAACTTACAGAGGCTCTGTGCAAGGGTACAGAGGCTCTGTAAATCAACTCATATTGAGCATGTCAATTTTGCCAACAACAAAAGTGAATCTTTTCTCGTCTAATGCCTTCGTGAAAAGGTCGGCAAGCTGGTAATCTGTGTGGAAAAAATACATTTCAATTGTCCCATGCTCCACATGATGTTTCAGAAAGTGATACCTGATATCGATATGCTTGTTTTAGAGTGTTGAACTGGATTGGCAGAGATTGCAATGGCACTTTTGGAGTCACAGAGGATGGGGATTTTCTCGATGTCAAATCCGTAGTCTTTAAGTTGGGTTCTCATCCACAGAACTTGCGAGCAACAACTAGCAGCGGCAACGTATTCAGCTTATGCCGTAGAGGTCGAGACACAGTTATGCTTCTTGGAGGTCCAACTTACTAATTTCCCTCCAAGGAATTGGCAACTCCCAGAGGTACTTTTTCTGTCGAGCTTGCATCCTCCGTAATCTGAGTCTGTATAAGCCACAAGATCAAAGCCAGAGTTCTCCGGATACCAAAGCTCAAGATTTTTGGTTCCTTTTAGGTATCTGAAGATCCTCTTGACAACATGAAGATGAGATTTTTTGGGGTTAGCTTGAAATCTTGCACAGAGGCATGTGGCGAACATTATATCAGGTCGACTTGCGGTTAAGTACAACAGAGACCCTATCATACCTCTGTAGAGTTTACACTCCACAGATTTGCCCTCTGGGTCTGCATAAAGTTTAGATCCAGTGGCCATAGGGGTTTTCATTGGTGAAGAGTCAGAGAGCTTGTATTTTTCAAGTATGTCAGAGACATATTTAGATTGGTTTATAAAAATACCCTCTTTGGTTTGTTTGACTTGCAATCCTAAGAAGAAGGTAAGTTCTCTCATCATGCTCATCTCAAACTCACTCTTCATCAAAGACTCAAACTTTTTGCAGTATGATTCATTTGTGGACCCAAATATAATGTCATCAACATAAATCTGTACAAGTATAATCTCACCTTTTCTTTTCTTATAAAATAAAGTTGTATCAGTTATACCTCTTTCGAAACCATTTGCAAGAAGGAAGTTTGAAAGTCTGTCGTACCAGGATCTGGGGGCTTGCTTGAGTCCGTACAGAGCCTTGTCCAAGAAGTATACATGATTTAGGTATTTGGAGCTTTCAAACCCTGGTGGTTGTTGGACATATACTTCTTTTTGAATTTGGCCATTCAGAAAGGCTGACTTAACATCCATTTGAAAAACTTTGAAACCTCTGTGGGCTGCGAAGGCAAGAAATATCCTTATCGCTTCGAGTCTGGCCACAGGGACAAAAGTTTCTTCGTAGTCAATCCCTTCTTCTTGACAATATCCCTTAGCCACCAGCCTTGCTTTGTTCCTGATCACCACACCATCCTCGTCCTTTTTGTTCCTAAAGACCCATTTGGTCCCTATTGCGGTTTTTCCTCTCGGCAGAGGCACTAGGGTCCATACTTCGTTCCTTTCAAACTGCAGAAGCTCATCTTGCATAGCTTCTACCCAGTTTGGGACTTCAAGAGCTTCAGAGATCTTTTTGGGTTCGATGATACTCACAAAATTTGTGTAGTAACAAAAGTTTGCAGTACTTGATCGAGTTTGGACTCTGTCAGATGAGTCACCAATAATTTGACTTTGTGGGTGACTTCTAGTCTACTTGGTCATTCGAGGTAGGTGATCATTTGAACCTTCTTGGAACACTTCTGGAGCATGTTCATTTTCTTGAACCTGATCTTCCTCTGTGGGAGGGGGATCATTTGTACTTGTCACTGGACTTTGGTCATTCTAAGTCGATGTCATGAGCTCTGTCATGCCTTGTTCAGAGTTCTCCGTTTGCTCTGGTGTTAAACCTTCAGATATGTTTGGAAGTTGACCATGTTCTTGATTGAGTGTAGAGCCTTGATCAATGTTACCCTCTGAGTGCTCCCCCTCGACATTTGCACCTGTAAAAGTGTTGGAAGAGGGTGAAGTATTGCTAGGACCTGACAGAGAGGTACCTGATTGTTCTGCAGAGGCTTCAGCTTCAGAGGCTCTGTGGTCATCCTCTGAGGGTCTATCATCGCTGAACATCTCTTCAAATAGGTGATGCAACTCATTTGTTCTTGATGAGTCACCAGTTTCCTTATCTTGGAGCTTGAGTTCTGAGTTGATTTGCTCAGAAGTCACCTGAAACGAGTCATCAAATGAAACATTTATACTCTCAAGTATATGTTTTGATTTAAGCACATAAACTCGATAAGCCTTGGAGTTTGATGAGTAGCCAACAAATTTGGCTTCATCAGCTTTGGGACTGAATTTCCCTATCTGCTCTCTGTCATTCAACACAAAGCATCTGCAGCCAAAGACATGGAAGAACTTGATGTTTGGCTTTCTTTGATTGAGTAGATGGTAAGGGGTCTTTTCATGTCTTTTCACCACCAACGATCGATTTTGGGTGAAGCATGTCGTTGAGATGGCTTCTGCCCAAAAGGAAATTGGAAGTCCTGAGGCAGTGAGCATAGTTCTTGCTGCTTCCACAAGCGTTCGGTTCTTGCGTTCAACAACACTGTTTTGTTGTGGAGTCCTTGCAGCAGAGAAGTTCTGTGAGATTCCCTCTGTTGTGAGATAGGCCTCTATTTTCGAGTTCTTGAACTTCGTCCCATTGTCACTTCGAACTCTCTGTACCCTGCAATCAAAAAGAACTTGTATCCTTTTAAGGAGATTGATTAGTATCTCAGGAACATTTGATTTCTTTCGAACGAACTCTACCCCTGTGTATCTTGAGAATTCATCTACGAGTACAAGGATGTACTTCTTGCCACCTAAACTCTGCACAGATTTAGGACCATAGAGGTCTACATGAAGCATTTGCAGATGTCTGGTGCAAGACATGTCTGTTTTGGTCTTATGGGCAGCTCTTTTGAGTTTGCCCATTTCACATGCAGAGCATAGATGATCTCTGTTGAATTTGACATTTGGTAGCCCCTTCACCAGGTCTAACTTCACAAGTTTGTCTAAAGAATGAAAGTTTAAGTGACAGAACCTGTTGTGCCAAAGCCAAGATTCTTCGTTCTTACTTGAGACTAGACAGAGCTTTTCATCTCTGTTGATGGACTTGAAGTCCATAAGGTATAGATCACCTCGTCTCTTGGCTCGCAGAAGCTCTGTGGTGGTGTCTTCCTTGAACAAAGAACAATGTTTCTTCTTGAACATTACATCGAGTCCATTATCACATAGTTGACTAACACTTAACAGATTGTGCTTAAGGCCATCCACATATGCAACTCTGTTGACATCGATGTCTCCATTGGCAATGACTCCATAGCCTTTGATTTGTCCCTTCTTGTTGTCTCCGAAGGTTACTGAACCACCTCCAGATTTTTCTTTGTAGGCGGAGAGTAACCCTCTGTCGCCAGTTATGTGCCTTGAGCACCCGGAGTCTAGGTACCAAATGGGCACATGTTGTTTCTTCTGCGGACAAATCAAGAAGATTTAGGTACTCATTTCCAAATGGGTCCATCTTTGTTAGAAGTCTTTGAAGATGCCTTAACATCTTTGATTTTGGCTTTATCCTCTTTAATGGAGGTACCATTTTGTCCTTTCTTACCCTTGAATTTGGCATTCATTGGCTTTGGGTGAGATACAAGACATGAGGACCTTGAGAAATGTTGATTTAATGCATGCATAAGATCAAAACATTTGTAATGAGGAACCTTGAAAGCAAACTTCTTAAATATTTCATTAAAATTGTCAAAGGAGTGTATAGAGCAATTTTTATAACAACCCATTTTAGATTCGGGTTTATTTTTACAGAAAACTTTGTCTAATCTAGGTTGTCTTTTGTCAAAAACTCTACTTGAATGGATCTCTTTGTGTACTCTCCCTCGACGATCATTCCTTTGAGCATTCACTGCCACAGAAGTATCAATTTTGTCAATTTTTGGCCATTTAGCTTTCTGTTTCCAGGTGAGCTTTTCTTGAAAAGGTCTTGATACAGAGACAGGTTTTGGAACTGTGGGAGTTTGAGTGATCTTGATCTTTTCATTTTTCAACTTTTCAAGCTCAAGAGAAGTCTTTGCTTGAAGACACATGTCCAAGAAGTCAGGACAGATTGGTATTCCTGTGGTTCTCCTTTTGGGAGCAATTGTCCTGTTAAGGATGCCATAGGGTAGTTTATTATCCTCTGGACCACAGAAGACCATGTCATGTTCTACAGAACTTGTGATATGACAGAGGACTCAGATTCTGATTCAGAGTCTGAATCGAGAAAGTCTCTATGAATGAGAGCCTGACCTTCTGTAAGTGCCTTTCTTTGTCCATTGGTGTCCTCTGAAGTATTTAGAATTTTTGAAATACAAGGAATGGCCATAGGAACACTAAGACAATTTTGCAGATCTTGCTCAAAGATTTCTCTTATTTCATCAGGATGGTTGAGAAAATGATTTTCATAAGTTATTCTCAAGTCGCTTTCCAAAAACCTTTTAAATAGTTTTTTTTCCACAGAGGCTGGAACGAACTCGGGTGCATCAGAGGATAGTTCATTTTCAGGAACCATCAGGCACATGAAAGTCATTTGGGTTTGAGTTTCTGGGTGACCGAATCTGAAGATTCCTATCTGTTTTTGAGACAGATATTTCTTTGGAATATATTTTCTCTTTGACGAGAGTGCAGATGCTGAATCATTGTTTTCATACCATACATTCGTCATCTGCAGAGGTTTGCTCGGATGTGGTCCCTCAGAGGTTCTACGCCTCTTGAACGTGGATAATAGGTTTGAAAGACTTGGTTTTAGAAATTGTCCAGGGCAGAAGATGTTTGATAAAGATTTGTTTCTTTTATTTCCTGTGTAAGGGTCAATATCCTCAAACCCTATTCCTCTTCTGCCAATCTGGGTGTTGACCTTTTCATGGACCTTTTGAGCATCCTGATACCTCTTAATTTGGAGATCTCTGTCGAACAGATCTTGATGAAGTATTTCTCTTTCTTTTTGAAAAAAGTTTTTCAAAGAAATGGCATTTAAACGATCACTCTCACATTTCTTTAGTTCCTTTACTTTGTCTTTTAAGGCTTGATCAAGTTTGGAAATTTTCTCTTTTAGTCCTTTCTTTTCAATAATATGTTCAGAAACGAGAGTTTTTCTTTCTTGATAAAGTTTGTCCTTTTCTTGAGTGAGAAGCCTTGTTTCTCTCTCAAAGAAGGCCAATTTCTTCTCTAGTTCTAAGCACATGTTTTTGTAGGCAAGAAACTCATTTTGTATTGTAAGAAGTTTGTTCTCAGAGTCAGAATTAAATGAGTTAGAACTAGATACCTCACTATTGTTGTCGGAAGAGTGGACTTCTGCCATTCTACATAAGAGTGCATTGTTGTCCCCTTCATCAGATGACTCATCAGTCTCAAGGTCTTGTTGCTCTGCCATCAGGGACCTCTATGTGTAATATTATGCCTTCTTTTTGTAGAAAATAACATCTCTAGTCGGCTTCCCTTTGTTGACAGAGGACCTGCACTCTGCAGCATAGTGTCCTGGTTTTCCGCATTTAAAGCAGCCTTCAGTTTGCTTTGAGGCTCTGTCATCGCTTCTGCCGTCTGGCCTTTGTCCGCTCTTCTTGTCTTGTCTTTGCTCCTCAAATTCTTCTCTCCCATACTTTCTTACCTCACCAAATCCTCTGCTTCTTTCAACTCTATCCTCTCTCCCTCTGTACTCAGGCTTTTTCTTGAGACCACGATTGAATTGTCGGGTCATTAGAGCAAGAGTCTTGGCTAAAGCATCCATATCAATCTCTTCTTCCGATTCTTCCTCACTTTCGCTCTCTGCCACTAGAACCTTCTTCTTCTTCTTCTTTTCGACATCCTCTGTCGCTTTTTCTTTCCCTTTGTCCTGACCCTCTGTGGTGCTTCCCATCAATACCAGAGACAAGGGTCATTAGTTTTGATATCCTGTTTTCTTGACTTATCAAAGTCCCGAAGAGGTCTGAGATGGACCAAACATCGAGATCCAGTGTAGCTTGCATGGACATGGTTAGATGGAGCCATTCATCATTCAGACTTTGAAGAAATCTGACATTGTTTTCTTCAGAGGTTCTGTGGATGCCATACCTTTTGCACTTGTTCAGTAAGGAGTTGTACCTGTTGTATGTGCTTTGGATGGATTCACCCAGCAGAGCCTTGAATGCAAAATACTCATTGATACATAGTGCTCTATTGTTCTTAAGAGTTTTAGCACCACCCTCAAGTTATTTCTCCAACTCCAATCATAAGTCTTTCGGTGTTTCACATGAATCAAGGGACTGGAAGATATCGTTTGGAATAGCCATAATGATCAATCTTTTGGCTTTCTTTGCAAGTTCATGTTGTGCCTTTTCTTCTTCACTTCATTCAAGGATAGGTTTGGGGTGTTGATACTCAGGGATTTCAGGGGTATTTGTAGTGGCAGGAACACGAGGAACTGTTGTCATTGGGATGAAAGGAGGACTGTGAAGAAACTCAACCAGACCAGGATCCACACCTTCGAGGAAGTGCACCATCCTGATCTTCCACTGAGGATATTCATCCCTCAGTAGAGTGGGAGGTTTACACTGAGATCCTGCACTGAAGTAGTTGATAGGGTTTGCCATTTTTGAGAAAAATGTAAAACGGAGTATGAGGAGATTTTTGAGAAAGATGGGAAATGTTTTTAGCAGGGATAATTTCTTGGTATGAGAAAGATAACAACTAACTAAGCTGAGCTTTGAATCTGTCTTCGAGGGTTTAAGCACACTTGCTTTCGAATCCACGTCAAACAGGTTGATGTAGCTCCAGAAAACAGAGTGTTGTTCAAGGTGAATAAACAGACTTCAAACTACTACCTGGAACGTGGGAATCAAGTATAGAACAATATCCTTTGATATTACGAATCAAAACCTGCTCTGATACCAATTGTTGATCCCAATTAAGATGTTCTATAACTTGATTTAACCTTTTACTACACACAGATTAATTAAACAGAGTGCGGAAGCGTTTAGGATATGTAGAAAGGTGGAACATGCAAGGTAGTAAACACACAAGTAATCAATAAACAAGAAGTAAAGTATTACTAGAAAGTTACTCAAATAACTGTTTCATTGATTAATGTAGAACACCAAAAACACGCACTGGTGTGTGCAAAATGTTCTCTTGGAAGATACAATCACTATTCTCTATTTGTGTGTGCTCGTTTTTTCTCTCAAACACTCTAAGGTGGTGCTCCCATAATATACAAGAAGGATGCACCCCTTAGTTCAAGACAAAGACTGACATTCCATAAATGGAATGCCACCTGGAAAGTGAAACCATCGTGTGCCGCACTAAAGGTGATCTGGAAATCTTCGTACAACAGGCATCACGTGATCTGCATGTGATATTGTCTTGAACGGAGTTTGCATAAATCTTTGAACTGTCTCCAGAGGTTAGCCATCACAGAGGCTCTGTGAGTGATCACAGAGGCTCTGTGATATGAAGATCATTATCAGGTGTTGTCCTTTGGTAGAGTGTCGATGGATGTCTTCTGGATCGCATCTTCTGTGGTGCACTTGGTTGTTCTGTGACAAACTTCTGCGGTTCCTATACTTGGCCTATTTTTCAATACTTCTATACAATGTGATTGGAGCTAACAATCTTAAAGTGTTACTTCGAATGGTCAATGTAGTGATGTCAAATGATTTCAATCTATATATTAAAGGTATATCATAAGATGTTTTTGATGGTGGAACTGATTGACGATGTTACGTAAAAATGATATGGTAGATAATATTCATTTAGAAATTATTATTGATTGATCTTGCGCTATGAATACCGAGAAAATCGGTTTTATATGAATTATTAGTATTTTTTGAATTCAACGTTATTTTTTATTATATAAACAATATATTGAAAATAATTTCGCAGTTATCGAGGGCCCATTTTTACATCTCGCCCAGGGCCTAAAAAATGTCAATATCGGGCCTGTTCCAACCGTGTAGAAAAATATAGATTTACGATGTATATCTCCAATTCCATGGTAGAATAATATTATATGGAGATTGTTTATTGAGATTGTCTCTAACCAAATTTATTAATTATTTATTGAGAAATAATTAATAACTAATTGTTAGGAAAATTGAAAGTAAAGGAAGAGGAAGCCAAGAGGTTACTTGAGAGTTGAGAGTAATGAAAAGTTTTTTAATAAAAAAAAATTAAAATTACGATAAAATAGATAAAGGTGAATGAAGGATTCTCATGATGCCACATAAGTATTAACAATGTTTTAAAACCCGGGTCGACTCGGACGGTTCAACCGGTTGAGAGACCGGGTCAACTAGCACCGGGTTTTTGGGGATTTAAGGACCGGATTGAACCGCCGGGTTTTTGAGAAAACCGGTTGAACCGATGTGATTGACCCGTGATTGACCCGTTAAGACCCGTTAAAGACTTCTAAATTAGAATGACTTTTCACAAGCGGCTAGGGTTATTATGCAATCGACATTCACAGCGCCTTCATCGATTCCATACATAACGCCTTCATAGACAGGGAGACAATCGATTCCATCTTCGATCTTCAATCAACGAATCAATTCCATCTGCAGTTGCTGAAACTTAATAGGATTAGAATCAACTCTTCTTTTGGGTAAGCCTTCTTCATCTTCTTCAATTAGGTTTCGTTTATATCTTTGTTACAATTTGTTTTAGCTTCTGATTGAGGTTTCATCATCATTACCTACTTGCTTATTGTTCAATTTGGTGGATTTCGTATACGCCATTATTATTTATTTATGGGTTTTAGTTATTGGGTGTCAATTTTTGATTCTGCCATATTCTTGTTCGATTAGTTGCTTATTGTTCCATCTGCAGTTGCTATCGTTCGATTAGTTGCTTATTGTTCAATTTGGTGAACTCGTATAGTCGTATTAGTTGCTTATTGGTCCATCTGCAATGTTTGTAGAAGTCATCGTGCTTCTGCAACAGGAAAAAAATTCAGATATGAAGTCGATTCATGAATGAATATATGTACATATAGAATCTGAAAAGTAATAACAATGGGAATGACAATTCCCTTTCTGCTTTGAATTGGCCACTTTTATCAAGAACCTGACCAAAAGATTCACCTACAGCTCCCAGTTCCCTTTCCTCACTAGAATGAGCAATTCTATTGTGTGCATTTTCATCATTGTTTAAAGAACTTGCAAAAGCTGATTTTTATCATTCTTGGATTTCCCAAAGTAAGAATCCAGTGATCTCAATTGCTTCTCTCTGGAACTAGGGATGAAGCATGATCCTTTGTTTACAGTTTGGTCTTCATAACACATTTTGAAGCATATTGGAACCACAACCATAATTTCCTATATGCACATCATTCATATGCACTTGTGCATAAAAACCATTATTGGATTTCGATTATTTATCTTCCATTATTGGATTTCGATTCACTTATAGATTATGTACTTATGTATTTATGCGTTTACATTATGTTTCGTTTTGATGAATTTGGATTGATGTAAAACTTGTTATGTGTTTTTTTAATATTTTTGGATTGATGTAAAACTTGTTGGTATGTGCATTTTTAATGTTTGAACTTGTGGACATCAAATTCTTTGTCTTATATATAGAAATTATTGAAACCGGGTCAACCGAACTGTGACCCGGTCACCACACCAGGTCAACCAAAAACCCGGGTTTTAAAACATTGAGTATTAAGCAACACCAAGTTTTGCTTATATATATATATATATATATATATATATATATATATATATATAGAGAGAGAGAGAGAGAGAGAGAGAGAGAGAGATAGATAGATAGATAGATAGATGGATAGATAGATAAAGTTAGATCTATCAAATAGTGAAATAGATATGCACATGATCATAAACAAACTAAAAAAAAGTAGTCTACAATTTCAATTGTAACATGGATTTGATAATTTGAAAGATAAAAAATAAAAGGTTTAAAGACTAAAATTGTAACATGGATTTGATAATTTGAAAGATAAAAAATGAAATGTTCAAAGGTAAAATAAAAAGTTTGAAACATTTATGTTTTAAATAATGATCTTAATAAATGAATTACATTATGAGACCAATTAAACATATTTAAAATTACATAAAATACAAAAATTGTGAAAAAAGAAAAGATGAGTTGTCATCTCTAGGAGATGCCACCTCACCACTCCATGATTCTCCTTTATATATATATATAGAGAGAGATAGATAGATAGATAGATATAGATAAGGTGTACGAACTATATCTAAAATGTATGAAAAAAAAACTTAAAGTCACGTGAGTGAGAAGAATGTGACTTGGTTAACACAAAACAAGAACTATAAAGAATTTTAAGAGTTTATCAAACTCTTATTGGATAAGTACTTATCCATAAAAGTTATGAACTCCACTTATCTTATCAGATAACATTTTCGGTCATTAAAATGGATTGTGACAAACATTTTTTACCTGATAAATGCTGACAGGATAATATTCTCGATCATTGTTAACCCTCTTACAAGATAAGATTCTCGATACTTGTTATGCTTACTGGTAAAGTAAGTGACGTTCGATAAGACTTACCCAATAAAAGTTTGGTAAACGGTCCGTATTTTATCAATATATATTTATTTGCTACCTATTTACAAGTTAATACATATTTTTATAAAAATTAATTATTACAAGCCAAAAATAGGGCTGCACGTAAACCTATTGGAGCGACTACCCAAGTAACCAAACCCAAAAGATTGGGCCGAATGACCCAACTTTCACAAAGATTAAGCCCAATTGGTATGAAAAAGTAAAAATTGGCTTGGATAAAGCTATATATGTAATTTAATTTATTTGTATAGATTGGTAAGGTTTTATTTAGAGGTTTTTTCATAAATGAGAGAAGCATGTTTTTAACTTGAGAAGGGCAAATTTGAAAAAAAAATGTGTTTTTTGTAGAGTAAATTACATATTTGGTCCCTCACGTTTGTGGTTTGTTACGGATTTGGTCCCTAAACTTCAAAAATAGCAAATAAACCCTCCACGTATGCATTTTGTTATGGATCTGGTCCCTCGAGCTAACAACCGTCTATTTCTTCGTTAAGCATGAGGGTATTATGGTCATTTTACCTATTTTATTTATTTTCCATTTTTATTACTTTATTTGAATATTCATCCCCTACCTCAAGAACATCAAGAACACCAATATTTAAAAAACCCAAATCAAACCTATATTCAAATCAAAACCAAAAACATAAATCAATCAAAAAGATGTTACCATTTGTTGAATCAAACCCATAAGTGCTTCTTTATCACCACCAAATGCACATTCAAGAAACAAAGAAACCAAAATTAAATTCACTTAAAAGAGAAGAAAGAGATCTGAGATAGAGAGAGAGAAGTCGTCGGAGAAGACGAAGTCGTCGGCAACGACGTACTCGCTGGAGAAGAATCAAACCTAGAACATTGTGTTGCCATGCTTGCTTTGACTCCGGAAAAGAGAGAGAGAGAGAGAGAGAGACTCGTCTTCTCCGACGACCTGGTCTTCTCTGACGACCTCGTCTTCTCCCTGTGGTCTGCATCTTCTCTCGATCTCTCTATCTATCTCAGATCACTCTCTCTATCTCAATCTCACTATCTATCTCAGATCACTCTCTCTATCTCAATATCTCTATCTATCTCAGATCTCTCTCTCTTCTCTCTCTCTCTCTCAATCTCTATATATATCTCAGACCTCTCTCTATCTCTTTTCTCAATCTCTATCTCAATCTCTCTATCTATCTCAGATGTCTCTCTCTCTCTTCTCTCTCTTATTTTTTAAATCTAACATTTATTTAGTTTTTTTTTAAATCTAGGTTTTATTTAGGTTTTTTAAATTTGGGTTTGATTTAGGTGTTTGAATATGTATTTGATTTAGATTTTTGGTTTTGAATATAGGTTTGATTTGGGTTTGTTCTTGGTGTTCTTGAGGTAGGGGATGAAGATTCAAGTAAATTAATTAAAAAAATGGAAAAATAAATAAAATAGGTAAAATGACCATAATACCCTTCGTGCTTAACGGAGAAAATAGACGGTCGTTAACTCGAGGGACCACATCCATAACAAAATGCATACCTGGAGGGACCAGATCCATAACAAAATGCATACGTGGAGGGTTTATTTGTTATTTTTGTAGTTTAGGGACCAAATCCGTAACAAACCACAAACGTGAGGGACCAAATATGTAATTTACTCTTTTTTTTTGTATAAAGTTTGTCTCTAAAAACTTACTGAATAAGTCACTTTCCGATTAAATTACACTTTTGGTCCCTGTGGTTGCCATTCACTATCAACTTTGGTTCTTCATTTAAACTAATTACAGTTTTGGTCATTGTGGTTGCTATTTTATTTCATCTTTGGTCATTTGACTAACTTCTGTTAAACAAGTCAGTTAACTCAAGGGTATCTTGGTCTTTTTATCATTTTCACTTATTTTAAATTAAAAATAATACATCTAACACATAATATTAATATAATCTATAATCTATACTATATTATAAAAATGGTATAAAAAACTCATAATTACAACATTTTAAGCACAAGTTATAACTAATTAAAGCCAATTACTTAATTTACAATTTCTTAATGTTTTGGTACAACTTTTCCAAGCACAGTATCTCACATAATCATCTATTTGTGGAATGGATACTCATTTATTAATATAACTATTTGTTTTTTTGGTGGATGATTTTATAAAATAGATTTTATATTAGCACAATCTATTTTAAATGTATATTTTACATTTATATTTATATTAATGATTAACAGAGAAATTACGTTTCATTTTAACTCGGTTCAATATTCCAACAAAAAATTTATCCTCCCGTGCAATGCACGGGCCCAACACTAGTATATTATACAGCACGGATAAAAAACTCTTAAATACAAATTATTAAGCATAAGGTACCATCATTTTATGCAAGATTTTAAAAATCTCTTAATTTACAAGTATCAAAGCACAAAATACATATTATTACTGCAGCCTTCTAACACCCATCAATTTGGTATGTGCAGGACCTTCCTTTTATGCAGATCTTTCCATGTATCACTATTAATTAATATATTATATTACTAGGGGAGCGATCAATTGGAAACCAGTATTACATTGTAAACTTTGGAAACCGAAATCAACCAATCAGTGAATTTATTTTTTTTATTTTTATTTTTAATTGAAAAGGTTATTTTTGTCTTTTACATTATTTCATAATATATATGGTAGTTGTTATTATTATTATATTAATAATTATTTAATTTTAATTTAGCTTATATATGGTAATAATAATCATTGATTAATTTAAAAATGAGATATATTTAATTTAGGTAAATTATTTAATTTTAATTTAGCTTATATATGGTAATAATGAAACAATAATGCTAACACGATGAACCTGATGAATCTATTTTCATTATGAAACAATAATGCTAACACGATGAACCTGATGAATATATTTTCATATAGAGTTATGCAACTGAACATGTAATGAAACAAAAATGGGAAGTTAACAAAAATGACACAAATTCATCATGTTTCATTATGAAACAATAATGCTAACACGATGAACCTGATGAATCTATTTTCATTATGAAACAATAATGCTAACACGATGAACCTGATGAAATCTGTAATCCACAAATTCATTCTGTTTCATTACAATATTAGATTGCGTGAGAAATTTTATAGTAAAATGAAATTAAAAAAATATTTTCTTACATTTTAAAAGAAAAATAATTTTTTTGATGAAAAGACAAATGCTCCACGTTTTCATAGTAAAAAAAATAACAAAATTTAGATTGCGTGGGAAATTTTATTTTGGTTTCAAGTAATCTAAAAAAAATAAAACTTTCTTGCCATATTTGAGACACAAAATCAAAAGACATATTTACCCTTTTCATCTATTATTTTTATTTATTACTAATAAATTAATTAATTTACTACCATATATAATTCAAATGAATTTTAACCATTGATTATAAAGATCAATGACTGAAATTTGGTTTCCAAAGTTTTCAATGAAACTTGGTTTCCAATTGATACCACCCCTATATTACTATAAATTTGTTTTAATTATATTATTAAATATGTAATTGGTTATTTTTTCTAGATGTCATTAAAATATATAAGATAATCATATAATTCTAACAAAATACTTTTTTTATATAAAAACATTATATTATTAAGTCTAAATTAAACACATTTATAAAAAAAATATTATCACTTTCTCAAAACATCCAAAATCGTACTGTAAATCGACAAAAAAACAAAAAATAAAATGAAACATTAAAATCGTGATATATCTCGCTGCATTGTGCGAGTACACTTCTAGTATACTATTAAGAAATAAATATATAGCTCTCCCCCTTCTCAATGTTGACCTAAATGGCTTTTGTCCATCTTTGATTAACACCTGCATATACATGTGAAAGTGAAACTCTACACCACCGCTATCCATTGCTTCTGGCCATCTCCCTTCACTATGATCTTCGTCTCAAAGACCACCATCGCCAACGACATATGTAGTCAAGAGGCCATCATAATCTCTCTTTGTGTTTTGGATATACTGTGTGTGTTTTCATATTTGGATTTGGTTTTTGTATCAATATCCATATTTTAAGTTCAAATCTGATATGGTTTATGTATTTCTATGGACATTTATTTATGGATTTAAGTTTGAAGATGCGTTTGTTTCAATGTGTTTTATGGATTTTTAGATCTGGATTTGTTTTGAATTTGGTAGGAGGGGTTTTGGTTAAGATTTGGGTTTGTTTCAAGCTTCGACTTGATGCAGGTTCCATTCCCCGTTCTCTTCTCAGTTCTCTATCTCTCTCCTTTGAGGAGCCATGATTCCTGACTCTTGACGGGATCCCCAATTTATCGATCAAATAATAAGTAAATTATCGCTCCATTTGAATTAGGTTTTGATGTTAGTTGGTGGTGACTGGATTTTTGGGTTACCTTGCTGGAGAAGATGAGAGGTGGAAGGGGTGGATTTGTTGTCGGGGGGGTGCTCAGGATGTGGCCGAGGTGGGATTGTTGCCGGGGGTGGGCTTGGGATGTGTCCGGAGTGGGAACTGAAAGGATTGGGGGGTTTTCAGGTGGGGTTTCAATCAACGAGGATAAAAAATTAAGAAAAAAGGAAAAGAAATATTGAAAAGAACAAAATACCCCTGGAATTAACATATATTTTTAACAGAAGTTACTATGAGGAACCAAAAGTGAAATAGATTGATAACCACAGTGAACAAAATTGTAATTAGTTTAAAAGATAAACTAGAGTTGATAGTGAGTGGCAACCACATGGACCAAAAGTGTAATTTACTCTCACTTTCCATATCAATAAGTCATTATCAAGACATTCATATATAGTTGCCGAATAAAATACGAGTCCCATTAAACTGTTAATAAATAGACCCTAAACGGTTCGGAAATCCTCATTAACGACAAAACCCATCTCTATTCTCTACTTTCAAAACTTTCAAGTTTCAATTCATTCCACCGGCCCAATATAATTTTTATTAACAAAATATGATTTAAAGAAATGATGAAAGTCTAATATATGTTGTTAAATCATTTTAAAGTTTATAATCATTAAAAAAAAAACTACAAGATATTTTATGTAAGATTTATTGATAGGCTCATTAATATTTAAACAAAATAAAACAGTCTTGTTATTGTAAAAGATTATAAATTTAAATTATTGGTTAAATATTAAAGAAGCCCATTATGATGAAAACAAAAACGGAATCTAGATTTAAAAATATTGATCATTTTTTTATTAATATTAAAAACCTATAAATAAATAGTATTAAGTAAACTCCAATTTTAGTCCCTGACGTTTAGTGATTTCTTTGCAAGAGGTCCCTATGGTTTCATAATTCAAGTTTACGTCCCCAGGGTATGGATTTTGCTTTGAAAGAGGTCCCTGGACACTAACTCCGTCTATTTTCTCCGTTAATGGTAGGGACATTTTCGTTCAACCATATTTTTGTCCCCATTTTACAACTTTTCTATGTTTTTCTTGTTTTTTAAAAAACATAAAAATTCCAGGGACCAAATATATTAATTACTCATATATATATATATATATATATATATATATATATATATATATATATAGGGTCGGGTTCATTTGTTAACCCGATTTTTTGTACTAACTTTGTGAACCAAATCTTGACCATTGATATTAAGATGAAGGGCTAAGATTAAACTCATTTACATTAACTCTTATTTATTAGCCTTACAATAATTAATTATATGGAACATATATGATAGGGGCTTTTGAGGAAATTCATAACCCTTTTTCACATTTAGTATTGTAACCTCCACATTAAATAAATGTTACAATTAACAAAAAAAAATCAATAATGACATCATATTTTTTATTGTACATATATATTAAACCAAGACTAACAATGACTTACTAATGGTTGAATTATGTTAACAAAATTAGTATGAATGGGATGGGAAAAAAGTAAAAGAATTTGTAAGGGAACATATATGAACATGTATATGTTAACAACCACTCCATTAGTGTTCATTTGAGAAAGTGAACGTATATGAAAATAAATGGACATATATATCATGATCGAACATCTATGATCATTCATTAGAGTTCATTTGACATATTTGTTGAACGTATATGAACATATATGGGCATGTATATAACGAATGAACATCTATGATCATTCATTACAATTCATTGCATGTCCTTGTTTGGTTCATGACAGGTATGTTCATCTCGTATATCGGACAAATTTATCGAAAAGACCAACTATACGATATACGGATTTAACGAAAAATGAACAAATCTACTATAAAAATATTCAAAATATTCAAAAAAAATATGAAAAGGGATACAATTCTGAAATCGTAACCTACACCTAAATTTGGAATCTTGATATTTGTAACTCCTATACAATTAATGACATAAGATTACATATCAAAATGACAATACTACTCTTTTCTATTAAATAAATAAAAAATAAAACATAAACAAACCTTGCAATCTTATTGGTTGATGATGGTTCACATAGTTAGCAAGAAACACACGGTTAACAAATGATCCTCCCTCTCTCTCTCTCTCTATATATATATATATAGGGGTAGGATATTTTGCAACCCTTGAAAAGGTTGCAACCCTTGCAACCCACATCTTAACCGTCGGATTCATGATCGACGGTTACAACATATATGGGGCCCAATATTTTTAATTAAAAAACAGAAAAATAAAAATAAAATAACCGTCGATCATGAATCCGACGGTTAAGATGTGGGTTGCAAGGGTTACAACCTTTTTAAGGGTTGCAAAATATCCTTCCACTATATATATATATATAGTGGAAGGTTAAGACCTATATATATATATATTGTGTGTGTGTGTGTGAATGAGTGTAAAACAAAGGAACCATCGTCCTCTGTGATTTGGTCCATCGTCGCCAAACTCTCTGGCCAAACTCCATCGATGGCCCTGCCTTCTCTCATATCAGTCTCTCGCTACTCCCATCTCCAACAACGAGTTTGAAGCTCTAAAAAGAATCGATCTGCTCTTCTTTTTGTACAATACTCCCTAAAAGCTTCCATTTTTGTTCATCTCAAAAAGTTCTTCATGTGGGTTGCTTGTCTTTCTGTACAATACTTTGTTGATTCATAGGTGAATATTGTATGTAAAGATGTTGTTTTGAGGTGGGTTTTACCATTACAAGTTGAAGCAATCAAAATTAGTCATGGGGTTTTGAAGTGGATACAAAAAAGAGTGATTTTTTGGGTTTTGGGTTGCCGGTTGTCGAAGAGCGACGGCTATGGTTTTCGACTTTTGCCATCAAAATTAGTTATGGTGTTCGAATTTTGCAGTGCGAAGAAGGATACGAACACAGGGACGAAAACCCTCGTCGGCCAAAATCACAGAGATGATACCACAAAAACGAAACCGAAAATGGTGAATTAACTTCAAAAATGGTGTTGTAAAAAAATTGGAAAGAGTGGCGGTGGCACGATGAGTTTTCTTAGCAGGGATGAACTGATCTCGTGAGAAAACACCACCTGGGGGTTTAATTTTGGTTTTAACAGTTGGGTTCCCAAGTTGCAGGCCGGTGTTAGTGAGGAAGAGGAAAGCGATTTTGGGTTTGGAGTTTGGTGGATACGAGTCGTGATTTGGGTTTATCGGAATTGGAAGTATCATAACTTAGTCGACGACTTTCTCTCCTTGATTCAATGCCTCTTGACCTTCCTATGTTCCTGGAAATTTTCCCAATCCAGAGGTGGAAAAAGTCCATGGATGAAGTTGAGACGATGGTGGGTTTTTTTTTCCGGTCACCGTCTTTTGGCCTTCTGGGGACGAGGGGACGATGTCCCTATTTCAGATTATACATACATACATACCATAGATACATAGACATACATATCTGGGATTCAAATAAAGATTCATTGGAGATGATGAAGATAATATATATATATTTATATGTAGTGGAAGGATATTTTGCAACCCACATATTAACCGTTAGATTCATGATCCGCGGTTATTTTATTTTTATTTTTCTGTTTTTTTAATTAAAAATATTGGGCCCCATATCTATCGTAACCGCCGATCATAAATCCGACGGTTAAGATGTGGGTTGCAAGGGTTGCAAATAAAACAACCCCTATGTGTGTATATATATATATAAATAACTATATATATGTGGTTAATTACAAGTTGGTCCCTAAAGTTTGATATTTTCATTAAACTAAGGAAAGCACGAAAAATTTACAAAAGGGGGACAAAACGAAAATGCCCCTGCCTCTAACGAAGCAAATAGACGGAGTTAGTGTCCAGGGACTTCTTTCAAAGCAAAATCTATACCCTGGGGACGTAAACTTGAATTATGAAACCATAAGGATCTCTTTCAAAGAAATCACTAAACGTTAGGGACCAAAATTGGAGTTTACTCAATAGTATTTGTTATTATTAATATTCTAATCGGGACCGGCGGCGACCTTTTTTTTTCCTGGTTGCCCAGCGTGACCTCGATAATCCTAATCCAAAACGATCAATAAATAAAGGGGATTGTTGTTATTATTTTATCTTTTTAATTTCCTATTTAATATAATTATTTTATTTATATATGTATATTTTTCAACCTAATCTTTTACAAAAGTTACCAACCTAATTAATATTTTATTTGAAAAAAACAAATATTAAGGTGGTGTTTGTGTTTGATTTAATGTGGTAAATAAGTTTAATGACATATTTGTTTAGTCATATATGATCACTTGTTTACAGTTTGATAAATAACGATGGTTTTATTTTTAAGCCAACAAGATGAAGGATTATGCAATCATCTGTATTTCCAAACCTACCCCTATCATAAATAAAATATATGCCTTAAGGTAGCGTTTGATATGCAGACATTATTGGATAGGACTGGACATGACAGGACAAGAGGCTAGGACTGGACTGGACTGGACATGACAAGACAAATGTCTGTCTTGTGTTTGGTACGACTAGGACCGGATATGATAAGACCGGACAAATTTCCTTAAAAGTTGTTTGATGATTTTATATGCCATATAATAGTTATAAATAACACAAATAAAGTATACCTTTAAATAATTTAATTAAAAAACATTTTTATTTTTTTACACGATTTTCATACATATAAATACATACAAAAACAATGGTAGGAAACTTGAACGAATAATCTGAAATAATTGATGGTAGTTCGAAAAAATCCGATTCATATAAAGAAAATATAATATTTGATTCAATTTGGAAGATCTTAACGAATTGGCGGATGCATAGTTTCAGCGACAAGTAAAAATAAAGGCGATGGGTGGCCGGTGAATGACGGTAATTGTGAAGAACGTGAAATATAGTGAATAGTGATGGTGCAGGAGGTTGTTGTGGTGGAGGTATAGGTGGTCGACGATGGTAGTGGTGGTGGCGGTGGACAGTGGTAATAGAGGTTATTGTAGTGGAGGAAGAGGCGGAGGTCACTGACGGTGGTTGGCGGTGAGCGTTGGTGGTGGCGACAGCAATGGGTGGTGGTGATCGGTGGAGGTGGCGATAGGCGATGGTTGTGGTTGTGGAAGTGGTGGAGGAAGTTGTTGTAGTAGTGGAGGAAGAGGTGGAAGTGATCGACGATGGTCGATGGTGGTTACCGATGGTCGTTGATGGTGGTGGCGGCCATAGGTGGTGGTGATCGGTGTTAGTGGAGGTGGTCAACGATGGTAGTGGTGGTGGTAATGGACGATGGTGGTGGAGGAGGTTGTCATGGTAGAGAAATAGGTAGAGGTGGCCGACGGTGGTTGGTGGTGGCTATCAGTGGCCGCCGATGGTGGTAGTGGTGACCCTTAAGACTAATACCATATTAGAATTATACATCAAATGACGACAAATAAGTGATTTTTAGTTTCTGTCTCACTTTTGTCCCATGTTGTTCCACCTATTTTGGTGGAACAAGAAGATACCATTTTTTGTCTCATCTTGTCCCACTCTGTCCAGTCTTTGTCTCTATCCCATGTCGCGCCAAATGTGGGACAGTGAATTTTTGTCCTGTCCCATGTCACGCCAAACATGAGACAGTGAGTTTTTGTCCCATCCCATCCCACCAAGTCTACAAACCAAATGCACCCTAAAAAATAAACTCGTTTCTCCATTCTATTGTGTTAACTACAGAGTTGTTTATTAAAAGTTTATCTGGTAAGTGTTTATCGGCTTACGTTATCCTGTCGGATGAACATGACAAAATTTGAGAATTTTACTCGGTAAAAGCGATAACAAGGACCGGGAGTCTTACAAAATAATCGCTTACCGAATAAAAATGTTGCATACGATGTCGTTATAATTGACTAAAATATTATCTGGTAAGTTAAGTGAACGTGGTAACCATTAGAGGCAAGTGTTGGGTAAACGACCTCTATATGTAATGATTTGAGGAGAGGGCTAGATATGGACAATATAAAAGTGGTAAGGTTAAGGGTGAACTACTTGACCTCACAATTTGTATATGCAAGTTTTTGTTCTCTAAAACTCCCCAACAACTTTGCTATCTTGTTTGCTATAATAGAAAAAACTTGAAAATTTTCTAAGTTAGAGAATTCTCTTAAACTTAATGGTAGGAGAGAGAAATAATTATTTTATTCAATCCCACCAATAAAATTCAATTTTTATCATTTTATTTTAAATTTTTTATTTTAAAAAAAGTGTTTTGGAATGATAAATTAGAGAATATTATACTAATATAAGTTGTTTTAAAATATCTAAAATAACAAATATGTTGGAGTTGAATGTAACACATTTTAGAAATTTTCACTTTTAATTCTCTATTTTAGAAAAATTATAAGAAAGTTGTTGGAGATGCTATAAGCGACCTTTCACGTCACATACACCCACCAACATTGGTCAATTAAGTACTTTACTTTTATCCTAGCAAAGCTACTATAAATGATAAATAAGAAGACTAGACACTTAGTAGGTGTTTGGTTCGAGGTATTAAGCAATAATTAATGAGAATAATAATAAAGGAAACTGTTTAGTTTTATATAATATAATGAGTTCATTCCCTCAAAAGCCTAAATTTTCATTCCAGGTTAAATCGGGAGGAATGAAAATTCATCCTTATTCCCGGTCATTTTCATTTCCATTTTTATTCCTCAGCCTGAACCAAGAGAATTTATCAGGCTTAATTAAACAAGTGTGTTTCGGGTGATCTAAAATCAGATGCATGTTCGTAGGTAAGAAAGTATAAGGATTAGGTTAATGGGATCCTCTTCAGATGTCACCGGTTCAAGTTCTGCAAGGCCAACTGTTCTCCGGAGCCTCTCAGTTGAGGTGTCTGCAAGCTAGTCTGGACACCCATGGTTTAAAAAAAAAAAAGTCAAGCCATGTGTATCAGTGGCGACCCATACGATGTAAAGAGAATGAGATCACGAAAAGGAGTTAAATGTTTTATGAAGATGTTACCATGATGTAGTAACTATTTCATGGAGTACTATTTTAATCTATATGTTTTGCATGCCTTGCATGTGAGAAGTTACTATATCTTATAACATGTTTTCCAACATTATATATTTGCATGTTTGAAGTCTGATTTGTTGTATGAAAAATCAAGAACTCACTGAAATTTATAACTGATTAGTAACATGCATTTACAAAGGCAATGATAAAACAATGGTATTTCATTAAGGATTATACTGTATTTGTTTCTCAATTTTAAACGGTTGTATTTTATTAAGGATTATACTGTATTAGACTTAGAAGCTATATACGTTTGGGAATAAAATTTCCATTTAAGTTATAAGATATTCCGCTAAGTATGGTTTCATTTTATGTATATAGACAATTGTTAACGCAATTTCTCACTAAAAATTAACTTTGAACTTTATGTTTAACTAAAATAGATATTACAAGTAATGGTTCTCTGATTTCACTTGTTTCAACTTGTGCTTTATAAATAACTTCGGCACAAAATAAGAAACGGTCTCTACAACGCATAAATGTTAAACATACCTTGCTAATTTAAATAACTTAACAAACAAATATTAATGCTAGAAGCATACCCACACAATACATCTTTATTTCTTTTCTCTCGAACATATTTTATGAACTTGTGTGGTTTTGAAAGACCGAAAGAGTTTTCTATGGGTTATCAATCAGGGACGGACCCATAATTTTTTTTATACTGTGGCACCATATAATATAGACATAAAATAATTACAAAAAACATGGCTTTTATCGACGTGTCTTCATCTTTTTACCGACATTCAATATTGTCTGATATATTTTAGCCTAATTCCACTATTTCGAGGGATTTTTAAAGGTTTTTGCTTGATTTCGACGGATTTTAAAGTTTTTTTTTTATCGATTTCTAGGGATTTTTTTCGGTTGATTTCAAGAGTTTTCTTCGGTTTTTTGGTTGATTTCAATAGTTTTTTTTTGTTTTTTAGTTGATTACGAGATACGGTTGCACCTTTTTGAAACTTCCAAAATAATACGGTAATATTTTTTCAAAACTATACGGTTGCACCTTTAACGAACCTAAATTTTTTTACCCTTCGCCGAAGAAATCATACGGTGGCACGTGCCACCATATGTAACCTAACATACTAGGTCTGTCCATGCTATCAGTTTTATGGGCTCGTTCCAGCAAAGCTCAACGTGTAACATCCCGAGCCAACCGTTACCAAATATTGTCCGCTTTATCCACACACCTGAACTCACGGTTTTAAAACGCGTCTGGTATAGAAGATATCAAATCCCTTATAAGGCAACTTTCGTTTCCCTCTCCCAACCAATGTGGGATCTTACACAACGCTAATCATGAATTCTCAAAGTACCTCCTACGGATTCTTCAAAACACAGAAATAAAGGATTTTAGGATTTTGAATTTTAAATATATTTTATAGAATTTATTAAAGATTTTTGTAAATATAGCAAAGACTATACGTTTTAAAACTAATTTACCGAAATTTCTCGGCAGAGCGCCATCACCCAACGACCAAGCCTAGTCTACCAGAAAGCAGCCATCCGCCATGGAAAAGTCAAATTTCCTCCGCGTTTTTCAATCCTAATCCTTACAAGAATCTCGCTAATCCTCTCTCAATTCTTCAATTTCATTCTTTCTCCCTCCTCTCCATCAGATCCACCTTTTTTTGTGAAAAAAATCTCAATTCAACATGAACGATCTCCTTTCCCGTTCATTTTCCGGCGGCCGGAACGGCGACATCGAGATGGGGAACGCACCAGCCGCCGGCGCCGGCGATGGCACCAACCTCGACAACTTCTTCCAAGACGTAGAAGCAATCAAACAACAACTCAAATCTCTCGAATCACTTCACGATCAACTCCAATCCTCAAACGAACAAAGCAAAACCCTACACACCGCCAACTCCATCAAAACCCTAAGAACTAAAATGGACAACGACGTCGCCACGTCTCTTAAAACCGCCAAACTCATCAAAAACCGTCTCGAATCCCTTGATCGCTCCAACGCAACCAACCGCAACCTCCCCGGATCCGGCCCGGGGAGCTCCACCGACCGTACACGAACCTCCGTCGTCAACGGCCTTCGCAAACAACTCCAATCCTCAATGAAATCGTTCAACGAGCTCCGTCAAAAAATGTCCTCCGAACACCGGGAGACCGTCCAGCGACGTTACTACACCGTCACCGGCGAGAATCCTGACGAGGCGACGGTGGATAACCTAATCTCCACCGGAGAAAGCGAGACTTTTTTGCAGAAGGCGATTCAGGAGCAAGGGAGAGGTCAGGTGATGGAGACGGTGCTCGAGATTCAGGAACGGCATGACGCCGTGACGGTGATCGAGAGGAACCTTAAGGAATTGCATCAGGTTTTCATGGATATGGCGGTGTTGGTGGAGCATCAAGGTGAGCAGCTTGATGATATCGAGAGCCATGTGAACAGGGCGAACTCGTACGTGACACGTGGAACTAACCAGTTGGTTGAAGCTAGGAAGAAGCAGAAGAATACCAGAAAGTGGACTTGTTTTGCGATTCTTTTGTTGTTGATCATAATCGCCATTATCGTCTTGTCCATTAGACCTTGGAAGTAAGGAGATGGTTGTTGTACTGTGCGCATCAGGATTTGTACCCTTTGGTATGTTATTTGGCTTTCCAATGTTTCTTTCTGTTCATATTGCTGTTTTCTAGTTTGATTGTTGAGGGGTATTATTGTAATTTGAGGGCAGATTGGGGTCTTCTATTTTTTGGTTACTTTTTGTTTAGGATTCATATTCTTGATTGGGGTTGTATCTATATTTTGTTCCAATAATAAAATTAGAAGCATCTAAATTCATGTTATTATTTTCTTTTGTTAATCATGGGTGTACGAGATGTGCGTACCTAATCCAAGATCCCTGTAGAACAGTTAGAAAAATCCTCAATGGCTTTGCAGGACTTGAACCGGTAACCTCTGAGAAGGATCCCTAAAAGCCCAAAACTTATTGTCGGTTGAGCTATCCCTACAAGGCTATGTAAATCTTATGATTCAGATATGGGACAACTAGGTGGGTGGTGCCTAAAATCGAATACAAATCTTTCTTCTGATGGTCTCGGTTGAAGGGATTACACTTATTTCTTGGGTTAGTTAGCTAAATGACCTCTTCACAAGTGTTTTTTTAAATCAATAACATTTTAACAGGTTTTTAGACATTTTTATGAATGAAAGAGACCATTCTTTTATCATTAATTTAAACCCTTTATCCCCCCCTCCCTCCCTCCCTCCCTCCCTCCCTTCTTAATCAAAGACTAATAAAGTTAGAACTTTCCATTCTGGTGGGTCCCACAAGAGAGGCTCACAAGTCAAGAGATTGGTGCCATTTAGGCCAAATGCATAGTTAGGTAAATAACATTATCAAGCCAAGATCAACTCTTCTAGAAGAAAATGACTAGACTTTTGAAAAATGAGTCCTCTTTTAGAATGTCAATTCTACAAGACATACATATATATATACATATATATATATATATATATATAGAGAGAGAGAGAGAGAGAGAGAGAAGTAAATATGTCAGTATGTTAATGAATGTGAGATCTCTTCTTTAATTTGCAGAAAAGTCCATTCTTTGTATGAATGGTTGCTCCTGTGACAAGTTCCACAGATTCTGGAGATCCTTTCAGCTCCACATCAAACTTCTGTAATAACATGGCTAATCCTATGGTTGATTCCATTAGTGCAAATTGGTCCCCTACACATCTTCTTGGTCCTCCACCAAATGGCAAGAATGCAAAGTCTGATACACCCTGAAACCATCACCCCCACTTGTTACATTCCCATATATATATATATACACACATATATATGTAGGGTCAGGGAAAACCGCAAAAAAAAATAAAAAAACTGAGGAACTCTCTGGTAACCATTCATCTGTATATATATGTAATTTGTGTATATATATAATTTGTAAGCAATTTGTCTAGCATGCACATGTGCATAACATGCATACGTCCATAAAAACCAAAAAACAACTTCAATTACTTGTATGCACATGTGCATACCGTCCAAATGAACGGTTATCAGGGTGTTCCTCAATTTTTCATTTTTTTGGAGTTTTCCCCTCAACCTCCCTCTATATATGTATGTATATGTAAACTCGATATAGATGAAGGGCTGTATTGTATAAACCTCATTCGGGTATAAAACTCCAGGGCTTCGAGATGGATCAAAACCAGCCCACCCTTCAATACCGTTGTTATCTTTTTTAACTAGAAACCTCTCGGGTTCAAATTCGTTGGGTTTCTCCCAGTAGTATGGAGATCTATGGAGATTATATGTCTGTTTGAAACATCAACAAGATATTGCAAATCACTAAAGTAACAACATCAACAATCTAGAAATGACAGAGTAACAGTTAATTACTTACTGAAATAAAGATATCTGTCCCAGCAGGAATTTGATATCCCTCTTTATCACCCTTATAACCTCCTGTTATATTGAATTAGCAACATAAAAGAATTAGGAAATTTATTATTTTATCGAGACCACACATTACCTGGCAATTGATCTGATTTTAGAGAACGTCTGATGAGCAATGGAGGCTGAGGATACATACGTAGACTCTCAGAAATTATGAGTCTAACGTATCTACAAAGTAGAACAAGAGAAATCATTCGAACAATCTACCAATATGTTAACAAGTCTAGTGGCGCAGACAAATTGTAACGTACTCTAGGTTTTTAAGCGACTCCAAAGTTATTCCGCCCTGTGAGACCACTGCATCGACTTCAACCTGTGCCTTCTTCATTTTGTCGGGATGCTGCAGAATGGTGGCTCATCAGACATTATCTTTGATTCTTTGGCCTCTATATGACTATATCTATCTTTGGACTTCTTTTAAATAACTGTGGGTGTTCAGGCCAGATTGCTCGCAGCCTAGCCTTTATTTGCCAGTGATTTCTATTTTTGGAAATTGAAAGCATCATATTTAGATCAAAATCAGAATGTATATCGGTGTTTCATACTTGAGCAAGAAGGAAGACAGCCCACGTAAGAACAGCAGCTGTTGTTTCATGGCCGGCAATAAGCATTGTCATCAGGTCATCTCTTAGCTGTTACATGAATTTCTAAACATAAAACGAACAAATAGAATACTAGTAATTTGCGAGCATTAATTCAGATTGTAGAAGATTAGATTCTAATTTAAAGAAAGGGTGGACAGGTTTACTTGGCGATCATCGACATCAACTCCCCTCATGTCCACCAAGAAACGCAGTAGACTCGCATCCTGAAATAACTTACAAGTATAAGGTAGTGAAACATGTAAATTTAAAGGATCATCCTTTATACGATGGAACATATTACCATACCTTGAGATTTGAGTAGTCCCTTTCCTGCAGTTTCTCAACATCCGTTTCCTGCCAATGAACGTTTTCACAATTTTAAATAACAATCCTACAACGGCACATGCAATGTATTTGGTAATTTACAACCAACGTTAATAACATATTGGGGGAAATCAGATTATAAGATACACCCTATCTAAACCCCTTTTTTCAGGGTAACCATGGGTGTCCGGGTCAGCTTATGCACACCCCGACTAATTTCATGGGGCCCTAAAGTTAACAGCCAGCCTCTTTCAGAAGACTTGAACCGGTGAGTTTTGGGGAGCAAACTGAAGGTCTTACCGGTTGAGCTACCGCTTAGGGAATAAAAGACATGTTCACAGAACTATATCAATAACATTTTTTTTCTTTTTAAATCTTAACTAAGATTTTGGTTTTCTTTATCATTCACCTCTCTTGTCTCTTTTGCATTTTTTATGAGACCATCAAGACAATCATTGATGATCTTGAGGTCGCTTGCGAACTTCCTTTGTCTGGGAACCAGCCATCTAGCCGGGGGAAATTTCCAGTAAGGAAAGTAGAAAGTAGAACGATGCTCGGCTTCAAAAAGTGTACCGTATACAGCCTGAAAAGAGAGGTGTAATAAACCAGATTTGATTATCTCTTTGACAGGATAAACAACAGTAAGGGAAAAGAAATCATGTAATCATAGGACTAGACCTTAATGACAGGAGATTCTTTTGTGACCGAACCAAAGTCATAATTGAAAACACCAAGACCAATTATGTCAAGTGCCAAATTTGAGAATTCTGCTTCAAGATCCAACTCAATTTCCTGCCCTCCTTGCAAGATTTTTGCTTCTAGAAGCTTCTCAAGTTTCGATATCGATCTTTCAGAACACTTGGCAAACATTTTCACCATAGCTTCCAAATATAAGGTGTGGAACCCGGGAGCTATAACTGTTGACAAAGTTAAAATTCAACACACATAACCATAGGAAATGCATTAGCACACATCAACCTTAACCATATTACCATCTCATAGCAAAGCCTAAGAGAAACTTGTAGATATAGGTGACTATCTAACATACTGACACTTGGGGTGTGGCACACTGGTTAAGGCTTAGGGGATGTGGTGGAAATCTCATCTTCCCCAGGTTCGAATCCGGGCACTAGCAAAGCCTTGTGGCCATGGAGGTTCACCTGCAATGACCTCCAGGCCACTCGTGGTCGCCAGGCAGGGATGGACCAAAATAAAAAATTCAAACAGTGGCACCATTTGACTATAAGAAACAAATATAGGGATATTTTTCACAAAGTCATTGTTGGTCTGTTGGTTAGTTCATTGATTTCGTATGTGAGGTCTTGTGTTCAAGTCTTTTATTGCAAATTTTTTTTATAGAAACATAATAAATCTGAAATTAAAAGCTAAAAACTAAGAAAATGACACTAACAAGAGTCGAACTCGGATCGGGGGGAAGAAAAGTCTTGCAAACCAACTCTACCAAGGGAAACTTATGTCTTTATTGTAGAATATATATGGTGGCACACAACAAATTGATACGGTGACACTTTTCACGACCCCTATAATTTTTTACACTACGACGAAGGAACGAAACAGTGGCACAAGCCACCGTATGCTCTACATTGATTCCGTCCATGTCGCCAGGGGATTAACAAGTGCATGTAACCTGTCCCTCATACCCACAATTACCCAATAAAAAGAAAAACCATAGTGATCGAACCTCCGATGTCAAATCAACATGTAACCCACAATTGAAGGTACCTCTTCTCCTTTGCTTCCAAGTTTCTAAGTCGGCAGGTATAAGTCCTTTCCCCATAATTGGTTCAAGAATATCAGCAAGAACTCCCTACATGATGCAATATCAAGTGTCATATATAAATATGAAATGGTATTAGATGGTCATCATAATTCATACATACTTCTATAGTGCTTATCTATCCGTACTACGAAATAATTATATAGGAGTCGCTCTACTCTTTGGGTAGATGTCAGGTCTACGTACATCTTAACCTCCTCATACCCCACCTCCAGGTGGGATATATTGGGTTCGTTTGGTTTACTATGAAGTAAATAATTCTATAAAGATCGTCATGACATTATGCTATCTATATTAGAAAACTCCTTGCATAATAGTTCTGACTATCCTTTCTCAATATTGATGTACAGCTGAGAAATGCATCATACCTTATCATATGAAAATGCATTTTCACGGAGAATATATCGAGCCACAATAGGATCTGATACTACTACAAACGCTTTTGGTCCAAATGCAAGTTTATAAACCGAGCCGTGCTGTTCAGATATCAAAAATCAGTAACCAACAAATGCATATTTATATGCTACACATAACATAAGAAAAACAATAATGAAAATCGAGTTTCAAACTCTGTCTCCATGATTTACATGTTACCATTGCCTAATTCATTGATCTTCATACACGCCAATACAGTATTCAGTATACAAAAAAATGTGAAATTTTAGAATGCTTACAATATGTATGAGTACCAACTACCAACCAAAAGTTTGTGCATATGTGTATATTCATATGTGAATAGAGACTGAAGGAGGAAAAAAAAAGTACTACCTCTATGAACCAATCATACAAAGAGAGGAAAAGAGGTTTGCCAAACAAATCAGTAACAGCACCTTCAGCTACAGGCATGGATCCTAAACCTCCACCACTCAAGAAATTAGTCAGCAAATTGCTAGCATTATCCAAAATATTCCTACTCTTACTTCTCTTCTCATCCGTACTTGTTGATTGACATCTGCAGTCATCATCATACAACACAAAACCAACTTATCCCCTAATTAACAAATTCACACAATTCTAAACCTAAATTACGAAATTCACACACACAAAGAGTAAATCAAACAGTGATTAATTAGCAAAAAAGTTCTCACACAGATGGAACAAAACAACGAATAGGTTTCTATTGGAGATTCAAATTAACTTGCCTGATTCGACATACTTTCGGATTTGAACTGAATCGATAGGATTTTGAACCACTTGAAGATGGTGAATCATTAGTACGGAATTGAGGGAGTAAAGAACAGCTACTGGTGACTGTTGACATTGGAATTGGAATTCAATCGAAAAGGGTTTGAAATTAGGAAGATCGATGCATTTGGGGATCGTAACTTTATGATTTCAGTGGCAAAATTTGGGGAGGAAACCCACCCAGATGGTTGTGCTGCTAATTTTAGCACGAATTTGAAATAAAAAAATCGAACTCAAATGCAAAACTGTTAACAGAAATGTTTGTTTATTGTCCGCCCAAAATCGGCTTTTGATAAGTTGAAGATAATTGCATACCAGCCCCCGTAACTTTTGTTTTTTTCAAATATGCCCTAGAATTTGTTTGTTTGTTTGTTTTATTTCTTTGGGATAAGATGGTTTAGTAGAAATAACATATACAGCTTATCTGAGAGCATCTCTAATCGCTTCTTTAAAATGAAGAAAATGAGGATTTTGAGTTAATAATTTGCTCTAACAGTTTTTCCAAAACTATCTCTTAAGAGCATTTCCTATAGTTTCTCCAAAATGGAGAAAATAGATATTTTGAGCAACTTTTTGCTCTAACAGTTTCTCAAAAATGGAGAAAATAGAAGAGAAAAATGTAATTTTCTCTAAATTTGGAAATATCCCCAAAAATGGTTACCAAGAAAAAAATTTATTTTTTATTACATTCCACCAATGAGAAACTTTGAAATGAAATGTTTAGGTAAAAGAATTAATATTTTATTAAATATATAGAATATTTTAATAATATAATAAATAATTATCTCCAAAATGAGGAAGTTGTTGGAGATGGATGTAATTTTTTTTGAAGATTTTGACTTTTGGTTCTCCAATTTAGAGAAATTTTGGAAAAACTGTTGGAGATGCTCTAAATGGACAAAGTATGAGAGAAAATTGTTTTTTCTCCAAATAAGGAGATCACTCCAAAAATGATTATCAATTGAGAGCACCAATAAAAAACTTTGAAAATAAATATGTAGAGAAAGGAATAATATTTTAATAGATAAACTAAATATTTCAATATTATAATCGATGTTGAATTCTCTAAAATGGGCAATCTGTTGGTTTAGTGTACTGCTACATAACTGTCAAGGCACGATAATTAGTAATTTACCCCAAATAAATATTTTCTATAAAAATTAATAAATTATGATATATAATTAAAGTAAATGTATGATGTGGTGCAGTTTAAATTGCGGTTTGATTGATTTAAAACAATAAGGGTATAAAAAATATAAATCGTAAGATATACGAAAGTTCTAAACCCCACGATTTGATGAGATGTGTACAAATGATAAAAACTTTTTAACCGCTACAAAGTTTTATTCTTTATTATATCATAAAGATGCAGACTTTTTGGTTTTTATAGCTGAATTGTTTTCTTTTTCCCATTTCTCGTATATATATTACGATGAACACAATTACTTAACGTTTATTATATTGGCGTTTGAAAACCTTGCTACAAGATTAAATAGCAATTGAACATGCAGGTTTATAAGAATTACGTCAATACTGCTTCTTACCTTCTTGATAATCTTTGGATATAATAATGTAAAGACGAGCAATATAATGATATACAAACGTTTTCTTTTTGTTTGGTAAACTCGCATTCGTTGAACATGAATTTATTCTAGCGACTGCATACGCTTTTTCTTGTCACATTGGGCCATAAATGAATTGATTCCCTTAACACAATAATATTACACTTTTTAATGTTCACCATAAAAAAGGCATATAATTTTAAGAATATGTAATTATTATACTTTTTAAATAACAAAAAAACAATTTTACCCTTAATTATAGAGAGAGGATTTTTTCTTATCTCATAATTAAGGATAAAATGGATATATAAACATTTACTTTTGAAAAAAGACATTTATTTTGCAACAAACTAAAATAATGATGTACATACTTATTTTTAAAGAGGTAATAATATCCCCGATCTAACAACCATTGTAATTGGATTTTTTTGTTTTTTTTAAACACAAAATTATAAATATTGTATATTAATTTAAAAAGCTCATTATCTATACTATATTATAAAAGAGACATAAAAATCTCTTAATTACAATATCTTAAGCATAAAATACAACTAATTAAAGGTAATTACTTAATTTACAACTTCATAATGCTTTAGTACAACTTAACGAAACACAGTATCTCAAAATCGTCCATCCTTATCCTCATCCTCATCTATTGTCGCTCAAATTGTATATCCCTAAAATCGCCTATCCTAATTAGTCGCTCTTTAAAACAGGTGATGCTCAACAGATTTTCTCAGATTTCACGGGTGAGTTTTAAAATGATGATTTAGAGTTCCTCCTTTTCAGGTTAAGTTGGTTTCAAGAACGACGCTTCGTTCTCCTCCAAGCATGGGCTTAAATACAGGATTCGTCCTACTACTCGGTTCTTCAATCAATCGCCGATCACCATCCACGGATCTAGGGTTCTGCTTCCATCGCCGATCACTATCCAGGTTGGTTTGTTAATGGTTTGATTTTGATTTTTACTCAACGTCCACACGATTTCTCAGGGTCAAAGATGCCAAAATTTATGTTGATTTGGGTTCGGTTACGGGTATGTTCTACCCTAAATCGCACCCCTTCCCTCAATTGAGTGGTTTGGGTTGAGATTTGTTGTTCAAGAGTTTGGAAGGGACCCAAATCACGTAAGTTTTCGTGTTGTTTATCTTCTTCTTATCATTCCCGCATATTTGCTTGTTCTATGTTTGTTCTACTTTACCATGTCAAATACTTTTTGAAGGTCGACAAGATGATCTCAGTCGTTGACTTTTTAGGAGACGGTACATGATTTTTGTAATAACTTAATTACTACTTTTGTTTTTCTGGGATGAATTTTTGTGTTTTAATTCTAACTAACATTTTTTATTTTAGAAGAACCTGTGGATTCGTAGAGGGATGATTTTGATCATTTGATTATATCTAAAGTACAATCGGGTTTATGGTGGTTCAGAATTTTTAAGGTGTTTTTGAAGTTGTTATTAACTTCATTCTGTGTATCTACACTTTGTGTACAGGCTTCTTAGCTTTAATGTATGTCATCGATGCAAGGTAATCACACCGCTTATAATTTTTTCAAGATTTTTCTCAAGTCGTGCCAATGAACTTCACAAATTAGCTAAGGTTAGATGATGTAGCCTTGTTTGTTTTCAGATTGGTGATGTTGTTACCTTCCTTCACCATTACCATATCCCTTGTAACTCATCAAAAATTCGAATGACTACACGATGTTTTCTTTGGTTTAGCGTCTGACTTGCTTGAATGCATTGTTCTACATGATCACAGCCTTAATGGTGAGTTTGTTTACTTGCTCAATTATACTTCCTTATTTAGTTATCAAAGTTTTAGGCCAAATTGTTGTGATTTATCCTAACAACAGAAAAAACAAGTTATGGCATTGGAGGAAAAAGGGATTATTGTTGAGTCTCTCTCTTCTACTGAGACTTCCTCATTTAGGAATAAGGTAATGTCTAACTTTAGTATCTTAATGGTTTCCATACATTGATCAACGATGAACTATTTGTATTGTAGCTTCTGATATATATATATATATATATATATATGGCTAGGTCTCATTGTTCCTCAATTCATTTTCAATCCACAATCAATCAGCTGCAGATTTGTGTTGCCAATGGCTACACATTCACGTCATTTATTCATTGATGGCGAGTGGAAAGAACCTGTTAAGAAGAATCACATCCTTGTAATCAATCCCGCCACCAAGCGGATAATGATATATTTTGCATCATATATTTTATTGTTTATATACTAATAAATGTATCTACTCTTTTCATAATATGTGCTTGATATACCAAGTGACATTGCTCCGTTTGATCAAGCTCTTATATACTTGTATTGTCGTATAATAGTACATAATGCAATTAATTATTCTCAAGTATCATAAAGACTTAGCAGATAAGATAACGTTATTTATGTGCTAATCTTTTAAAATGATTTGATCATCGTTTTGAAAAGTTTAGATTCCCATGGGTTTCTAATATGGTGTTCTTTTCTCTAATTTTTATAAATAATGATGTTTGAAAGGCACCAATCTTTCAAGTATAAAAAAAATGGGTTTTATATTTAACATTGCACATCAATATTGTTTTTGTTCTTGAATCTGCAATGATCTTGTGGCCTTTTAATGCTTTTGAGATATTGTGTTGGTATACCAACACAATGATCGATAAGAATGCAGTTTTCTTGTCATTTATACATAAATTGTCTTTCCATACACTAAAAGATCATTTGTTTGTAGTTTCTATTCTTAATTATGAGATGGGTAACATAGTTGTTTTATGAAAAATGTAAAAATTATACGTTTCTATAACCATGTGCAATTTTAACTGTCTGTCATTTATTTCGGGATGAAGAGAGTAATTGTTAATGTTTATTTGCAGGATCTCAAGAAGAAGACAAGAACAAGCTCAGATGTGTATGAAAGGAAAAAGCACCTTAACAATCTGTGAGCCAAGGCCGAGAAGGTTGTAGAGGGGAAACTTGGTCACCAACTCGAAATCCTTTCTCCAGTTACCTACTACTACGGGTTTTAGTTTTGGTTTTATCCTAGAGATTTTGTTTTGCAATACACTCAGTTGTTTGTTTGGTGTCTTGATTTTGTTATGAGAAGTCTAGCTTGTTATAATCTTATGATGTTGCCTTTTTAATTTATGTATTTCTCATTTTGACTTATGGTTAGATGCTAGGATAGTTTGTGTTGGTAACTTGGTATTGGTTTTGGTTTTTTGCTTTTAATAGAAGAATTTTTGGCCTGTCAGTATTGACCATTTTTTGTGTGTTTGGTTATGCGGGATAAGATAAAATGTTTAGAACCAATTTTATCAGGATCACAAGGATAATTGGATAAAATGCTGGAATTTGTAGAGAAAGCGTCAAAGGTGCGGTAGAAACTGAACAACACGTCCTTAAGGTTTTGATGCATAATTATCAACCAAACTTCTAGATTCAAATGAGAGTCTTGATTAATTGTATCATGCCAATTACTGAGAACCTTTACCAAAATGTTACCTGATAAATGTTTACTAATAATCTTTATCTGTAAAAGGTATAACAAGGTCTTGAGATGCATTACTAAGAACCTTATATCTTATTCGGTAAAAGGCTACAAAGAGTCAATGATCGATATTCTTACCCGGTTAGTGAGGAATAAGACTTTTACCCGATTAGCGTATACTGGCTTAAAAAATGTTTCCCAACAATCCATTTGGATTGCCGTGAAAGTCATCCGTTAAAGTAAATGAGGATGGTGACTCTTGCCAATAAGCATTTACTTAGGGGTTGTTTGTTTTTTTAAAAAAAACTCTTAATGACTCTTAAGTCTAAATCGTTCAGACCTTTTTACACACCACCTCTTATTAATCATAACTAAAATAAGACTTCAGACTTTAGACCTCTTAAAAAACAAACAACACCTTAGTAATCATTTGATAAACGACCATTGAATGTTTTTCACATAGGAAAATATGTATTTCATAGTGATGACACTAATTTGTTCTTTTTTTGTATTCACATTTTTGCATACATTTATCTAAGTTTTACATCCTGCTGCATTGTACGGGTACACAACTAGTATCAACAAAAGTTAAACAAAAGTACTTAAATTTAAATAGGCGATTTTATACGATTTTTTTAATTACAGTAATTATCTTCATACAATTATTAATTCAATTTCCAATAAAATGGAATAACCATATTTTAAAATATTTGTTTTGAAGGACAACTTTCAAAATTCAAAAAATCCAATGATTAGATTCAGGTTTCTAAAATAGGACATTGAAGCAAAAATCTATTTTGATTTTCTAAAATAAAAATTCAAACTTGGTTTTAAAATAAAAACAAATATAAAATTGATTTCAAACAATACATCGATATTAAAATAAATAACAAAACCCATAATTCAATTTAGCTGTTATCGTTTTAATTTTAAAAAATTAAATACATTACAATAATAATTCAATCTTTTTTATCGAAACAATTTTTAATGTTATCTATTTTCCATGTTGACAAATTTCTTTTAAAACGAGTGAATTACACGATTAGTCCTTACAGTTTACATTTTATAACGTTTTGAGTCCCTGTCGCTACATTTCTGTGTACAAAATGCAAAGAAACCACATTTCTATGTACAAAAATGGAACCCATTTCATGGTTTCCAATTCATTTCAACTCTATAATCAGTAAACAAAACCTGAAATGTGAACAAAAGATGGCACTTTGTAAGATCCATTAGGAAATTCATCATCTGTACAATCGTAACCTATCGATTCTATATTTAAACATCATTAAACTTTTGTCTGAAGCATGAAGTTCCTGGTTCGAGACGAACAAAACAGCGCGACACCCGCAATATAGAAACTTACACAAGCGCTTACGGAAAACACCCATACGGAGATTAGCCCGTCTTCTTTTCCCTCTTCGTAAACCCTTTCCGGCATCGCTGGTAGGTTTTTCGTCAAACAACCACCACCACCACCAGATGACTCCACGCATAAGTTCGGGTTTCCTGCAAATGCACCGGAAAATCTCCAATAACCTTTCGTCTTGTTAACAATTCCGGAGAAATAGTTAAAAGACAGGTTCAATTGTGTCAAATTCCCGGATAACTTTTCCGGGACTTGACCAGATAACAAGTTATGCGATAAATCAAGAATCTTTAAGCTCCACATCGACTGCAAATTGGCGGGAATCTGACCGTCAAGAAAGTTGTAAGACAGATTTAGGTACTCCAGACCGTGCAAACCGAAAATCCCATCTGGGATTTCACCGCGTAACAAGTTATCAGATAAATCAATCGTAACTGTCGAAGATAAGTTGTAGTTCAAGTGCAAATCGTCACCCATAACAACGGATAGCTTACTATCTAGCAACGGCATCTTAGGGGTTTCTCCGCCATTGTTGAAATGCAAACTAACGTTAAAGATACCATCGGGGATGAACCCGGAAAACTTGTTGCCGGAAAGATCAATCGTTTGGATTGCTTCAAACATGAAGATCCAATTGGAAAGAGGTCCGTTGAACTTGTTATGTGCAAGAGAAAGATATCTGAGGTTTGACCATTTGGTCAACGCGTCATTCAGAGGTCCCGAAAGATTGTTGTAGCTTAAATCTACAACCTCTAACGATTTGCATCCTGCTAGAGTCAAAGGGATTTCGCCGGAAATCTTGTTGTTGCTGACATCAAGAATCTTTAAACTATCCAATGCATCAAGCTCCGGTTGGATTTCACCGGATAGATTGTTGTTGTTGAGGATCAACGCGAGTAGTTGAAAACAACCCACGATGTTCAAAGGGATCGAACCAGATAAAGAGTTGTGAGACAGATCGATCACTTGGAGATATGTCAAGTTACCGATTCTTGATGGGATTTCACCCATGAGAAGATTGTTCGAAAGAAACAAGGCCTGTAAGCTTTTTAACTCGGTAAAATCCAACGGGATATCCCCGGAAAACTGGTTGTGTGAAAGGTCTAGAACCATTAGCCCTGATTTCTCCGATGACTCTATAATCTTTCTAGGAAGATTACCGGATAACCTATTGTAACTCAAGTCCAGGACAACGAGCCTGTTAGAAAACACGAATCTTGGCGAAATCTCGTAGCTCAAGTGATTAAACGACAAATTGAGATGCACCAACGCTCGGAGTGAAGAAATGCAAGTAGGAACACCTCCTTCAAGCGAGTTTTCGGCTAAATTGAGAAACGAAAGTGATTCAACCGACGACGACAAGCAAGGCAACGAACCCGAAAACGAATTCGATTCAAGATTAAGATGCTCCAAAGATTGCCCAAAATCCGGGAGATTGCCTGATAAATTATTATGAGATAACCCCAAATACTTCAAAGATCTTAAATGCAACAAATTCTCCGGTATCTCCCCTCGAAACGAATTATACCCCATCTCGAGCTTCTCGAGTTTCGACGAGAAATTCCCAATCCAATAAGGAAGCATTTCATCAAACAGGTTGTGGCCAAAATCAAGATGAGTTAACCTACTCAACTTCATGAGTGTATCAGGAATAGCACCACCCAACAAGTTATGGCTAAGATCCAAAGTTTTCATACTCCAAAATGAACTAAAACAAGTTGGAATCAAACCATCAAGATTGTTATGAGACAAATTTAGGGTTTCAAGAAAAGATAGTTTACACAAGCTAGAATGAAGTTGGCCAGATAAGTTGAACCCAGTGAGGTTGAGTGCAAGAACTCTACCATTCCATCTAGAGCAACTAACCCCAGTCCAGTTACTACAACTCGACCCGACCCACGACAACCTCTGGGTCGGGTCTCGAAGCTGTGACTTGAACAGGAGAAGTGAATCTCTATCTTGTATGTTCAGAGGCATTTCGTCGAACACGTTATCTACATTAACAACAACCGAAGAGGAAATTGTGGGAAACGAAAACAAAAAGAGCAGAAACAACGGCGTAATAAACCTAAAGTTAAAGATTCTACAAGGTTTCAAACAGAAACCCCATCTTGCTTCCATTGATTTTTTAAAGATTCCACCCAAAAAACGGAAAAATTAAGCGATAAAGACGAGGGTTTTCATGGAAATGATGTACCCGATGAAATTATGCGAATTGAACAGACATTCTTGGTTGTTTTCACTGGAGATTAAAGCTTTAATTAAAAAAATGGTGAGAGCTGCAAGAAAGAAAAGGAAAACATTCTGGGCTCTACTCCAGGCATGTGTGTATGGCTTTTGGAACTTTATTTACTTCTTGAATATAAACTTTTGATAAGCGTGTAAAAATCTCTGTCGAGGCATCTTTCGATTTGGGATACTTTTTACACGCGTGGTTGCACTCTCTTCCATAACCATTTTTCCTTTTCATTTTGTTTTGCATAATATGTATACTAAACCCTATACTAGCCACATACCCGCGTGATGCAGCGAAAAGTAAGTAAAAAACGAACAATTAATTTTTTTTCCTTATAGACATGTCATCAACAATCAACCATGACCTAAGAATCACAACTTATGAAATCATAAACCCATAAAAATATTCAATAATTAATTTATATTACAATTATTGACGAAAAAAATCATAATGATATATTTTATAATAAGAATGAAACGTATTTTACGATTATGTATTTTTAATGTGCTAACGGTGGAAAAAAGTAAAACGTATGGATAGAAAACAAATTAGTTCGTAGATATTCATGATATTTAATAGTAAGGTTAAATTAAAAAAAATATTCAATATTGTGCTCGTTTTACAGATATTGATGAGACGATTATAATGATATATTTTGTAAAAAGAAGAAACGTATTGTTTATTCCATTCTTGTTCGTATATGATTATTTATGTTAACATGATGACTATGTAAAATAGAAAATAAGAAAACAAGAGATATAAAATAAATTAAATAACTAATTGTAAGAATGATAAACGTAACATTTAATTAAATTAGAAAGTGAAACATTGGGAAAAATTTTTTGGCTTTAAAAGGTTTGTAAAAAACTGTATTAGAATTTTTATAATATAGTAGAGATTACCGTGATTTATTTATAATAAGAATGAAACGTATTTTTAATATATTTTACGATTATGTATTTTTAATGTGCTAACGCTGAAAAAAAATAAAATGTATGGATATAAAACAATTTAATTCGTAGATATTCACGATATTTAATAGTACGGTTAAATTAAAAAATATTCAATATTGGGCTCGTTTTGAAGGTATTGACGAGACGATTATAATGGTATAATTTGTAAAAAAAGAAACGTATTTTTTCATCGCATTTTTGTTCATATACAATTATGTATGTTAATATGATAAGGGTGTAAAATGAAAAATAAAAAAATAAGGGATATAAAGTAAATTAAATAATTAATTATAAGGGTGGTAAATGTAATAATTTTTCAAAAACCATTTTTTTTCCAAAAACTAATTTTTTCAATAAGCGAAATAGAATTTTAATATATAGTATAGATATATTAGTGTATATATATATACCCCCTATAAATCAAATACCCCCTCCTATAACCTACTCCCACTCACACCCAAGACAACAAATCGACAAAATCACTTTTTCAATTCTATATTTATAGTAGGGGTGTTCATCCAAACCGCCAAACCGCATAAACCGCCCACACCGCACCGCACCGCAAAACGCGGTTTAGAACTTTCGCGGTGCGGTTTGCGGTTTGTACTTTTACCAAACCGCACTATGCGGTGCGGTTTGCGGTTTTGAGTTTTCAAACCGCGGTTCAAACCGCACCGCACCGTATCTTTATATTATTTTTTAATTTTTAATTTTAAACATATATATATATATAATAGTTTAATTTAATATTTATATAATTGGACTTTTAATTATGGACTTTAAGAGTTTAAGTTTTGGATTTTGCTAAATAAACCTTTTAATTATGAGCCTCTTAAAAGTTTATGTCTCAACAAATGAAAAAATGTCCTAGGTTAGGACGTTCACGACTGGAGATGTCACTTAATCCGTTTATCGTATTGAAACAATTTATTTCTTTAGACTATTTTTAGTTATGCATTTTGGAGTTGGATGTATTCAAACTCTTTATTTTTTAGACTACGGTCAATTAATCGTTGATTTTCTAATGTATTTTAAACTTATAATTTTTTGGATTATACGCATAAAGTGCGATAGGGACAAACCGCATAAACCGCACCGCACCGCATTTCGCGGTGCGGTTTGGTGCGGTTTAAGGTATATGCGGTGCGGTTTGCGGTTTAAGAAAATGCTCAAACCGCACATGCGGTGCGGTTTGCAGTTTTGCCTCAAACCGCGCCAAACCGCACCGCGAAAACCCCTAATTTACAGTTTACACCCTTATAATTATTTAATTAATTTACTTTATACATTTTAGTTTTCTAATTTTTATTTTACACCATCACCATATTAATACATATAATCGTATATTAACTAAAATACGTTAAAAAAATACGTTTTAATTTTAACAAGTTACACCATTACAATCGTCTCTTCGATACCTTCGAAATGAGCCCAATATTGAATATTTTTGGATTTAATTATTTTATTATATGTTAAAAAATACGTTTTAAAATACATTAAAGAAATCGATATATATATATATATAATTATATATATATATATATATATATATATATATACACTAGAAGCGTACTCGCGCAATGCAGCAAGATACATCACGATTTTAATGTTTTTTTTATTTTTTATCGATTTACAGTACGATTTTGGATAGTTTTTAGAGAGTGATAATGTTTTTTTTAATAAATTTGTTTAATTTAGGTTTAATAATATAATGTTTTTTATATAAAAAAATTAAGTAGTTTATTAAAATTCATTAATTATCTTATATATTTTAAATTTATTATATTTAAATTGAAATGTTTATCCTGTTTTGATTATGTTTATCCGAATTCAAATTTCATAATTTTAGGGTTTGGAGATTAGAGATAAGGATTTTGGGGGATAAGGATTGAATTTATTAATTAGGATTAAAAGCATTTAAAAGTAGTACATGTTGCTTCATTAGTTGTTTTTTAAGAGATTTTAAGTAGATTAGCATTAAATAATAGTACATAATACTTAATGGGTTGTTTTTAAGAGTTTTTTATGTCTCTTTTATAATATAGTATTTGATGGTTTTTAGAGAGTGATAATGGTTTTTTTATATAAATTTGTTTAATTTAGGCTTAATAATATAATATTTTTTATATAAAAAAAATTAAGTAGTTTGCAAAACATGTGTTTCCAAGCCATATTTAAAAGTTTTTAGAATAATAATGATATTAAAACTAAACCAGATATAATAATCAGAAAGTGACAAATTGGATTGAGGAACAATTGTTGTAGCAATTTGGGTATAAAAAAACGAACAAACATATTCATACGTTTCAAAAGTGGCAAATGAAAAATATTGTTATTAGTAAAATACGTTTAACCATATTCATCGTATATTAACTAAAATACGTTTAAAAAAAATACTCGTGACTATGTTGATTTAAATAAATAATAAAAAATCGATTAACCAAGGTACAATATATGACATATAATAATATAATTAAATCAAAAAATATTCAATATTGGGCTCATTTCGAAGGTATTGACGAGACGATTATAATGGTGTAACTTGTTAAAATCAAAAATTATTTTTTTAACGTATTTTAATTAATATACATTTATATGTGTTAATGTAATAAAAATATAAAATGTAAAAACAAAAGATATAAAGTAAAATCAATCAAATAAGTTTAGGGATTAAAACTGTAATTATGAATTTAAAAAAAAAAGGTTAAAAGTACGTTGTGAGGGGAAAGGGGGGTGGTTTTTTTAAAATTTTGCAGGTTGGGTTAGAATTTCCCTATATATATGAGTAAATTACAGTTTTGGTCCTTATGGTTTTCATTCACTATCAATTTTGGTCCCTCTTATAAACTAATTACATTATTAGTCACTATGGTTTGCATTTTGTTTCAATTTTGGTCCTTTTGACTAACTCTAGTTAAAAGAGTGGTTAATTTTTTTTTGTCTTTTGTCTTTTTTGTCTTATTAGATCATAGAGTAAATTACAATTGTAGTCCCTTTGGTTTGTCTCTTTTCATTTTTGTCTTTCCTACAATTTTATTTTTTATTTTATACCTCTTATCATATTAATTAATTAATGATATTTTTAATTAAAAATATGTATTTTATTTTGTAAGTTATATCTCTAAAAAACTTTTGTCGATATCTGTAAAATAAGTTCAATATTGAATATTTTAAATTTTTATGCATATATATATATATATAAGCAAATCCATCTACACTAATGCAAGAAATATTTTCTACTTTAACTTGGGTTTAAAAAATGGGATCATTTTTTTTAATGATATGATATGAAGATATAAATTTATCTATGTCTATTGATAAATAAATGCATCGTTTCAGAAATTTCATTAATGATGGCCGGAAATGATTTTTAAGTTGGGTTCAAAAGATGTATATTTTTTATGTAATATATTATATATGTATGTATGTATATCCATTTACACTAATCCAAATAACATTTTCTAATTGAAGTTGGGTTCAAAAAACGTATCATTTTTTTTCTTAATAATGTAATATGGAAAATCGAAATTTATTTATGTCTATTAATAAAAAATGCATCGTTTCAAATATTACATAAATAAGAAAAAAAATGTAGATCTCTTGAACCCAACTTAAAAATCGTTTTCGGCCATCATTTTTTGAAAAAAAAATTATCTGGCTATTAATAAAAAAAATGTATCGTTTTCAGATTCTAATTTAATTAAATGTTTCTCTAATTGTGTATCAAACAAAAACTTTATAGTATAAATTTAAAATGTTTAAAAAATTATCAACTTAAATTTATGTAATAAAAAATGAAATATCTGAAACGATGCATTTTTTTTAATTAATAGACATAGATAAATTTCTATCATCATATTACATTATTAAGAAAAAAAATGACCCATTTTTTGAACCCAAGTTAAAGTATAAAATATTTCTTGCATTAGTGTAGATGGATTTGCTTACATATATATATGTATAAAAATTTAAAATATTCAATATATTGAACTTATTTTACAGATATCGACAAATTTTTTTAGAGATATAACTTACAAAATAAAATACATATTTTTAATTAAAATATCATTAATTAATTAATATGATAAGGGGTATAAAATAAAAAATAAAATTGTGGAAAAGACAAAAATGAAAAGAGACAAACCAAAGGGACTACAATTGTAATTTACTCTAAAATCTAATAAGACAAAAAAGAGAAAACAAAAAAAATTAACCACTCTTTTAACTAGAGTTAGTCAAAAGGACCAAAATTAAAACAAAACGTAAACCATAGTGACTAATAATGTAATTAGTTTATAAGAGGGACCAAAATTGATAATGAATGAAAACCATAAGGACCAAAAATATAATTTACTCTCTCTCTATATATATATAAATCTTTAAAAGCTTTCAACCATTTGATTAAACAATGGATTGTGATCTTCTTTTCATGGTTAGATGTTTCTTGCCATCTTGGAGACTTGAAGGGTGTGGGGTGATAATTATTTGATTGATTAAATATAGAGATTTAGGGGCTATTTGATATTTACTGAATGATTTGGTGTAAAATGATTAAGTGATCAGAATGATTAAGAGACTCTTATGATATAGTGTCAAATAAAATACGGTTGTTTGTTAATTGTTCATAATGAAGTTGGGGCAATTAATGGTTAAGGGAGGGTTAAATTACAAAATCATTCAGAGGGTTTTTGAACCATTAAGAGGCAAACATTTTTTTTGTCAAACAAGATTCACCTCATAACGATTCAGATGTTGGCTCTTAATGGAACCATTAAGAGGTAAACAAACAACCCCTTGCAGATTCGGTTTATGGATACATGGGGTTTTAGAGCATCTCCAACCTTAGCATCAAATAAAACACCAAATTTGGTGGGCCCATTGTAATAACCCAAAATTCATACTAAACATAACATAGAAAATTAACCCAAAATTCATACGGTTACAATATAAATTCAAGAATTTAATCAGCGGAAGTCTTGTACTACAACCGAGAGTTACTAAAAGTAAACTAAGCTAAGATGAATCTCCAGCATCTTCTAAACTCTAAACTTTCTCCTTGCCCTTTCCCGAAGCGTTACCCGCACCCTTTCCTGAAAATGGTTTTTCATTTTTAAAAGCGAGGGTTAGACCATGAGGTCTAGTGAATTCCTGACCAATATTGATAATTCGCAATATAAAGCAATAATTTAATAAATAATTCACTTTAAATAACTTCCCATACAGAGGTCACAATGGTCAGATAAACCCAATATAATATTACCAATGCACAAATACGATCGGGGCCCAAGCAGACTCCCCTCTCGTAACGGGGCCTAAGCAGACTCCCCGCTCACACCGGGGCCAAATGAAAAGTGCAGGTGGGTGTTGTTTCAATGCTGCAAGCATGCATGTACTAGCATGAAGAACATGAAGAACAAGATGAAGAATGTAAGAACATAAGCATGAATTCTGGAAATTACAAAGGACACTGGACTGGAATAGGACCAGTTCCTGAATCAAACAGAAAGTAAAGGATTTAGACTAAGCATAACAAGATGGAAAGCTTGAAAGAAAATAAGAAGAGCAAGATGAAGAACTTAAAGATTACTTCTTGGAATTAAAGAGATTAAAAGGATGATTTAGGATCAATCCCCAAGCTAGCTACCGATCAGATGCTTAAACATGAAGAAACATAAACTAGGATGATGTAGAGAGATGTCACCTTATGAGCAACTAAGCCTTCCTTTTATAGACAAGAGGAGTGGCAAAGTTGTAATTAAGGGAAATCTAATTGTACTTAGCCTAGTCTAAACCTAACTAGAGTTACCAAAGCTTGTCCCAACTTAACCAACATATTACAAACCAGATTAACTAATTGTCCAAAGGTTACAAAAGATTAATTTCAAGCCAAAAATCAGATTCGGTCTTCAAGATCTTCCATAAAAAACGATCAGCTCCATGCTGTGCCAATGTTGCAGCATGCCCTGTTTCCAAATAGATTTCCAAAAGATAACCAAATTAGCCTACAATCTTTATAGAACAAGCAAATCACACAAATTCAGCTCCAAGACACAATAAATGGAAAACAAGGTAGAAAATGACTCAAAGTGGGATTTAGAAATGAAAAATCCTATCTAGAAGGCTAAAAGAAATGTGCTTAAGTACTCAAAATTGAGTACTTATCAGTTGCCCTACCCTTTTTCAGTTGTGGGCAATCTGGCCTTAAGTGATCATGCGACCCACACTGAAAGCACGAGCGATTCTTCGGACAATCTTTTGCAACATGACCGGACACCCCTCATCGATAACAAGACCTCAAATCAGTCGCACATTCACCCCGATGAACTTCTTTGACATTTTCCACACGGTTGAGGCGCCACCCCACGATTCCCACGGTTCTCCGGCCTGAACACCTTCCCTCTTCTTCCATCTGCCCCTGATCCGTCCCATTTTCGCTTTTCATTCCCTCCCTCAGACGCTTGATGATTCCTTTCCTTTTCTCTCATTTCCGTTGCATTAATTGTTGATTGAAAAGTGGTTGGGTCCTTGTTTGCAACAAATTCCCGAATATCACTCCTCAAACCAAAGATGTAGCGTTCCACCCGCCTCTCCTCACTGGGCACATAAATTTCCGCGAAACGCGACTTTTCGATAAACTTTGACGTATACTCTCGCACAGTCATCTCTCCTTGTTCTAGACCCAAAAACTCTTCTTCCAGTTTCTTAACTGCCGCCAGGAGGCAGAATTGAGCTTTGAACCTGCTCACAAAAGTTCTCCATGTCATACCCTTGGCTGCCGTTGAACCTTGGCCTCCTGATTCTGCGTCCCACCACATGACTGCTTCATCCCTAAGCATGGATAAGGCATAAACTACCTTATCTGCACCCGCACATTTGCTGGTATCGAATGATATATCCATACCCTTAATCCACTTTAGCGCTAAAACCGGGTCACATTCACCTTTATAGGTAGGGGGCTTGCAAGTAGCAAATTCTTTGTAACTGCATCCTTTAGCTGTTGACTCATTCACCACTAGAGTAGTCGATTAACGATGACTACCCTCTCCTGAAACCGGGTGACTAGCTACTTCAGTTCCCTCCTTACTTTCAGACTTATCTTTGTCCCCAGATGCCGACCCCTCTCGCTGCACCAGAATAGCGTTCAGAGTCTCCTACAATTTGGCCATTTCCGCAACAAAGGCCGCATGAGTAACGAAAGCTTGATTCCGACCACGACCCCGACTTCGTTGTTGACCTCTTCCCCGAACAGAAATAGAGCTCTTTTGCTGCGATATTTCTCTATTCTCAGGAATTTCTGCACTCCTGGCCCGACGACCCGACTGAGACGGCCCGCGCCCCCTATTCGCAGCATTTGGTTCCACCTGAGTAGCGGCCTTTCGAGTCGGTCTCACCGTATTCTTTGGCCGGCCTCTGGCCCTTCCACGAGCAACAAGTTGTCTTAAAGGTGCTGCTCTCTCGATGACCCGGGGCTCGTTGACTGGATTAGTCTCCCTAGCTGGTACTGATCTACTCCTCAATGACCTTCCCGACATGACAAAACTGCAACTTCACAAAAGAACCATAACTTAGAAACCTAGTATCACAAGGTTATTTAAGCACATACATGTACTTGTAAATTCGTGATTACACTGGCCAGGTGAATCCCAAATTTACCTTACATGACAGTCATCCCCACCTTATCATGAACGCATCTAGAGTGAACCTACACAGGCATCCTAGCTCTCGGTTGAGTTTCCTAAGTTCTCAGTTTAAGTTTAGGCTCATACGATCACCTAAATCCCTTAAATTATGGCTCTGATACCAAATGTAATAACCCAAAATTCATACTAAACATAACATAAAAAATTAACCCAAAATTCATACGGTTACAATATAAATTCAAGAATTTAATCAACGGAAGTCTTGTACTACAACCGAGAGTTACTAAAAGTAAACTAAGCTAAGATGAATCTCCAGCATCTTCTAAACTCTAAACTTTCTCCTTGCCCTTTCCCGAAGCGTTGCCCGCACCCTTTCCTGAAAATGGTTTTTCATATTTAAAAGCGAGGGTTAGACCATGAGGTCTAGTGAAATCCTGACCAATATTGATAATTCGCAATATAAAGCAATAATTTAATAAATAATTCACTTTAAATAACTTCCCATACAGAGGTCACAATGGTCAGATAAACCCAATATAATATTACCAATGCACAAATACGATCGGGGCCCAAGCAGACTCCCCTCTCGTAACGGGGCCCAAGCAGACTCCCTGCTCACACCGGGGACCAAGCAGACTCCCCGTCCTCATGTGAAGGAAACGAATTCCATACACAAATGTGGTGTGAGATTTCCGTAACCGTCCTCCGTTCAGTAAATCCCATAACAACAACATTTACGAAAGATTTCACATATATAAACCCATGAAATAAAGCAGGTAAATTGTGAGAACAATATTAACTCAACTTTTGTTAAAGACAGGATCTCATGCAAATTTCACATTTTTAGTTTACCAAAATAACCGTAAAATGATAAAATTTAGGAATCAGTAACTCACCTGATGATCTCTTAAAGACACTGCTTCCCTATAACAATAATAAAAAGGGAATCGGATTACTAAATGATCAGCCCAGAGATAAACACAGTACTAGACATAAACCCAGAACCTAGTCCTTACTCGACCTAACTACCCCAACCGGGGTTCCCTTGACCGACCCCTAATGACCGGGATCTCCCCTTAGGTCGACCGATATTATCGACCGGGGTCTCCCCCTAGGTCGACCGGTATTAACGACCGATACCGACGACCGATATCGAAGACCGATACCGACGACCGATACCGACGACCGATACCAACGACCGGGACATACCAACCGGAACTGTGACATTCGGTCGCCCAGGTCACGACCGGACTCACTCCAGCAGCGATTTCGATCGGTAATTCTCTCATTCGAAGACCCAAATTTCAGAGAATAAATTCAACCAACTTTAGTCTTCCATCTAGATATGATAATTGAGACTAAATACTCGAAACAATAAGATTAACAATAGCATTTCCCATGTCCAAAAAGAGTGATTATAAAACCACCATTAATCCCAAAAATCTCAGGAACTTAAGTCTTAAATTTTCAATTCTTCCAATAACCCACAATGGACAAAAGAACCTACAAACAGAACATTATTGGAGATTAAGGATGGTACTAACCTTTTGATTCGATTTCTTCAAGAGTTTCAATCCTCTTCTCCAAATTCCTCACTCGATCTCTCTCTCTATCGCCGCACGATACCAAGGCCGTGAAGAAAGAATTCTTACCCTAAATGGTTACTATTAATATTTTTACTCCATGACTTACTAGCCCAATATCCAACTACCGAGCCCACTCTAGAAAAACCATACTTAACACATGGGCTTTACAACTCCCCCCCCCCCTTAAAAGGATTCCGTCCACGGAATTTTCTCTTCGAACAAATGAGGGTAGTTGGCTCGCATCTCAGATTCAACTTCCCAAGTAGCATCTTGCCCCTTATGATAACGCCATTGCACTTTTACTAAACCAATCTCTTTATTTCTTAACTTTCTGACCTTTCGGTCGGTGATTGCTTCAGGCTCTTCTATAAAGTTCAACCGTTCATCAATCTGCACATCTTGCAATGACACCGCCACACTCACATCCGCTAAACATTTCCTAAGGTTGGAGACATGAAACGTATTATGAATACTTCGCAACTCTTCAGGGAGCTCGAGCTTATACGCCACTTCCCCGATTCGTTCCAATATCGAAAATGGTCCAATATAACGAGGACTTAATTTTCCTTTCTTACCAAACCGCATTACTCCTTTCCATGGGGACACATTGAGCATAACTTGATCACCGATCTGAAATTCGATGTCCTTTCGTATGGTGGTTTGCATAGCTCTTTTGTCGATCCCTTGCCACTTTTAGATTTTCCCTAATTTGTACCACTTTATCCGTTGTGAGTTGCACTAACTCCTGTCCCGCCAGCTGCCGCTCTCCGACTTCATTCCAACACAAAGGAGTTCGACATTTCTGACCATACAAGGCCTCATAAGGAGTCGCCTTTATACTGGCATGGTAGCTGTTGTTATACGCAAATTCAATTAAAGGAAGATGGCTTTCCCACGAACCCTGAAAGTCTAGAACACAAACTCTCAACATATCTTCCAAGGTCTGGATTGTTCTTTCACTCTGATCATCAGTCTGAGGGTGATATGTCGTACTCAGCTTTATTCGTGACCCCATTTCACGCTGAAAGCTTTTCCAGAATGCTGACGTAAAACGATCGTCTCTATCCGATATAATTGATAACGGCACTCCATGACGTGAGACAATTTCATCAATGTACAACTTCGCTAGCCTATCTAGAGTATACGACTCCCTGATGGGTAGGAAATGTGCATATTTCGTCAACCGATCTACAATTACCCATATAGCATCATAACCTTTCGGAGTCCTTGGTAACTTAGTTACGAAATCCATTGTGATTTGATCCCATTTCCAAACTGGGATTTCTAAGGGTTGCAACTTCCCATATGGTCGCTGGTGTTCCACCTTTACTTGGAGACAGGTAAGACAACATTCTACAAAGTGCTCTATATCTTTCTTCATACCTGGCCACCAGAAATTTGGTTTTAAGTCTCCATACATTTTATTCGTTCCAGGATGGATCGAATATTTCGACTTATGAGCCTCCTCCAAAATTTCTCGCCTAAGTTCCCCCAGCTTCGGAACCCAAACTCTGCCTTTGAAACATTTCATACCCCGACTATCTTCAGTTAGCCTTGCTACCAAGCCGAGCATTCGCTCCTGCTTTAAGTTTTCTGGCATCACTGCTTTCGACTGCGACTTCTTTATTTCTTCCATCAGATTGGACGCTACTTCCGTTCGCATGGCCACTACCTTGGTAGTTTCACTTCTCTCCTTACGGCTCAGGGCATTTGCCACCACGTTGGCCTTGCCCGGATGATAGTCGATTCTGCAGTCGTAATCTAGCAGTAACTCCATCCATCTCCTTTGGCGCATGTTCAAATCTTTTTTATCAAAGAGGTGACATAGGCTCTTGTGATATGTGAAAATCTGACACTTCGTCCCGTACAGATAGTGCCGCCAAATCTTCAGTGCGAACACCACTGCTGCTAACTCCAAGTCATGAGTAGGATAACGTGACTCGTGATCCTTCAATTGGCGAGAAGCATAAGCTATCACTTTACCTCGTTGCATTAGGACACATCCCAGTCCTAACTTAGATGCATCACTATATACTACGAAATCATCGTTACCTTCAGGTAGAGTCAAGACTGGTGCAGAACTCAGCATAACCTTCAACTTCTGAAATGCTTCCTCTTGTGCCTCTGACCATGAAAACTTCATACTTTTCTTCGTGAGAGACGTCAACGGCGATGCGATACGCGAGAAATCTTTAATAAATTTCCTATAGTATACTGCCAATCCTAAGAAACTTCTCACTTCCGACGGATTTTTCGGTTGCTCCCAATCTAGAATCGCTTCTATTTTTGATGGATCAACCTTAATTCCTTCCCGGGATACCACGTGCCCAAGAAATTGTACTTCTTTCAGCCAAAATTCACATTTAGAAAATTTGGCAAAAAGTTTCTCTCGTTTCAACAATTCCAATATAACGCGCAAGTGCTCCTCATGCTCCTCTTTGGACCTTGAGTAAATTAGGATATCGTCTATGAATACAATCATAAACTTATCCAGATAGGGTTGACATACTCTGTTCATTAAGTCCATAAATGCTGCCGGTGCGTTGGTTAAGCCGAAAGGCATCACCAAAAATTCATAATGTCCGTACCTTGTCCGGAATGCCGTTTTCGGAATGTCTTCCTCTCTTACCTTAAGTTGATGGTAACCCGACCGCAAATCAATCTTAGAGAAGAAACTAGCTCCTTCTAGCTGATCAAACAAATCATCTATTCTTGGAAGCGGATACTTATTTTTAACCGTTACCTTATTGAGCTCACAATAATCAATGCACATTCGCATTGTACCGTCCTTTTTCACAAACAATACCGGCGCACCCCAAGGTGAGGTACTCGGTCTCACAAACCCCTTGTCTAACAGTTCTTGCAACTGAGACATCATTTCCTTCATCTCCGAAGGCGCTAACCGATAAGGGGCTCGCGCAATTAGTGCCGCCCCCGACACCAAATCTATGCGAAACTCCACCTGACAGTCTGGGGGTAAGGTGGTCAAGTCCTCCAGAAATACCTCCGGATACTCGCTTACCACTTTTACATCCCCAATCTCCCGCTTCTCCTTTTTGGCGTCAATGACATAAGCCAAAAACCCCGCACACCCTTTCTTTAGACACTTAGCGGTCTTAACCATCGACATTAAACTACCCTTCTTATTCCTACGACTCCCGTACAAGATTACCGTTCCCTTACCCGGTATTCGTACCCGAATCAACTTCTTATTACAAACTATGTTGGCGTTATTCTCCGCCAAATAGTCCATCCCTAAAACTATGTCAAACTCCCCCATTGCCATAGGATACAACCGAAGAGACACCAAAATCCCTTCTATATCTATGACACAACCCTCGACAACTTCCTTGATAAACACCCAGTTATCATTAGCCGTTTCTACTTCTAACGCCCTCTCTAGGCATTTTGGTTTCACCGATAGACCTTTCAAAAATCCAAGAGATACAAAGGAACGATCCGCCCTCGAATCGAATAACACATTGGCATGTATAGAATTCACCAGAAATGTACCTGACACAACTTCGGGTATCTCCTCTGCCTCTGCAGTTGACATATGAAAAGCACGCCCCCTCGCACGTGCTGGCTCCGGTCTTTTTTCCTCTCCTTTGTATCCCTACTTTCCACCAAACTGGGTTGCTGACAGGACCTTTTGTGTACCTTAGGGTGAGACAGATAATACCAAAAAGCAAGTATACAAATTGGTACTATGTCGCCTTGCAAGTAATAAAATGGTAAAGATACCAGATATCGTCCCACAGAGATCGGACTAAAAAATGTGTTAAAAGTATGATGAAAGATGAGATTTCAGATGACGAATTTGAAGCAATATTTTTGAAGGTTGATTAACACATATCTAAATGAACAAGAATAAACGAGAAGCAAGGGTGTAAGACTTTTGATGGTATATGAATCCAAAATCCAGCAGGTCAATGCTACAGCACTGTCATAGCATGATGCTATTTGAATGCTGCAGCATACTTCTGACTATAACTAGTTTTATTATCGATTTCAAGACACGTTCCTCTCGGACTCTCACCATCCCATTATTCCATTAGCCATAAACAGTCTCATCTCTGAGCAAGGTTCAAGATAAAAGAATGATGGGAATGGAGTTCTCAAAATATACGGCAAAACAAATTCTCTTTGTTAAAAGTTACTCTTTCGATATAACCCCCGTACCTCCCAAGTTGATGTATTCCAAATAGCTTATCTCTAAGTCTATTCCATTTTAACCCTTTGAAAAAGTGACAACTTATCAAGAATGGATCATTTTAAATGACACAAGTAACAACTCTGGTTGCAAGTAACTCTTTCGATATTACCTCTCATGTCACTAAATTGACGTGCTATTCAATGGCCTATCTCTAGGTCCATGACACTATTACACTATCAAAATGATCATTTTGTCAAAGAGTTTTATTATCTTGATAAAACTTGAGTTGGAATAAAAAAATTTCGTTAAAGTCACAAACACCTACTTTCTTTTAGATCTACATAACCACCCTTTTGCCTCACACCCAAGCTAATATAATTAGCTACTCATTACAATAAGGAAAGAAAAATAACTACTAAGAATTACAAAGATAAACATAATGTAAATTGCTCTTGAAAGATAAATAACTTGAAAGTATATAAATATATATATATATGTTGCTAAAATGTAAAGACGAGAATGTAAATTACAAGGAAATGGAAATGACAAGAAAGTAAACTTGAAGACAAATACAATAAATTTTAACTACTAAAATCTAAAACACAAGAGTAAAGGAAAGGCTAGAGATGCATGATGAAGAAAGAAAATACAACCAAATGAAAAGTGCAGGTGGGTGTTGTTTCAATGCTGCAAGCATGCATGTACTAGCATGAAGAACATGAAGAACAAGATGAAGAATGTAAGAACATAAGCATGAATTCTGGAAATTACAAAGGACACTGGACTGGAATAGGACCAGTTCGTGAATCAAACAGAAAGTAAAGGATTTAGACTAAGCATAACAAGATGGAAAGCTTGAAAGAAAATAAGAAGAGCAAGATGAAGAACTTAAAGATTACTTCTTGGAATTAAAGAGATTAAAAGGATGATTTAGGATCAATCCCCAAGCTAGCTACCGATCAGATGCTTAAACATGAAGAAACATAAACTAGGATGATGTAGAGAGATGTCCCCTTATGAGCAACTAAGCCTTCCTTTTATAGACAAGAGGAGTGGCAAAGTTGTAATTAAGGGGAATCTAATTGTACTTAGCCTAATCTAAACCTAACTAGAGTTACCAAAGCTTGTCCCAACTTAACCAACATATTACAAACCAGATTAACTAATTGTCCAAAGGTTACAAAAGATTAATTTCAAGCCAAAAATCAGATTCGGTCTTCAAGATCTTCCATCAAAAACGATCAGCTCCATGATGTGCCAATGTTGCAGCATGCCCTGTTTCCAAATAGATTTCCAAAAGATAACCAAATTAGCCTACAATCTTTATAGAACAAGCAAATCACACAAATTCAACTCCAAGACACAATAAATGGAAAACAAGGTAGAAAATGACTCAAAGTGGGATTTAGAAATGAAAAATCCTATCTAGAAGGCTAAAAGAAATGTGCTTAAGTACTCAAAATTGAGTACTTATCACCACCCCAAACTAAAAACTTTGCTTGTCTCCAAGCAATAAAAAGAACAAAAGAAAAGAACAAAAGAAAAGACATTAAATGTGAAATTTTTGCATTGGAATACATTAGGTGTATATCATGAGTTTGAGCATGCCAAGTCTATATCATATAGCCTTTCATAAATCCAAAGTAACCAACAATCTCATCCTATGTGTTTTAACATGAACCATATGCTAGCCTTATATTCTTTTTGTTATGGACACACATCCTACATCACACCTCTTTCATGGCTTTGAGTGTATGGGTTTCTCTCTTTTGGCTCTTTCTTTCCTCTCCATGCCTTTTCTCACACATGTACCAACACTTGAAAATTTTCAAATTTTGTGCATTTTCTGTTGGATACATACACCAGCCCCTATGGGACTTTTGTGGTATTGAATTGCCACTTTTCATGGCTTTTTCTTATGCCATATTAGACACCCCCTACCCCAAACTAAGAATTCTGCAATGTCCTCATTGTAGGAGAGAAATGTGTTGATTTTTGACAATGGGGTGGCTATGGTGCAAGAAAAGGATGAATACCAATCAAATGAGTGTGAAATGTGTAGGACATGGTCCAAATTGTGTCCCAAGTAACTATTAGGCTAGTTCTAGCATGCACTACTTTTAATATGAGATGTGGACTCATGAAATTATTATGGATATACAATTCAACCAATCATATCAAAACATGATCCAATGCAAACAAAACAAACCTATAAAAAGTAAAAGACTAATCCCAGACTAAAAACTAAAAATAAACAGATATGGAGCAAAAAAGGGTGTGATTTAAACCTGTCCTACTCAGGTTGAGTAGGCTGTATGTGGCCAACAGGGGCTGCAAGTGAAACTACTATGAGGCTGGATGCTGCAGCACCAATGTGGACACTTTCTTCTGCTTTCAATTTTTTTCTCAGCTCTGCTATCTCTGTCTTCTGCCTTTTCACCATCTTTTTCAGTTTCTTCACTTCTGCATTCTCCTCCTCTTGATCTCTTTTCATTCTGCTATCAACCATAGACTGCACCTCCACCTTAAGGTTTTCCAGCTTCTCCATAAACTCATTCCTTTGTTGCAGGATTGTGTCCATAAAATTGCTGTTCTGAGCTAGCACTTCCTGCATCATCCCCACCATCTCATTTGCCCCAACACCCTTCTCTTTTCTATCTCTCAACCTCTATACAGCCTTCATGTCCATCTGATGTCTTTCTCTTTGTTCCTTTACAATCAGATCATCAATGTACCTAGGTACTCCCATTTCAGTCAGCAGCTTGGTCAACATTCCAAGGAAGTAAAATTTTCCCCTTGATTTTGACCTAGTAGAGCACTCCCTTATACTTCTCATGATGATCTTTCCAAAGTTTATTGTTTTACCTGTCACAAGGCAATACAGTAACAACATTCTTTCCACAGTGATGAAAGTGTCATGAGAGGTTGGTGAGATAGTGTGCCTTACAAAGTTGATCCATACATTGGAGTCAACTGTGAGGTTGGAGGCTCCGAAGGTCCTTAGCATGAGATTTGTGTGGCTTTCCCAAGTGGTTTTAGGCTTTCCCAAGACTTCAACAACCTCAGCAAGGTCATTGACAGTGGCTTTATGCACAAGTGCATAGTATTCTGTTTTCTTGGGTGGATTGAGTTCTAGGAACTGGTTAATCTTTTTAGCAGTGAGGTTGACAGTGGTTCCTCTAACCTGAATCTTTGAGGCTGAAGTCACAGACATTTCACAGTAGAATTCTCTAATGAGGGTGAGATTGTAGGAGGTATACTGAGACCTTAGGTGTCAACTACCTGCCTAATGAAATGGAATTCCCTTAAATTGTGCTCATCTATTCCCTTCTCAGGGAACCCAATCTTAGTCTGAAATTTAGGCCACATTTTTGCAGCAGCTTTGGAACTAAACCCATTGTGAGGTGAGGTAGGCCTTGGTAAAAGAGCCACAACAGGTTCCTCATTTCTCTCTTTTCTTCTCATAGACTGCTCATACTGTAGAGATGCTGCAGCATAGCAGTTGGTGTCACTAGGTTTGGTTCCAAATGGTTCTCCCTCAGTCATCACTCTCTTGGTCCTTTTACTCTTTCTGGACCCTTCCCTGGACTTTTCCTAACCCTTTTCTCTTCCTAGTTGGCTTAGTGACAATAGGCTCATCTTCCTCAGTCCACATGACATCAGTTTGAGGGAACTCTACAAATGGGTCCGTTGTTCTTTCGTCCCTTTCTACCTCCATTTGTGTCTCTAGATTCTCAAATAAGTTGCGCTCACTTCTCTCTGTTTCTTTTTCAACAGGGGGTTCCTCAAGAATCACAACCTCCTCAGTGGGATTTTCAATAGAGACCAAAATCTCTTTACCCTTGAGAACATCAGCGGGGGTGTTCACCTCATTGGCCGTAGGGTTCAATGGTCCAAAAGAGCCATCAAACTCATACCTTTTAAAATGCCCAAGATCAATTTTTGTGGAAGCAATGGGCCTGTCAGAGTCATCCTTTGAACAAGAAGTCAAAGACCCATCAACCAAGGATTTGTGAACAGTAGGCAATACCTGAGATTCTTCCATAGCAATGAACTTAGGATGAGCAATGATAGCAAAAAGGTTTCTTGCCGAATCCTCCCCTGTTGAGGTTGGCTTTGTCGAACTTTCTCCTTTATCGGCCACAGAGGTGTTATCGACCTCTGTGTCTTTGGTGAGTGGAGAATAAATGTGGAGGAATGGAAATGCTCGAACCTGAGGAGAAATGGAGTTATCCTCAAGGACTACTGGTGATTGAGGCGTATTAGTGCTTGATGCTCGATCATTCTCCCTGGTTCGGGGGCTTCTTCTTCATTCGGCGTTCGGAGGGTTTCTTACCATTGCTCTCTTCATTCTTGCCATGTTACAGATTGAACACAGAGAAATGGGAAGGAGATGGTGGTTTTCGAGATACGTTCAGCTTGAGAGGGAAGAAACAGGGAGTAAGGAGAGTGGGAGTGAGAGTGAGAGAGAATAAACGGTTAATAAAAAAAAAGGGTTTCTTGAGAGATGAAAAGACAAAAAGTTGAAGTGATAGTGTCCTTATCTGAAAATCTTGGGAGATGTTAGCTGTAATTTGGGTAATGACCTTTGGTTTTCTAAGGCGAGGTACACAAAAGGCATCTTTTGGAACCTTCCTAATCATTGTTGCTATAAATTAGGCACAAGGTCTAAAAATAGCCAAAAATATGATGTCACCCAGTGTACTTTGCTTAAACAAACCCAAAAATTCTTCTGATATATTCCCCAAACTTTCAACTGGACATTCCTTTTTTTTTCTTTTCGAAGACTCAGATCTTTAGTGTTGCAGCACTGGAATAGCATCCTCTTGTTTCCTCTTTTTTTTTTTTAAATTAAAGTTGCACACTGACAAACAAATTATACAAAACTAATAAGGAAAATTGCTAACTAACTAAACAAAGATTATGTACACAGATTTTGGAACTTTGAGATAGTTCCCATATTTGATTGAAGCTTTTTAGCATAGAGTAACCATCTCCACAGAGCCATGCTGTGGAGATGCTACAACATCATGGTATAGCTTTACTCTCTGGCCGTTGACTTTGAACACACTATTGTTTTCCGGATTGACTAAGTCGACAGCCCCATATGGATATACTTTGTGGATGAGAAATGGGCCTGACCATCTAGACTTAAGTTTACCTGGAAATAACTTCAACCTAGAATTGAACAAAAGACATTTCTGGCCTGCTTTCAACTCTCTGTGCCTGATCCTATTGTCATGCCATTTTTTTGTTTTCTCTTTGTATAACTTGGCATTTTCATAGGACAGGTTCCTATGTTCTTCTAGCTCACAGAGTTGCAACTTTCTCTTGTTGCCAGCCTCATCTAAGTTCATGTTCAATTCTTTTATAGCCCAATATGCTTTATGTTCAAGTTCCAAAGGGAGATGACAGTCCTTTCCAAAGACTAGCTTGTATGGAGACATACCCAAAGGTGTTTTAAAAGCAGTTCTGTATGCCCATAAAGCATCATCTAATTTGAAAGCCCAGTCTTTTCTGTTTGGTTTAACAACTTTTTCAAGAATCCCTTTTATTTCCCTGTTTGAGAGCTCAGCCAAACCATTGGTTTGTGGGTGGTATGCAGTGGCAACCCTGTGTTTCACATGATATTTTTCAAGAACTTTACTCAACAAATTGTTTATAAAGTGGGTACCCTCATCACTAATTAGTTCCCGAGGGGTACCAAACCTTGTAAAAATCTGTTTTTGTAAAAACTTTACAACAGTTTTAGCATCATTAGAAACACATGCCATTGCTTCTACCCATTTTGAAACATAATCAACAGCAACTAAGATATATTGACAGTTGTTTGAAGGAGGAAAAGGTCCCATAAAATCTATTCCCCAAACATCAAATAACTCAACTTCCAAGATCCCATTCAAAGGCATTTCATTTTTCTGAGAAATGGAACCACTTCTCTGGCATTCATTACATCTTTGAACAAAATTATGGGAATCTTTAAAGAGAGTTGGCCAATAAAATCCTGATTGAAGCACTTTAGCTGCTGTTCTTTGGCCTCCGAAATGTCCTCCATAAGCTGATTGATGGCAATGCTGTAGAATTGTTGCAGCTTCAGTTTCTGGGATACACCTTCTCAACAATTGATTTGTACCAAGTTTAAACAGAAAAGGGTCATCCCACAAGTAAAATTTGCAATCATGGAGAAATTTCTTAAGCATGTGATGAGTATAATTAGAAGGTATGATGCCACAAGCCAAATAATTTGCTATGTCAGCAAACCATGGAAGTTGTGTTTGCACCATAAGAATCTTTTCATCTGGAAAAGTCTCTACAATGTCTCCTTCTTCCCTACTTTCAACAAGTTTCTCTAACCTGGACAAATGGTCAGCCACTTGGTTCTCAGTCCCCTTCCTATCAATAATCTCTAGGTCAAACTCTTGCAACAACAAAACCCATCTTATCAGCCTAGGTTTAGCATCTTTCTTTGATATCCAATATTTAATGGCAGCATGGTCGGTATGTACAATGACTTTTGCTCCCATCAAATATGATCTAAAATTTTCAAATGCAAAGACCACAACCAATAATTCTTTCTCAGTAGTTGTGTAATTAATTTGAGCTTCATTTAGGGTTTTGCTTGCATAATGGATGGAATGAAAAAAAATTCTCTTTTCTTTGACCTAATACAGCACCAACAGCCCAGTCACTGGCGTCACACATGATCTCAAAAGGTTTGTCCCATTCAGGAGCCACAACCACTGGTGCAGTTACCAAAGCTTTCTTTAAAGTGTTGAATGCATTTCTACATTCATCATTGAAATCAAACTTTTGGTCATGCTGTAATAATAGACATAAAGGTTTTGAATTTTTGAAAAGTCTTTTATAAATCGTCTATAAAATCCAGCATGGCCAAGAAAGCTCCTGATACCTTTGACAGTGGGTGGTTCAGGTAGTTTTTCAATTACTTCAAGTTTAGCTTTGTCTACCTCAACTCCTCTTTTAGAAATTAAATGACCAAGGACAATCACTTCTGTTACCATGAAATGACATTTTTCCCAATTAAGGACCAGGTCAGTCTCCTCACATCTTTTAAGACTTTGTTTCAAATTATCCAAACACTGATCAAAAGATGGACCATAAACAGAAAAATCATCCATAAATATTTCAATGGATTTTTCAAGCATATCAGAAAATATGGACATCATGCATCTCTGAAAAGTGGCAGGATCATTGCAAAGTCCAAAAGGCATCCTTCTGAAGGCAAAGGTGCCATAAGGACAAGTGAAAGTAGTCTTCTCCTGGTCTTTTGGTGCTATGGCTATCTGGTTGTATCCTGAGTATCCATCCATGAAGCAGTAGTACTCTTTTCCAGCCAACCTGTCCAACATTTGATCAACAAAAGGTAAGGGAAAATGGTCCTTTTGAGTAGCCTTGTTCAGCCTACGGTAGTCCATGCAAATTCTCCATCCGGAGACTATTCTGGTAGGGATGAGTTCATTCTTGTCATTGGAAATGACAGTGATCCCTCCCTTCTTGGGTACACACTGGACTGGACTAACCCAAGAACTACTGGCTATTGGGAAAATAATTCCTGCATCTAACCATTTCAAAATTTCCTTTTTCACTACCTCTTTCATGACAGGGTTCAATCTTCTTTGTGGCTCTATCGAAGTGAAGTTCTTGTCTTCTAAGATGATCTTATGTTGACAAATAGAGGGAATAACCCCTTTAAGGTCAGCAATAGTCCATCCTATGGCTTTTGTATGCAACTTCAACATATCTACTAACTTCTTTTCTTGATGCAATTCTAGGGTGGCAGAAATAATGACTGGCAATTTGTCTTCTTCCCCTAAAAAAGCATACTTTAAGTGAGATGGGAGTTGTTTCAACTCCAGGTCAGGTGGTGAGATTATTGATTGAGTAAATGACTTTTGTTCATTACTTTCTAGCAGCTCAAATGTTGCAGCATCCAAAGGGATAGACTCTTTTTCCAAGGTCTTATCATCATCATCATCATCATCATATTCCTTGTCTAAGTCTTCTAAGGTTAGGTATTCCTCATCCTCCTCTTCTATCCTACAAACCTGTTTTACTCCCTCCTCATGACACAATTCCTCAATGACACCTAGGCTTGAGCAGTCTTCTAGATCACTAGGGTATTTCAAAGAATTGAAGACATTGAATGTGACTTTTTGGTCTTGTAGTCTCATGGTCAACTCACCCTTCTGAACATCTATCAAAGTTTTACCCGTAGCTAAGAAAGGTCTTCCCAAAAGTATGGGAATATCCTTGTCAGCCTCAAAGTCTAAAATGATAAAGTCTGCTGGAAAAATGAACTTGTCAACCTGGACTAACACATCTTCAATCTTACCCTTGGGATATGCAATGGTCTTATCAGCTAGAATGAGTGTGACCGTGGTAGATCTGGCCTCTCCTATGCCTAAGCTTTTGAAAATGGACAATGGCATAAGGTTGACACTAGCACCTAAATCACACAGTGTCTTCCCAACCTCTTTCCCACCTATGGAGCAAGGAATGGTAAAACTCCCTGGATCTTTTTGCTTAGGGGGAATTTTGTTGGTCAAGAGAGCACTGCAACCTTCAGTGAGGGCAACAGTCTCATATTCATTCAACTTCTTTTTCTTGCTCAATATGTCTTTTAAAAACTTGGCATAACTGGGCATCTGCTCAATTGCTTCAACAAGAGGTATGTTGATATGCAATGCTTTGAAAACATCCAAAAATTTCTTGAATTGCAATTCCTCCTTCTCATTCCTTAACCTTTGGGGGTAAGGAATGTAAGGGGGAACTGGTTTGATAACAACTTGGTTTGATTGTTTTGAGCAAGATGGCTCCAGTATGCTTTTGGCCTTGGTTTCATTAGGTGAAATCACAACTGTGGTCTTTGGATTAGTTAAAGATGGACTTGAACTTGTGATCTTAGGATCTTGATTTTATACTTGAACTTCTGGTATTGGAATTTCAGGAATCTCTGGATCAGGAATGGACTTGGATATTTTTTTAGAATCTGTTTTGGTTGTTGGTCCAGATTCCTTTTCCACAGATTCAGGTAATTCTTTACCACTCCTAAGTGTGACAGCTTTCACATGTTCTTTTCCAGGAGCCTTGGGTAATTCTGTATTACTAGGAAAAGTGTCTGAGGCTCTGTTGTTCTGGTTAAGTGCAATTTGACTGACTTGTGTTTCCAAACTCCGGATAGCTGCTTGTGTCTGACTCATGAATCCTCTCATCATTGCTTCAAGAGAGAGATTTGAGTCATCATGTGGAGGTGCATGATGTTGATTTTGAAAAGGTGGTTGAGTGTGCTGATTGTTTTGAAAACCTTGATTACGATTATTCTGATGATGATTATTTTGAAAATTTCCCTTGTACTGGTTTTGAGAACTACTTGCTTGATTTTGAAAATTGGAGTTCCCTTGGTGCTTTGGTGCTGGTGGATTCAAACATGGACTGTTCCAAGAGAAGTTTGGGTGTTGTTTCCAGCTTGCATTGTAATGGTTAGAGTGGGGAGCAGGTCTGTTTTTGCACAAAGTTCACAGATTCAGAATTATGTGGACAGTTTTCATAAGAATGCTCTCTACCACAACACACACATTGCACAGAAAGAACTGCTGAAGCAGGTGTAGGGACATTCGGCTGTGCTCCTTGTCCAGAAGTTAGATTTTTAAGCATGTTGGTCATGGAAGCAAGTTGAGCTGTCAATGCAGTATATGCATCTACATCATGCATTCCAACAGTTTTCCTTTGAGTTTGGGCCCTTGGATCAGCCCAGTGTCCATTGTTTGTTGAAATCTTTTCAAGAATCTCATCCCCGGCAATGGCGCCAAAAACTTGACAGACCCTTTTGTGTACTTTAGGGTGAGACAGATAATACCAAAAAGCAAGTATACAAATTGGTACTATGTCGCCTTGCAAGTAATAAAATGGTAAAGATACCAGATATCGTCCCACAGAGATCGGATAAAAAGTGTGTTAAAAGTATGATGAAAGATGAGATTTCAGATGACGAATTTGAAGCAATATTTTTGAAGGTTGATTAACACAGATCTAAATGAACAAGAATAAACGAGAAGCAAAGGTGTAAGACTTTTGTTGGTATATGAATCCAAAATCCAGCAGGTCAATGCTACAACACTGTCATAGCATGATGCTATTTGAATGTTGCAGCATGCTTCTGACTATAACTAGTTTTATTATCGATTTCAAGACACGTTCCTCTCGGACTCTCACCATCCCATTATTCCATTAGCCATAAACAGTCTCATCTCTGAGCAAAGTTCAAGATAAAGGAATGATGGGAATGGAGTTCTCAAAATATACGGCAAAACAAATTCTCTTTGTTAAAAGTTACTCTTTCGATATAACCCCCGTACCTCCCAAGTTGATGTATTCCAAATAGCTTATCTCTAAGTCTATTCCATTTTAACCCTTTGAAAAAGTGACAACTTATCAAGAATGGATCATTTTAAATGACACAAGTAACAACTCTGGTTGCAAGTAACTCTTTCGATATTACCTCTCATGTCACTAAATTGACGTGCTATTCAATGGCCTATCTCTAGGTCCATGACACTATTACACTATCAAAATGATCATTTTGTCAAAGAGTTTTATTATCTTGATAAAACTTGAGTTGGAATAATAAATTTTTGTTAAAGTCACAAACACCTACTTTCTTTTAGATCTACATAACCACCCTTTTGCCTCACACCCAAGCTAATATAATTAGCTACTCATTACAATAAGGAAAGAAAAATAACTACTAAGAATTACAAAGATAAACATAATGTAAATTGCTCTTGAAAGATAAATAACTTGAAAGTATATAAATATATATATATATATATATGTTGCTAAAATGTAAAGACGAGAATGTAAATTACAAGGAAATGGAAATGACAAGAAAGTAAACTTGAAGACAAATACAATAAATTTTAACTACTAAAATCTAAAACACAAGAGTAAAGGAAAGGCTAGAGATGCATGATGAAGAAAGAAAATACAACCAAATGAAAAGTGCAGGTGGGTGTTGTTTCAATGCTGCAAGCATGCATGTACTAGCATGAAGAACATGAAGAACAAGATGAAGAATGTAAGAACATAAGCATGAATTCTGGAAATTACAAAGGACACTGGACTGGAATAGGACCAGTTCGTGAATCAAACAGAAAGTAAAGGATTTAGACTAAGCATAACAAGATGGAAAGCTTGAAAGAAAATAAGAAGAGCAAGATGAAGAACTTAAAGATTACTTCTTGGAATTAAAGAGATTAAAAGGATGATTTAGGATCAATCCCCAAGCTAGCTACCGATCAGATGCTTAAACATGAAGAAACATAAACTAGGATGATGTAGAGAGATGTCCCCTTATGAGCAACTAAGCCTTCCTTTTATAGACAAGAGGAGTGGCAAAGTTGTAATTAAGGGAAATCTAATTGTACTTAGCCTAGTCTAAACCTAACTAGAGTTACCAAAGCTTGTCCCAACTTAACCAACATATTACAAACCAGATTAACTAATTGTCCAAAGGTTACAAAAGATTAATTTCAAGCCAAAAATCAGATTCGGTCTTCAAGATCTTCCATAAAAAACGATCAGCTCCATGCTGTGCCAATGTTGCAGCATGCCCTGTTTCCAAATAGATTTCCAAAAGATAACCAAATTAGCCTACAATATTTATAGAACAAGCAAATCACACAAATTCAGCTCCAAGACACAATAAATGGAAAACAAGGTAGAAAATGACTCAAAGTGGGATTTAGAAATGAAAAATCCTATCTAGAAGGCTAAAAGAAATGTGATTAAGTACTCAAAATTGAGTACTTATCAGTTGCCCCGCCCTTTTTCAGTTGTGGGCAATCTGGCCTTAAGTGATCATGCAACCCACACTGAAAGCACGAGCGATTCTTCGGACAATCTTTTGCAACATGACCGGACACCCCTCATCGATAACAAGACCTCAAATCAGTCGCACATTCACCCCGATGAACTCGATGACATTTTCCACACGGTTGAGGCGCCACCCCACGATTCCCACGGTTCTCCGGCCTGAACACCTTCCCTCTTCTTCCATCTGCCCCTGATCCGTCCCATTTTTGCTTTTCATTCCCTCCCTCAGACGCTTGATGATTCCTTTCCTTTTCTCTCATTTCTGTTGCATTAATTGTAGATTGAAAAGTGGTTGGGTCCTTGTTTGCAACAAATTCCCGAATATCACTCCTCAAACCAAAGATGTAGCGTTCCACCCGCCTCTCCTCACTGGGCACATAAATTTCCGCGAAACGCGACTTTTCGATAAACTTTGATGTATACTCTCGCACAGTCATCTCTCCTTGTTATAGACCCAAAAACTCTTCTTCCAGTTTCTTAACTGCCGCCAGGGGGCAGAATTGAGCTTTGAACCTGCTCACAAAAGTTCCCCATGTCATACCCTTGGCTGCCGTTGAACCTTGGCCTCCTAATTCTGCGTCCCACCACATGACTGCTTCATCCCTAAGCATGATATATCCATACCCTTAATCCACTTTAGCGCTAAAACCGGGTCACATTCATCTTTATAGGTAGGGGGCTTGCAAGTAGCAAATTCTTTGTAACTGCATCCTTTAGCTGTTGACTCATTCACCACTAGAGTAGTCGATTGACGATGACTACCCTCTCCTGAAACCGGGTGACTAGCTACTTCAGTTCCCTCCTTACTTTCAGACTTATCTTTGTCCCCAGATGCCGACCCCTCTCGCTGCACCAGAATAGCGTTCAGAGTCTCCTACAATTTGGCCATTTCCGCAACAAAGGCCGCATGAGTAACGAAAGCTTGATTCCGACCACGACCCCGACTTCGCTGTTGACCTCTTCCCCGAACAGAAATAGAGCTCTTTTGCTGCGATATTTCTCTATTCTCAGGAACTTCTGCACTCCTGGCCCGACGACCCGACTGAGACGGCCCGCGCCCCCTATTCGCAGCATTTGGTTCCACCTGAGTAGCGGCCTTTCGAGTCGGTCTCACCGTATTCTTTGGCCGGCCTCTGGCCCTTCCACGAGCAACAAGTTGTCTTAAAGGTGCTGCTCTCTCGATGACCCGGGGCTCGTTGACTGGATTAGTCTCCCTAGCTGGTACTGATCTATTCCTCAATGACCTTCCCAACATGACAAAACTGCAACTTCACAAAAGAACCACAACTTAGAAACCTAGTATGACAAGGTTATTTAAGCACATACATGTACTTGTAAATTCGTGATTACACTGGCCAGGTGAATCCCAAATTTACCTTACATGACAGTCATCCCCACCTTATCATGAATGCATCTAGAGTGAACCTACACAGGCATCCTAGCTCTCGGTTGAGTTTCCTAAGTTCTCAGTTTAAGTTTAGGCTCATACGATCACCTAAATCCCTTAAATTATGGCTCTGATACCAAATGTAATAACCCAAAATTCATACTAAACATAACATAGAAAATTAACCCAAAATTCATACGGTTACAATATAAATTCAAGAATTTAATCAACGGAAGTCTTGTACTACAACCGAGAGTTACTAAAAGTAAACTAAGCTAAGATGAATCTCCAGCATCTTCTAAACTCTAAACTTTCTCCTTGCCCTTTCCCGAAGCGTTGCCCGCACCCTTTCCTGAAAATGGTTTTTCATATTTAAAAGCGAGGGTTAGACCATGAGGTCTAGTGAATTCCTGACCAATATTGATAATTCGCAATATAAAGCAATAATTTAATAAATAATTCACTTTAAATAACTTCCCATACAGAGGTCACAATGGTCAGATAAACCCAATATAATATTACCAATGCACAAATACGATCGGGGCCCAAGCAGACTCCCCTCTCGTAACGGGGCCCAGGCAGACTCCCCGCTCACACCGGGGCCCAAGCAGACTCCCCGTCCTCATGTGAAGGAAACGAATTCCATACACAAAGGTGGTGTGAGATTTCCGTAACCGTCCTCCGTTCAGTAAATCCCATAACAACAACATTTACGAAAGATTTCACATATATAAACCCATGAAATAAAGCAGGTAAATTGTGAGAACAATATTAACTCAACTTTTGTTAAAGACAGGATCTCATGCAAATTTCACATTTTTAGTTTACCAAAATAACCGTAAAATGATAAAATTTAGGAATCAGTAACTCACCTGATGATCTCTTAAAGACACTGCTTCCCTATAACAATAATAAAAAGGGAATCGGATTACTAAATGATCAGCCCAGAGATAAACACAGTACTAGACATAAACCCAGAACCTAGTCCTTACTCGACCTAACTACCCCAACCGGGGTTCCCTTGACCGGCCCCTAATGACCGGGGTCTCCCCTTAGGTCGACCGATATTATCGACCGGGGTCTCCCCCTAGGTCGACCGGTATTAACGACCGATACCGACGACCGGGATATACCGACCAGAACTGTGACATTCGGTCGCTCGGGTCACGACCGGACTCACTCCAGCAGCGATTTCGATCGGTAATTCTCTCATTCGAAGACCCATATTTCAGAGAATAAATTCAACCAACTTTAGTCTTCCATCTAGATATGATAATTGAGACTAAATACTCGAAACAATAAGATTAACAATAGCATTTCCCATGTCCAAAAAGAGTGATTATAAACCCACCATTAATCCCAAAAATCTCAGGAACTTAAGTCTTAAATTTTCAATTCTTCCAATAACCCACAATGGACAAAAGAACCTACAAAAAGAACATTATTGGAGATTAAGGATGGTACTAACCTTTTGATTCGATTTCTTCAAGAGTTTCAATTCTCTTCTCCAAATTCCTCACTCGATCTCTCTCTCTATCGCCGCACGATACCAAGGTCGTGAAGAAAGAATTCTTACCCTAAATGGTTACTATTAGGGTGCGTTTGGTACATAGAATGGAATTGCAGAGAAATGATTACAGAGAATGGAATTGCAGAGAAAGAGAATTGGTCTGGAGAATAGGAATTGACTCTCCTGTTTGGTAGCACAGAGAATTCAGCAGAGAAAATGTAACAGAGAATCATTTCTCTTGTTTGGGAGCACATAGATTTCAACAGAGAATTATACCAACCTATCGTTTGCATTCATAAATTAATAACTAAAATGCATAAATTAATAATTAAAATGCATAATTTAATAATTAAAATACATAAATTAATAATTAAAATGCATTAATTAAATCAAAAAGTAGTTCAACATCATTCCGACCCGCACCCCGGGAAATCCCGACCCCGAAACGAGAAATTCATCGTTGGTATCATGTTCGTATATGATCCCGAGGTCTCCCGCAAAGTCTCGTCCCAAACGGACCCTGTCTGCTCGGGTTACCGGCAAAACCCGAGCCCGGGCAGGCACCCCGGAAAATCCCGACCCCAAAACGAGAAATTCTTCATTGGTATCATATTCGTATATGATCCCGAGGCCTCCCGCAAAGTTTCGTCCCAAACCGACCCCATTTAGTCGGGTTACCGTCAAAACCCGAGCCCGGGCCAAGCCCCGGGAAAATCCCGACCCCAAAACGAGATTTTTTTTGGGGATCATGTTTTTTTATGTTCACGAGGCATCACGCAAAGTTTCGTCCCAAAGTGACCCCGTTTGGTCGGGTTACCGTAAAAACCCGAGCTCGGACCGGGCCCCGGGAAAATCCCGACCCCAAAATGAGAATTTTTTTTGGGTATCATGTTTTTTTATGTTCACGAGGCATCACACAAAGTTTCGTCCCAAACCGACCCCGTTTGGTTGGGTTACCGTGGCACCGACCGCCTGGAGTCGTCCCGGCACCCCCGGGGCTGCCCCGGGAAAATCCCGACCCCAAAACGAGATTTTTTTTGGATCATTTTTTTTATGTTCACGAGGATCAGCGTGCAGTTGGGAACCAACTCTCCGTGTCTTTTTTTCAATTCCCAGATAATCCAATTTTTCAATTCCCACCATTTCTTTTTATTTTGGGGGGAAATAAAAGTAGAGAAATGGAAATCATTTATTTCTCAGGTTTTCTTTTCTCTGACTTACCAAACAAGGGAATTAGGGTCCATTTCCATTTCTCTGCCTTCAAATCTCTGTACCAAACGCACCCTTAATATTTTTACTCCAGGCCTTACTTGCCCAATATCCAACTACCGAGCTCACTCTAGAAAAAACATACTTAACACATGGGCTTTACACCCATCAACACAAAAAAAAAAAAACTCAACTCCAACCATCCTCTAAAAAAAACACCAAATCTGTGGACACCACATTAAAAAATTAATAAGATATTAATATATATATATATATATACATATAAATATTAGTTATTAAAAGCATTTTAGAGTAAAATAAAAAAAATATGAATAAAGGGGTTTTATGTGGGCCCTCTCTTGGTCGGCAAAAATAAACCACACGACATATATGCCGTGCAAGAACCCTGGCCGGCAAAAAAAAAAAAGAATTGCCGATCGATTGGAGAGGAAAAAACGGCAAAAAAGGGCGATTGCCGGTTAGTTGGAGATGCTCTTAAGGTGTAAGTTATTATATGACCACGACACGTGTCACACAGAGATACTGCTGAGGAGTATGTAAACCTATAGGGTCGCACACAAAGAATACGTTTGTTTCCATTTGTAGAAACCCGGATTTTATGAAAATATGTGTTAAACTGTAATTATGATAATTACAGGGTGAAAACGTAATTATGTTAATTACGGGGAATTAACTGTAATTATATAATTATATTTTAAAGTTTAAGAGGATAATTATATATATTTATATAATTATATTTTAAAGTTTAAAAGGATAATTATATATATATATTTGAATTTGAATTTGAATATTACAGATAATTACTAAACCTTATTTTATTTTTAATTGAACTAGTGTTGGGCCCGTGCATTGCACAGGAGGATAATTTTTTTGTTGGAATATTGAACCGAGTTAAAATGAAACGTAATTTCTGTGTTAACAGTTAATGAAAAACAATGTGAAAAACTAATGTATTTTCATAAGTGGTTAACTTGCAAATAATATTGGTAATAGTTTTGTATTATATTATTTAAAACTCAAACGACATGTTTCACAAGTCATAACATATTTATCTGACTATTGACTTCAAGACCTCATAGTATTAGTCGATAAAAATAAAGATATGTATATATATCTTATTCCCCTATTTCGAAAAATATGATTGTGGGTTTTGAAAAATATAAACAAATCCTCAGTAAATAAAATAAAATATAAAAAAGTAGTTTTTCAAAGAAACAAAAATATAGTGGAATACCTTTTGTTCAGTTGCAGGTTCCGTCATTGACACCCGACCGTTCGTCTTCTTCTTGTACTCGGATGATACATAGAGAAACTATATATATTTATAGTGAATGTAGAGAATATTTTAAAATCTTTTATTTTTATTTTTGATTTTACATTTAAATGTAAATATATTAAAATATGAAAGAATATTTTTATATCTACATCGTTTCTATTTCATTATCTTTACACTTGGTTAATTTGGAAATTATTGCAGAATATTTTTATTTTAAAGAATAGGATAATTTATTAGTGTATCTCGTTATTTTTTATTTTTAACTCATATCAATCTTCTTTTTTTCTTCTTTTAATGCTCGTGAAAAAAAAATACGTGTAGATTTTATATTATCAAAAAAAATACGTGTAGATTTTATATTATGCTAATATAAAATACGTGTAGATTTTATAAAATAAAATAGACTTTATATTAGCAAAAAAAATACGGAAGAAAAAAGAGTTTATATTACATCTCATTATGTAAAAAGATTTTATAAAATAAAATATGGAAAAATCATTATAAGATGTAATATAAATACGAAAGAAAAAAGATTTTATATTACATCTTATTAATATAGATTTAAATGTAAAATCTACATTTAAAATAGATTATGCTAATATAAAATATTTTTTATAAAATTCTCCACCAAAAAAACAAATAGTTATATTAATAAATGAGTATCCATTCCACAAATAGATGTTTATGTGAGATACTGTACTTGGAAAGGTTGTACCAAAGCATTAAGAAATTGTAAATTAAGTAATTGACTTTAATTAGTTGTAATTTGTGCTTAAAATATTGTAATTAAGAGTTTTTTATGCCGTTTTTATAATATAGTATAGATATAGATTATAGTCTAACTATAATTCTTCTGGCATAAATAAGGGGCTAGGTTGTAACACCCGAAAAATTTAAAAGGTAAGTTTTCGTTCCATTAAATTCGTTAATTGTATTAATTGAGAATATGAGACCTATTGTGTTCACTTGCTCACTTTTATAATGCCTTAATGATTTATGAACTGTGTATTCATGTTTCCCGTTTGAACCTCGCGCTCGTAAATCGAATTGGGTAGAGTTTCAGTCTGGGTTGGGTGTGGCGCGACAATGCCACGCGACAATGACCAGTGTCATTGTCGCATGGATGGTACCGAAGGGTGGTGAGAGACCGCGACAATGCACGACGACAATGCCCTAGGCAAAGTCGCGGGGCAATGTCGCCCGCGTGCACCAGTCTTCTGTTTTTATGACCAATCTGATGCCATTTCTACCATTCAACGCTTGGAAAACGGGAGAGCCTCTTCATAGGCGATTTTTGAGCTTCCCAAACACTTACACACTTAAAGCTAGGGTTTTGGGTTGTTGGGGGCATTTATTAGTCATAAAGCTTCATTCAAAATCATTCTTTGAAGTGTTTTCAAGACCCTTACTCCTTGCATTCAAGTCTCATCTTCTTCAAAAGCTAGGGTTTCATCTTTTCTAGGTTTTGGTCAAAAACCTAGATTGTGAGTTTACTAACCTTTGTTAAAACTAGATACACATCATTATCTTCTACTTGTTGATATTAATGCATCTCTCAAATGTTCATATTTAATGCTTCAAGTATTTGGGGGTTTTTACCCATGGATTTATGTAGATGAAAGTTACCATGTTTTATATATGTATATCTTGGTATATTGATGATTCCTTCTTGGAATGCCTTTTTGGCGACCTTATATTCTCACGAAGTATTTGGATGGATATTATGTCATATGTTGGATCTATATGATTAGGATGGTAATAGTGTGTTCTTGGTTGATATCCGAAATTTTGACGGATTGAAACACATTTTGAGACCTCCTAAATGCATTATGTGGACGAACCAAGTCTGTGATTCACTATAGGAATGTAGATGGATGACATTTGGAGAATTTCCTAAGCGGTAGTCTCCTATGTACCTAGACCTCCGCCGTCGGGGAATTTCCTAAGCGGTAGTCCCCGGTGCGTGTCAGGCCTTTGGGTTGCCAGTGAAAGTGGCTTCAAGGTACATTGCCTCTTTGGGTGAACCGGATTGGAGATATGGGTCGCTCCCGTTGACTCCACATCTAAGTGATTAATTGTTTAACTGCTGATAAGAACTGTAATGTTTCTGGCATGCTTTTACTTGTTCGACTCACTAGGCTTTTTGGCCTAACACTTGTTTGGTGTCGATGTGTATCTCAGGTGTTAGCGGCGCGACTCCTAGGCAAGTTTAGATGCTTTGGGCAAGAGCTTGGTGATTTTGGCACTTGAACTATTTTTGGAAGATTTGGGTTTATAGATGACACCCCTTTTGTAATCTCTTTTCTAGATGTAGAAATTAGATTAGTTGGTTGTTGTTTATTTATCCGTTAAATTACAGAATTGTGATTAAACAGGTTATTTGTATATTTCCCCTTTTTGGGAGGCTCTTGCTATGGCAAACTTTATACCACTTCTCCATTTTTGGAAAGTTTTTGTTATCCCTATTTTTAGGGTGTTACAAGTTGGTATCAGAGCTTTAGTTTAAGTGAACTAGGTATTGTTTTAGCATATCTAGACTTAAGCTTTAGACTTTATGACTTCATTGTCCACTTGGGTAGAAATCCTAGGTGGGGAGAGCGTTAGGATCAACGGAATTACACTAATTGAGAATTATGATGATGGTGACAAGAATTATTGCGTATGGTTCGTTCATAATTTCACTTAGCTACTGCTATTATGAATGCATTGTTACTTGAGCATACTTGATTTACTGTTGTTGTGATAATTGATGAATGTATTAGTACGTACAATGAGTTCAACTCGCTTAGTCTTTTCTCAACCTATTTCTCGTATGTGCGTGGCAGATCGAGATGGTTAATACTCGGAGCAGATTACCGGGTACGCCGGATGGTCATTTGGAAATTGAATCTACCACCGAACAACCCGGTTTAGGAGGGGTTGTTCGAAGTCCACCACCGAATGAACCTTTGGGAGGGGGACCCGAGTTTATCCCTCGCAGAAACATTGTGGTGGGCGATGCTATTTTGGAGGAGGTAACCATGGAGACCCGGTTATGGGATAGTATGATGCAGGCTATGAGTGCTGCCATGGCTCAGCAGCAAGTGCAACAAAAAGAGTTTTTCATGAAACTCTTAGAAGACCGAGATGCCAGTAACCGTCAGCCTGAGACTATGGCAGAGAATGCTATAGCCAGGTCGGGTGCTAGGCCAGAAGTGGTGGTAGTCGAGGAACCACCGGTGAACGAGGATCGGGTAAGGACTAAGGGATGCTCCTACAAGGCTTTTCTAGGGTGCAACCCCAAGGAGTTTGCGGGTTCCGATAACCCGGTTGAGTGTATGTACTGGCTCAAGGAAGTGGAGATGGCCTTTGAGTCGAGCGAGTGCGACGTGTCGCAACGGGTGAAGTTTGCTTCTCAACTACTCCGAGGAGAGGCATTGATCTGGTGGAATCTCACCCGGTCCGCCCTCACCCCCGAGGTTCTAATGAAGCTAACATGGCTAGTTTTCAAGAAGAAGATCTGTAACACCCCGGATTTCCGTTGTGTAATCTTGTTATTCTTGTGTTAAGCTTTTGTCGTTAGCTCCGTGTTTGGTTTGATGTTGTTTGGAGTTTTGAGAATTTTGGGGGAGAAACAGTGAATTACGCGAGTTACACCACGACTAGAGGTCGCGGCACAACCCGCGTAACCCTCTGTTGGATATGGGATTTTGAGAACTACGCGAGTTATACCGCGACTAGAGGTCGCGGAATAACCCGCGAAACCCACTGGATGATTAGGGTTTTTGGGACACGGGCGAGTTATGCCGCGGGTTGAAGTCGCGGCATAACCCGCGAGGTTGCATAGACCGTCTTAAAAAGGTTCAGTTTCCCAAATTCACTTTATCACAAAATCTAAATATCCTTCTCTCTCTATTTTCTCTCTCTTTTCATCTTTTGATCTTCGAAGTCTCGTTTGGTTGCTAGTTTTCGGTGTTTCTAGCAAAGGGTCGGTGTTTTGAGCTTCACCTCTTCGTCGTGATCGCTATCTGGTTTTCTGGGTTTTATTCCAAAAACCTATCGGTGAGTTCCTACAACCATTTTACAAACTTTATACATGTCAAAACTCTTATTTGCGAAATCCGAAGTATTTCTACGGTATGATTCCATGTTCTCTACATTTTGATATAAATGAAGTTTTTAGTGATTTTCGGGGTTCCCGATCAGTTTCGACTAAAATGACTAGTTCCGCCTTATTAAAGTAAAATGATGTTTTACTTACACATTATGTGGATATGTGAAAAGAATGTTTATGAACTCATTTTAATGATTTTCATTCTTACCAGAAGTTGAACTGGGAATAGCATTTTGTTTATAAAATGTACTTATACCATATTTTTATTTATGGTTGGTCACATATGCTGTTGTGACGAGTCCTTACCATTACTAGTGGATCCCTATCTGAATGGCCTACCTGCAGACATGCAACCTATGGTCCACAATTCTAAAGCTTCTAACCTCCGTGAGATGATTGAAGAAGCTCAGTACATGGAAGAGATGTTCGCGAAGAGCAAATCTGAGAAAGCAGTGATGGTGTCTGATAAGAGAAAGTGGGAAGGCAGCTCAGTACCTCCCAAGCGGGCCCGACCTTTTGTCGGAAATCGCAACTTCAACAGTTATCAGGAAGCAAAGTGGTGCCCGAAGTGTCGAACCAAGCATCACGGTAACCGTTACAGCAATTCTCAAACTTGCTATAAGTGTGGGAAGCCTGGTCATACTGTCAAAGATTGCCCGGTCAGGGGAATCATCTGTTTTGAGTGCAAGACACCGGGGCATGCGAGGAAAGATTGCCCGAAGCTTGTGTCGTGTAGCGTGCTAGTAAGGAAGGAGAACCCTCCTAAGGTTCAGGGTCGAGCTTTTCAGATGACGGCTGAAGAGGCCAGGGCATTCGCTGATGTGGTATCGGGTACTTTTCTTATAAACTTTGTACCTACTCGTATTTTGTTCGATACGGGTGCTAGTTTCTCTTTCGTATCTGAATTGTTCCGTCAGAGAATTGATATGCCCACTACTAGTCTTGAGGATGCGTTAGTAGTAGAAATAGCTGATGGTAGTCAAGTTCTGATCCACGAGGTTCTAAAGCAGTGTACTCTTTGTATCGAAGGGAGAGAATTCTCGATCGATCTACTGCCGATGTTAATCGGGGGTTTTGATGTTGTGGTCGGTATGGATTGGTTGACAAACAATCATGCCGAGATCATATGTTCCAAGAAATTGATTCGACTTCCCAACCCCTCTGGTGAAGTCGTTGTCATCTATGGGGAAAGGAGGAAGGGTGAAGTGGCAATAATCGCAATGGCAAAGGCACGCAAGTGTCTAGTAAAAGGATGTTCGTCTTTCCTAGCCTATGTGATCGATGCCAAGTTGGAGAAATCTAAGCTGGAAGATGTGAAGATCGTGCGTGAGTTTCCAGATGTCTTTCCGGACGACTTTCCCGGGTTACCACCCGATCGTCAGGTAGAGTTTCGGATTGATCTTGTGCCTGGCGCTGCGCCGATCGCTAAAGCACCTTATCGTTTAGCGTCATCGGAGATGCAAGAGATGGTGGCACAACTCCAAGAGCTATTGGAGAAAGGTTTCATAAGACTGAGTTCGTCACCCTGGGGAGCTCCGGTCTTATTTGTCAAGAAGAAGGATGGCACAATGAGAATGTGCATTGATTATCGTGAGTTGAACAAAGCTACAGTAAAGAACAGATATCCGTTTTCGAGAATAGACGACTTGTTCGATCAACTTCAAGGAGCGGGTTGCTTTTCTAAAATCGACTTACGTTCGGGTTATCACCAAGTGAAGGTAAGAGAAGATGATGTTCCGAAGACAGCTTTCAGAACGCGTTACGGCCATTACGAATTTCTTGTAATGCCTTTTGGCCTAACGAATGCACCAGTTGTGTTTATGGATTTAATGAATAGAGTGTGCCGACCATTCCTCGACAAGTCGGTCATCGTATTCATGACATACTCGTGTACTCCAAGAGTGAGTCAGAGCACGAGCAACATTTACGTGAAGTTCTGGAAGTTTTGAGAAAGGAAAGGTTGTACGACAAGTTTTCCAAGTGCGACTTTTGGCTTAAAGAAGTACAGTTTCTGGGTCACGTAGTCACTCGGGTCGGAGTGAAGGTTGATCCCTCCAAGATTGAAGCTATGATGAATTGGGAGCCTCCTAAGAGTCCATCCGAGATCCGAAGTTTCTTGGGTCTGGCGGGATACTACAGGAGATTTATCCAAGACTTTTCGAAGATCGCTTCTTCATTGACAGTTCTGACTCGGAAGAACGTGAAGTTTGAATGGACCGAAACCCAAGAGAAGGCGTTCCGGATCCTTCAAAAGAAGTTGTGTGAAGCTCCGATCTTGACGTTACCTGAAGGGTCGGAAGATTTCGTGGTTTACAACGACGCTTCAAAGATGGGATTGGGTTGTGTGTTGATGCAACGAGGCAAGGTAATCGCCTATGCCTCGAGACAGCTCAAAATACACGAGAAGAATTATCCAACTCATGATCTGGAGTTAGCAGCGGTGGTGTTCGCCTTGAAGCTTTGGCGACATTACCTATACGGCACGAAATGTACTATTTACACGGATCACAAGAGCCTGAAGTATGTCTTTGATCAGAAAGAGTTGAATATGAGACAAAGGCGGTGGCTTGAGTTGCTCAAAGATTACGACTGTGAATTGCTTTACCATCCCGGTAAGGCGAACGTGGTGGCCAATGCGTTAAGTCGGAAGGACTATAGCGGAAGTATTCGAGCTACCCATTCGAGAATCGAGCTAGTGTCTAGTCTTGTTGAGAAGATCAAGACATCACAGGTGGAAGCACTGTTAGAAGAGAATCTAAAAGATTAAGTCATGACAAAACAACGTTTACTCTTAACGGAAGATAGCCGTGGAGTAAAACTGTTCAGCGATCGTGTGTGGGTACCCAAGATTGGGGGTAACCGTGATCTGTTGCTAGAAGATGCACACAAGTCCAAGTATTCTATTCATCCGGGGAGTACAAAGATGTACAGGGACTTGAAGCTTCACTATTGGTGGCCGGTAATGAAACTTGATGTAGCGCGTTACGTTGAGCGTTGTGTGACGTGTTCGCAAGTTAAGGCCGAACATCAGCGACCATACGGGAGTCTACAGTCTTTAGAGATTCCCGAATGGAAGTAGGAGCATATCACCATGGACTTCGTGACGAAGTTGCCTAAAACTCTTTGAGGTCACGATACCATTTGGGTGATAGTTGACAGATTGACAAAGAGCGCCCACTTCTTGGCCATGCGCGAGACATTACCGATGGACAAGCTAGCGAAACTGTACATTGATGAGGTAGTCTCGAGGCACGGCATACCATTGTCGATTGTGTCGGATTGCGACAGTCGGTTCACTTCGAAATTTTGGGATGGGTTGCAGAAAGAGCTTGGTACACGAGTTAAGTTGAGTACGGCTTACCATCCACAAACCGACGGGCAAAGCGAGAGAACGATCCAGACATTGGAAGACATATTGAGGTCTTGTGTCATTGATTTCGGGGGCAGCTAGGACTCACATTTACCTTTGGTGGAGTTCGCTTACAACAACAGCTACCACTCGAGTATTGGAATGGCACCTTTTGAAGCATTGTACGGACGAAAGTGTCGAACTCCTGTATGTTGGCTTGAAGCGGGAGAAAATCAGTTCGCCGGACCTGAAATCTTGCAAGAGACTGCCGATAAGGTCAAGTGTATTCGTGAAAGATTGAAAGCGGCTCAGGATCGGCAGAAGAGTTATGCCGATAAGAAGAAGAGGCCGATGGAATTCCAAGTGGGCGACCGGGTTATGCTTAAGATGTCGTCGTGGAAAGGCATTATACGGTTCGGAAGACGTGGGAAGTTGAGTCCCCGTTTCCTCGGACCTTTCAAAGTGCTCAAACGGGTGGGTTTGCAAGCCTACCAATTGGAACTACCGCCAGAGTTGAACAGAATACACAACACGTTTCATATATGTTATCTTCGGAAGTGTTTAGCGGAAGAGGAAAGCGTCATTCCTCTCTCCGAGTTAACAGTAGACGAGGGTAACCGTTGTGTGGAAGAGCCCGACGCCATTTTAGAGAGAAAGTCTAAAAAGTTGCGTCACAAGGAGGTCACTATGGTCAAGGTGCAGTGGAAGCATCACCGGGGAGCCAATGTGACGTGGGAAGCCGAGGAGGATATGAAGCGAAGATATCCTCATCTTTTCGAATAGTTAGGATTTCGGGGACGAAATCATTCCCAAGTTGGGGAGGATTGTAACACCCCGGATTTTCGTTGTGTAATCTTGTTATTTTTGTGTTAAGCTTTTGTCGTTAGCTCCGTGTTTGGTTTGATGTTGTTTGGAGTTTTGAGAATTTTGGGGGAGAAACAGTGAATTACGCGAGTTACACCGCGACTAGAGGTCGCGGCACAACCCGCGTAACCCTCTGTTGGATATGGGATTTTGAGAACTACGCGAGTTATACCGCGACTAGAGGTCGCGGCATAACCCGCGAAACCCACTGGATGATTAGGGTTTTTAGGACACGGGCGAGTTATGCCGCGGGTTGAAGTCGCGGCATAACCCGCGAGGTTGCATAGACCGTCTTAAAGAGGTTCAGTTTCCCAAATTCACTTTATCACAAAATCTAAATATCCTTCTCTCTCTATTTTCTCTCTCTTTTCATCTTTCGATCTTCGAAGTCTCGTTTGGTTGCTAGTTTTCGGTGTTTCTAGCAAAGGGTCGGTGTTTTGAGCTTCACCTCTTCGTCGTGATCGCTATCTGGTTTTCTGGGTTTTATTCCAAAAACCTATCGGTGAGTTCCTACAACCATTTTACAAACTTTATACATGTCAAAACTCTTATTTGCGAAATCCGAAGTATTTCTACGGTATGATTCCATGTTCTCTACATTTTGATATAAATGAAGTTTTTAGTGATTTTCGGGGTTCCCGATCAGTTTCGACTAAAATGACTAGTTCCGCCTTATTAAAGTAAAATGATGTTTTACTTACACATTATGTGGATATGTGAAAAGAATGTTTATGAACTCATTTTAATGATTTTCATTCTTACCAGAAGTTGAACTGGGAATAGCATTTTGTTTATAAAATGTACTTATACCATATTTTTATTTATGGTTGGTCACATATGTTGTTGTGACGAGTCCTTACCATTACTAGTGGATCCTTAGGTTTTGGAGTAGACTGTTTTGTTAGGAGGTTATATTCCCCAAATTGTAGCTATGGATCACATGTTCCTCGGGGGCAACTTGGTACGGTTATGTGAGGCCGGATACTAGCCATGGTTCATGGTGATCCTAGTGAAGGAGTATACATTGGTTTCCCTTGGGAGAGCGATCTCACCTCGTAGCACGGACTCTGGGTTCATTGCTGAGGACTCCAAGTGTTTAGCTCATAACTCGGAATTGTGGTCTACTTTGTGTTACACCACTATCCTTGGTAAAATGGTTCTTTTGTCATCATATGATGAGTTTTGGACCGAAAAGGCCCGGTTGTGGCGAAATGTTATCTTTATGAATTAAACCTTATGAAAAGATTTCCTTATTATATTGATGTTTATATCTTTTGAGCTTTAGAACTGTATGTTCTCACCAGGCTTTAAGTCTGACACTTTTTCTCAAATGACATGTATAACAGGTTTCCCTTAGCGGTGGGATGCACTGGGTTTTGAGAGACGAGTTAGGTCTCGGGGCTTTTGAGTTGATTAAAGTGTTGATAGTTGGGCATTGTTAAGTCCCATTCTTTTGATGATTAATGGATGTCAACTGATGTAATCTAGATAGTTATGTTTAGATCAGTCTGTTGATGAATTCTAAATCCGTACAGGTTTTTGTAAAGTCTTAAGGACTGGCACACCTTTTCGAGAGGTTTATATCAATGCAGCTGTCTTATTTCCTTATTTATGAGGTTTTAATTTACTCTGATTTTTAGGGTGTTACAATATGATGGATAAGTACTGCAGCGAACGTTCTTTGGATAAGCTAGAAGCCGAATTCCGAAATCTGAAGAAAGGGGATTTGTTTGTAGCCAACTACTCCACATTGTTCCTAGAGAAGTTGAACTTAGTGGGATATCTGGTCCCGGATGAGAGATTGAAAATAAAGGCTTTTCATCTTGGTCTACCGGCCAATATGAGAACGGATGTGCGTAATGTCGACGGGTTGACTCTTCAGGAAGTCATTGAAGAGGCCTTGCTTGTGGAAGATGATAGGGTGGCTGAGAGGGAAGAAAGGAGTGTTGTTGGAGAGAAGAGGAAGTGGGAAGGGCCATCCGGACCCATTCGCCAGTCAAGGCCGTTTGTGGGTGGAAGAGCTGGCGACTCTCGTAAGGACGATCAATGGTACCAAAAGTGTAGAACCAAACACTCGGGCGCGTGTGCTTCTAAAACCTACGCGGGTCCGGTAGGTTGTACCAAGTGTGGCAGGAGGGGCCATGTGGCTCGGGATTGCACTGCTCGTCCGAAGTTATGTTTTGAATGCCAGGAGCTAGGGCACATAAGGAGGAATTGTCCAAAGCTAGCGGAGGGTAATCAAGGCAAATCTGTTGGGTCGACGGCTAGGGTCGACCAATCGCCGAGGGTGCCGAGTCGAGCTTTCCGGATGACTACCGAGGAGGCGAAGGAGACCGCTGATGTTGTTTCGGGTACGTTCCTAGTAAACTCCTTGCCTGCTCGTGTATTGTTTGATTCGGGTGCTACATGTTCTTTTGTATCGGATGTTTTCTGTAAGCAATTCGCCACTCCTATTAATGTCCTTCCCGATGCACTAGTAGTAGAGATAGCCAACGGTGATAAAGTAATCATCCGTGACCGTTTTTGTGATTGCACCTTAGAGATCGATGGGAATCCTTTTGGGGTAGACTTGCTACCTATGGCCATAGGAGGTTTTGATGTGGTCGTAGGCATGGATTGGTTGATAAGGCATAAGGCCGACATCTTTTGCGCTAAGAAGATGATCCAAGTGCCTTTGTCGGGAAGCGGCATGGTCGTCATCTATGGAGAGAAAGGAAAGGGTCGCAACCTTATAATCTCCTCTATTAAAGCTCGTAAGTTTGTAGCGAAGGGCTACCCTTCCTATCTAGCGTACGTGGTGGACGCGAAGAAGGAAAAGAAGTCGGTGGGAGACGTGAAGATCGTGCAAGATTATCCGGACGTCTTTCCGGAAGACTTACCCGGATTACCACCGGAGCGACAAGTGGAGTTTCAGATTGACCTCACACCGGGAACAGCTCCGATAGCTCGTGCTCCATATCGTTTGGCACCAACAGAAATGAAGGAGATGATGACGCAACTTCAAGAGTTGTTGGAGAAGGGGGCTTCATTCGACCAAGTTCGTCACCTTGGGGAGCACCGGTTTTGTTCGTGAAGAATAAGGACGGATCTATGCGGATGTGCATCGATTACCGAGAGTTAAACAAAGTCACGGTGAAGAACAAGTACCCTCTACCTCGCATCGACGATCTTTTTGATCAACTCCAAGGGGCGGGATGTTTCTCGAAGATTGACCTTCGGTCCGATTATCATCAAGTGAGAGTGAAGAACGAAGATATTCCGAAGACGGCTTTCCGAACGAGATACGGTCATTATGAGTTCTTGGTGATGCCGTTTGGCTTAACCAACGCTCCGGCCGTATTCATGGATTTGATGAACTGTGTGTGTCGCCCATTTTTGGATAAATCCGTGATCGTCTTCATCGACGATATTTTAATATATTCAAGGGATGAGTTCGAGCATGGAAGACACTTACGGGAAGTATTAGAAGTTCTAAGAAGGGAGAAACTGTTCGCGAAGTTCTCGAAGTGCGAATTTTGGCTTCAAGAAGTGCAATTCTTGGGGCATGTGGTATCAAAGGATGGGGTAAAAGTGGATCCGGCAAAGATCGAAGCAATGATGAGTTGAGAACCCCCAACAAGTTCGACGGAGATCCGAAGCTTCTTGGGTTTAGCGGGATACTACCGACGTTTCATTCAAGACTTTTCCAAGATAGCTACACCACTCACTTCTATTACAAGGAAGAATGTCAAGTTTCTTTGGACCGATGCACAAGAGCAAGCCTTTCATACGCTCAAGAGGAAGTTGTGCGAAGCTCCGATCTTATCCCTACCCGAGGGATCGGAAGATTTTGTTGTGTTTAGTGACGCTTTCAAGATGGGGCTTGGGTGTGTCCTAATGCAAAGGGGGAAAGTAATAGCCTACGTGTCGCGACAATTAAAGGATCATGAGAAGAACTATCCGACTCATGATTTGGAGTTGGCGGCGATAGTCTTCGCGTTAAAGTTGTGGCGACATTATTTGTACGGGACGAAGTGTACCCTTTTCACCGATCACAAGAGTCTCAAATACATCTTCGATCAAAAGGAACTCAATATGCGACAAAGGAGGTGGCTTGAGCTCTTGAAAGATTATGATTGTGATTTACTCTATCATCCCGGTAAGGCCAACGTGGTGGCGGATGCGTTGAGTCGAAGGAGTCATGATGGAGATGTTAAAATGTCCCTTACAAGAATCGATGTGGTGTCGAGTTTGTTGGGGAGTATAAGGGCGAGCCAGGTGGAAGCACTTAAAGAAGAGAGCCTCAAGGCCGAGGTTATGTCCAAGCAAAAGGAACTGTTAGCGGAAGACGGTCGTGGTCTCAAACTCTTTCAAGGACGGATTTGGGTGCCGAAGTTGGGAGGAAATCGAAAGTTACTTCTTGAAGAAGCGCATAAGTCGAAGTATTCTATACATCCCGGTAGCACAAAGATGTATAGAGATTTAAAGTTAATTTATTGGTGGTCGGTGATGAAGTTGGATGTGGCTAACTACGTGGAGAGGTGTGTCACGTGCCTTCAAGTCAAGGCGGAGCATCAAATACCGTATGGAAGTTTGCAACCGTTGTCCATTCCCGAGTGGAAATGGGACAACATCACCATGGATTTTGTGACGAAGCTACCAAAGACCTTGCGTGGTCACGATACAATTTGGGTGATCGTGGATCGGTTGACCAAGAGCGCACACTTTCTTGCGATATGGGAGTCCTTGCCGATGGAGAAATTGGCTAAACTATATATCGACGACGTGGTGTCAAGGCACGGAGTTCCGCAATCGGTAGTATCGAATCGGGATAGTCGTTTCACTTCGAATTTTTGGACTAGCTTGCAAAAGGAGTTGGGCACTAGACTGAATCTGAGCACGGCATATCATCCTCAAACGGATGGTCAAAGCGAGAGGACGATCCAGACGCTAGAAGATATGCTGAGATTGTGTGTAATAGACTTCGGGGGAAGTTGGGATTCACACCTACCTTTGGTAGAGTTCGCGTACAACAACAGTTACCATTCTAGTATCGGAATGGCACCGTTCGAGGCTTTGTATGGACGGAAGTGTAGAACCCCAGTTTGTTGGCTAGAAGCGGGCGAAAAGCAATTCGTCGGGCCAGAAATAGTGCAAGAGACGGCGAACAAGGTGAAAGAAATTCGAGAAAGACTAAAGGCGGCGCAAGACCGACAAAAGAGCTATGCAGACAAGAAGAGAAGACCGGTTGAGTTTCAAGTGGGTGACCGGGTCATGTTGAAGGTGTCTCCGTGGAAGGGGATCATACGTTTCGGGAAGCGTGGGAAGCTTAGTCCTCGTTTCCTTGGACCGTTCGTTATTTTAGAGAAGATTGGTTTGCAAGCCTACCGGTTAGATTTACCGCCAAAAATGGATGGGATACATCCTACGTTCCATGTGTGTTACCTTCGGAAGTGTCTAGCCGAAGAGGAAATCGTGATTCCCTTGACGGAAATCCAGGTGGACAATGGGAATCGTTGCGTGGAAAAACCGGAGGCGATTTTGGAATTAAAGGTGAAGAAATTGCGTCATAAAGACGTGGTTATGGTAAAGGTTCAATGGAAACACCATCGGGGTGCTAACGTCACGTGGGAATCCGAGGATGATATGAGGAAGTATTATCCTCACTTGTTCAGTGTAGAATAAGATTTCGGGACGAAATCCTAATTTAGGTGGGGAGGATTGTAACACCCGGAAAATTTAAAAGGTAAGTTTTCGTTCCCTTAAATTCGTTAATTGTATTCATTGAGAATATGAGACCTATTATGTTCACTTGCTCACTTTTATAATGCCTTAATGATTTATGAACTGTGTATTCATGTTTCCCGTTTGAACCTCACGCTCGTAAATCGAACTGGGTAGAGTTTCAGTCTGGGTTGGGGTGGCGCGACAATGCCACGCGACAATGACCAGTGTCATTGTCGCTGGTCATTGTCGCATGGATGGTACCGAAGGGTGGTGAGAGACCGCGACAATGCCCAGGCAAAGTCGCGGGGTAATGTCGCCCGCGTGCACCAGTCTTCTGTTTTTATGACCAATCTAATGCCATTTCTACCATTCAACACTTGGAAAACGAGAGAGCCTCTTCATAGGCGATTTTTGAGCTTCCCAAACACTTACACACTTAAAGCTAGGGTTTTGGGTTGTTGGGGGCATTTATTAGTCATAAAGCTTCATTCAAAATCATTCTTTGAAGTGTTTTCAAGACCCTCACTCCTTACATTCAAGTCTCATCTTCTTCAAAAGCTAGGGTTTCATCTTTTCTAGGTTTTGGTCAAAAACCTAGATTGTGAGTTTACCAAACGCCCCTAATAAATTTTATAATTTGGTTTTAAAAAGAGAAAATTAACATTTGCATATACTTTAATCAACACCACCACGCCCCTTAACCGCCACCGCCACCAATAACCATTATCGCTATCACAACTGCCACCCACCCTACCCCACAAAACACCATCGTCACCACCATTGTTACCGTCATAGCCACCACCCACCCACCATTTATAAAACATTGTTGCCACTATTGTCGTTGTTACAACCGCCACTCACCCACATCACAAATTAATATTACCATTATGTTGCATTTTTAGTTTAAACAAAAACCTATGAAAACGTAAAAGCAGTTTCCAATTTTAGTAAGAAAGATACAATTACAATTTATGTCAAACAAACGCGTAGTCAAATTCCATTCCAATTTTTCGAAATCAAATTCATTTAATGGATTATAATTCCACCAAAATTTCATTATGCGAACCAAACGTCCCTTAGATTTTGATCATTTATTATGATCTCTTTAAAGGGTTATTTTGAAGACTAATTTAATTGGGTTTTACATACTATCACATGGTATCAAAGTCCAGGTTTATCACTTTAGGAACTTGACACTTTGAGATAACATGTACCCGTTTAGCCTCTTTTAGAGGGGATCGAGGATGATTGGAGTCTCACATCGTCCAAACTTGGACAATTTCTCTTCAATACATGTCGGAACTTCCATTCTCTCTTTAAATGCTCCTTTGATAAGTAATATAACAACAAACTTAATGAAAACATGACCGACTTAACGGACACATGACTAACGGCGTAATTAATGATTTTTAGAGACCAAAAATTAAAAATCAGGCAAAGCACAGGGACAAATTGTGTAAGGGGTGGGTTCTGGTGAGAAGTTGAGTTGACGGTGAGAAACGTGAGAAGTGGTTATCGATAGTTGGATGATAAATGGACGCACATTAGGATGAGATGCACCATATCAAATAATCAAGTCCTTTTTAAGCCGCAATTCATGATAGGGTTTGAGATTAAAAGTGATCAATGGTTCAAATCCATTTCTCACGTTTCTCACCGTTAACTCAACTTCTCACATGATCATTCGCAACCGTGTAATCCACTCTAAATTTAATATGGAAAAAAGAGTAAATTACGTTTTTAGTCCCTATGGTTTGATGAAACTTTCAATTTTAGTCTTTACGGTTTTTAAATTACGATTTTCATTCTATAGTTTATAATTAATTACCTTTTTCATCTTTAGGGTTTAATTTTTATTGTTTTTTTCATCCCTATGGTTTTTAATTCATTTCTATTTTAGTTCTTCATATTTTAAAGTAGTGTTTTGGCCTCAGGGACGAAAACAGAAATGAATTGCAAACCATAGGGATGAAATCTGAAAATTTTAAACCGAAGGGACGAAATTCGCAATTTTTAACAAACCACAGGGACTAAAAACGTAATTTACTCAAAAAAAATCAAAAAACGAAACGACAGCGTTTTCACAGCCATAGATTCCAATGCATAGCAGCACAGCTGTATTCTGATGGACCATCGTGATGCTAAAGATCTAACGGTATGAATTCACCCGATAGACGTTAAACCATATTCGCAGCGGCTATGGCGATTCCGGTCACTTTTTCGATTCTACTCATCGCCGTCGTAACAACCTTCTCCACGACGGCGTATTTGGCCGAATCCAGCAGCGACAACAACCACGTCTTCTCGCCGTGCGCCGATGCCACCGTACAGAGATCGGACGGTTTCACTTTCGGAATCGCTTTTGCGGCAAGGACTGCTTTCTTCTTCAACACCTCGGTCCAGTTGTCACCTTGCGATAGGAGGCTATCTCTGTCTTCTTCGAACTCGCAGCTCTCTGTTTTTCGCCCTAAGGTGGATGAGATCTCACTTCTCACAATCAACAGCAGTAGCTTTTCGCCGGTAATTTTACACTGTTGTGGATTTCATTATGATAATTTTGTGTAAATAGATTGATTTTGGATCTGTAATTGGCCTGATTAATTGATGAGAACAATGTGCTCTAGATTACACACTATTTAGGGGGAAAGGATGAAGGTACTTAATGGCTAGTTGCCAATGGAAACAATTTAAACGAGTGAGAAATAATTCAATTAGTGAGATCGAAGTGACTGTTTTGGGGACAGTGAACATTCACCGTAGCCTCCAAATCATTGTCTGAATGTGTGGCCCTTTGAGGAAATTTAGGAACAAGCCTGCACAATCAAGTGAGACCTAGGGTTGTAGTAATCCGTATTAAGCATCTACTGATCATTACTCACTATCATTGATAGGTATCACTAAGCAGAAAAGGCTTACTTGCTAAGTTATTACATATTTTTCTTGCCCTGCCTTAAAAGTAACTCCTGAAATGATGAACATCTTGTCTCTTTTTTGCTGATGTTTTGTAAAAGACTAAAAAAGATAAAATAGGGCCACCACATTGTTTTGAATCTGTTTCTGCTTGCTTGTTACTCTTGGTACCAACTCTTGAAATAGAAGCAAATGTTTGAAGTTGCAAATTGGTTTTGGTTTGGTTCATAGGTAGTTAACCTGAATAGGGGACTGGAAACTGAGAGATCTATTGTAGTATGGATGAATACCGAGACTTGCGTAAAAAGTTAGATAAATGTACAGGGCTTGCTTTGACAAGTAATTTGACGGAGAGCTCTAGCAGAATTTAGGAGAGCTTGATGATCCATTTCATGTGACTAATGGTAGGTGTTTGCAATTGTATATGACTGGATGATCAGCATATGAAACGTTCATACTTGACATTTCGTTGCAAACCAATCATCTTACTTGCGAAAATGCATAATATAACCAAATGTTGCTAGAAATAGTAACGTGGACATCATTTTTACGTGGTAAATTGATTTAACTATGGTTGCACATTAGACAAAAGAAAATGAGTGATCAACATTTTAAACCATTGTACTTGGAACATTGTTGCTAGCCAGCCATCGTCGTTGTGAGAATTCAGAGAAGCAGTAAATGTTGCTAGAAATAATGATTTGGATGACTTTTTACTTGGGGTGATTGCCAATATTGCAAAAAGTAGGTGAAATTGCATCTATCATCAGTCTTACCTATGGTAAAGTACGAAAATGCACCAATGTCATCAACCGACCATCTTCCATCTCTAGCTGCACTATGGACTCTACATAAATCAGGGAATGCTCCCGATTTTGAATCTCCAGGCCGTTGAGACTTGAGCGAAACTCTTGGCATCCTCGTCTTATGAGGGGATAGGAGGGGTTATTATAGCTGCAACAATTGTTAGCTATGATTGTTTTTGCATCAGCAATGGAAGCTAGTAAGGGGTGCTACGGGAAAACTGAAGACAATATATTCTAATTATGCTTTAAGACCATCAAATTGACAATAAATTCTGCAGTTATTGGAATTCAAGGACCAAAACGGACATCTTGGCGTGTCCCTTATCAGCTTCAATATTGCGGCTGAGCCTCAAAATGAGGACGAACTCTAAATTTTGCTAATCAATAGAGAAGTTAGATATGGAAGGAGATGAGTTGGTCATATAAAGACATTGTAGTACATGGTCATAGGTGTGACTTGGGTTAAATATGATTTGTCTGTTTTGTCACATCAGTTAAAGTTACCCAAAGTCACCATTTCTAGAAAAGTTGAATGTATCTATTTTGCATCTTCATAACTAGGATAGTTGGTTTGTGATGATATGATGGTTCGAGATGTTGAGCCCTCATTCTTTTTTGGCCACATGAGCAACTAGCGTGGAATATTTTAATACCGGGTAAAATTGGTCCAAAATCACTATTTCTAGCAAAGTTAACTGTTCCTTTTTTGTGTGTGCGCAAGTAGGATGGTTGGTCTGCAACGAAATTCCAAGTACAGTAGTTCAAAATGTTGACCATTTACTTAAAGTTAGGTTGTTCGATGTAAATGAAATTAGTTAAAAGGCAATGAGTCCATGGCAAGCATGTTAAGGCTTAGAGGTGTTTGTTAGAGGACATGGTTTGGCTTACTAGGTTATTGTGATGGATTTTTTTTTAAAATAGTGCTCGAGCTCAAACTTGATTTTTTTTTTCCAATGTTCTAACTCGAGCTCGATTCTTGTTTAATACACATTATGACCTAAAATTCAAGCTTTATAAGCTCGCTTATGGGTTCAAACTTGAGATCAATTGCAATTTCATGAGACAGTTGATTATGATCAATATCTTGCTTTGGACTTGACAGGATTCTGTTGGGGGGTATATGGTGGCATTTGCTGGTAGAAAGTATGCTGCAAGATCGATCCCTGCCTTCGTTGCAAACAGCACATACATCGTCACCAGTTTCACATTGGTAAGATCATATCAACTCCCTCCCTCCCTCAACTCAACTCAATGAAATCGTGACACATCAACAGATATTTTAGTACAAAAAGACATTTCCAATCCTGAAAGTGGCTCAATATAAATACTACCCGAGTACTGATTAGGTGTCAGAGTTTCATCGGATGTCACCCCCTAGTCCTATCTTTTTCAGATTTAAAGGTGCGTTTGGTACTCGGGTTGGGATAGGACGAGACAGAACAAAGAACTTGTTGTCCCACGTTTAGTGCGACTGGGACATGACGGGCCTGAGCGGAATAAAAATGCATATTTCTTGTCCCAACAATAGGTGGAACATGTCAAATTAAAACCTTAAACCCTTTCACAATTCTTTCACTTTCCTACTTCACTCCTGCTCGTCTAGTTCAATTCCGTCCAATCCTATCCAGTCCAGTCCGCATACCAAATGCGTTATAAGGGAACAATGATAACCAAGATGGAGTAACTTTTAATTACAGGTGATGGAATTCCAAAAGGGCAGGCTACAGAACTTATACTGGAAAAGAGACGGGTGTTCTTCGTGTTCAGGCAAAAGCAACTTTGTGTGCCTCAACAATCAGGACTGCGCGATGAGGACTAATTCCTGCAAGAATAGAGGGGGAAACGTCGATTGTAGCGTTGGAATACAACTCGCGTTTTCTGGAACCGATAAGCATGAATCCGTTTTCAACTCATGGTACGAGGTCAAAAATCTTCGTCAATACTCGTTGTTCGGCCTCTACAAAAACCTCAAGGATTCTCTTACTGGCCAATACAATAGTTTCTTTTAACCAGTTTTTATGTTGCTGCATACGGATCGGTTTTCTCTTTCTGTTGTGTGAAATTCGTTTATGCTCTTTGTAAATTATCGTACCCGAATAGATGAGTGCTTATTTGACTTGTTTGGCATTCTGGTTGACTCCGGAGAAAAAGATGAGTTACACGAGATCGAGCATTTTAGAGTAGTTGTGATTTACACGAGATTAATGGGGTTTATTATTAAGCTATAAGATAGTTAGGAGGTGTGGAGTGCATGCTTGTATAAGCCACCTTGGCCCTAAGATTGCCATATAGCGGGGTCAAGCCCCTTTGTGGATCCAAGGGGCGGTGCCTCGAAACATAAACGGTATAAGAAGACAATATCAGAAAGCGAAAAGATTTAGAAGGCCAGATGCTTTCTGAACTCTTAAGTCTGAGTTCAGAAGGTAACTTGAATCATGCCAACCTACTATTTTTTCCTTAAACATTTTATATATATATATATACAATGATTGTGTAAACTTTTTTTTTTCTTTCTAAAATCCGATCTAAAAATTTAAATACTATCAATTAGCTAAAAAAATAATCTATATCTATACTATATTATAAAAGTTCTATTACAGTTCTTGAAAAAGTTGGTTATTGGAAAACGGTTTTTGGAAAGTTAAATTTTACATTTATCACCCTTACAATTAATTATTTAATTTACTTTCTATCCCTTGTTTTTTCATTTTTCATTTTACATTCTTATTATTTTAACACAAATAATCGTATATAAATAAAAATGCAATGAAAAAATACGTTTCTTTTTTTACAAATTATACCATTATAATCGTCTCGTCAATACCTTCAAAACGAGCCAAATATTGAATATTTTTAAATTTAACCGTACTATTAAATATAATGAATATCTACGAATTAAATCTCTACTACTATATAAAAAAACTAATACAGTTATTGTACAAACTTTTGTACAATAACACTTATCACCCTAAGTTTTTATACAATAATACTTATTACCCTAGCTTTTATACAATAACATTTATCACCCTTGTAATGTTACATTTGTCACCCTTACAATTACTTATTTAATTCATTTTATATCCCTTATTTTTTCATTTTTCATTTTACACCATTATCATATTAACACAAATAATCGTATATGAACAAAAATGCAATGAAAAAATACGTTTCTTTTTCTACAAATTATACTATTATAATCGTCTCGTCAATATCTTCAAAACGAGTCCAATATTGAATATTTTTTAATTTAACCGTACTATTAAATATCATGAATATCTACGAACTAATTTGTTTCCTATCCATACGTTTTATTTTTTTCCACCGTTAACACATTAAAAATACATAATCGTAAAATACGTTTCATTTTTATTATAAATTATATCATTATAATTTTTTTTGTCAATAATTATAATATAAACTAATTATTGAATATATTTATGGGTTTAGGGTTTCATAAATTGTGATTCATAGGTCATGGTTGGATTGTTGATGACATGTCTATAAGGAAGTAACATTAATTATTCGTTATTTACTTACATTCCGCTGCATCACGCGGGGATATGGCTAGTAATATAAAAAAGCATTGTGAAAGGCATAATAATAAATATAAATAATAAAATAAAACACAATTTAATCGCATAGATTTGTGGATGAACGTGGACATAACTTGCAATTAATACCATCCATTATCACCCTCCTTTTTTTATGCTTCTTGATGCCAAACAAACCTTTTCTCAATTAAAATATTGAGTATTTTTTTTGGATTATTTGTCAACCATTTTATAACGGTTTTTTGAAATTAATCCAGATCAAATCGATTTATTTATTTCTAAAAATTTCAAAATATAATTTTCCTAAAATTATTTACTAAATAACACAATATAAAAAATTCCCACACAAACAACATAAATTAAACATAATGCACACATTGAATTCATTATTTTCAATATATATAATAAACCCAGTAAAATATTACAATCCGGTGTAACTCTCATCTAAATCATTCATTTGGTCAATTCATTATGGATTGTATCAAAGATTACTAGTTTCATGTAATAATCTTATTTGCAATACATAATATTTCATTAAAAACATACACTTACATGAAATGCATGTTGTTTCATGAAAGTACCACATTTATCCGATATATCACATGAACCATTATGTGCATCGACATTCGCTGCAGAAATTCGACGAAATCAGGTAAATTCATTTGGAGAATGAATGAGAATCTAAATGCAATGAGCTAAATGAATGTTTTAAATGATAATTATACATGGTTGTCATCTTTTACTGGGTTACAAAATACCATGACCCCTCTCGCTCTCTTTCTGTCTCTCTATGATATAATAATAACTTATTTTATAAGATTTATTTATTGTTTTACTAATGATTAGTTAGAGAAATGACACTTCACCCCCCTCATTTTTTTATTATATTTACATTTTAAAATTATTTTTCAATCTCACTTGCCTTCTACACATCCATCCCCATCACATATACGCTACCGTTGACTTTTCCCTTATAATTTAAAACCTCAACCTCCCCCTTACAACCCCCCAAAAATGGCCCACAAAACCCACATTTTCTCCACCTCCATTTTCAATTTTCCCTGAACAAAAACATGAACACCACGGCGGCGCCGGCGTCTGACTCCGGTGGCTTTCTTGGCTCACAAAACATCGGCGGTTTCGGGTACGGAATCGGTATCTCATTCGGCATACTTCTTCTCATCATAACCATCACCTTGGCTTCTTACTATTGTACCCGAAGTATACAACCGTCGTCGCCGCCGTCAGATCTCCGGTGGCGGAGGAACGGCAGGGGCGGCGGTGCGATCGGGAGACAACCCGACTCGGCCCATTGCGTGGTGGACGTGGGTCTCGATGAGGCGACACTATTGAGCTATCCGGTTGTGGTTTATTCGGATGTGATCAAGATCAAACGAAAAGACTCGTGTTGTTCGATTTGTTTGGCCGATTATAAAGGGAGGGATTTGCTTCGACAACTTCCGGATTGCGGTCATCTTTTTCATGTCAAGTGTGTCGACCCGTGGCTGCGGTTGAATCCGACGTGTCCGAATTGTCGGACGTCTCCGATCCCGACACCTCTCTCGACCCCGTTGGCCGAAGTTGTTCCGCTTACAATGACACACAATTGATTGGTTTGATTTTCAATCGATTGTATTAACCTGACTGTCTTTATGACGGTCAGATTAATACATTTGTACAGTATTTTTGGCATATAATTTTTTTTTTTTAACATTTCAAATTGGGAATAATTATGCAAATTCTATAGCAATTCAATTTATTTTGATTTGTCACGTATTTATAAGTAATTATCATATACAATTTTGTCTTGATCATTATTATATTTACTTTTATATGTATTTTTTGATGATCTTTAACCAAAAAGTTTTTTAATGTAAGGTCTAGAAAGGTTTTTTTTTTCTGAAATTTCTTTTTGAAAAATTACCAAAAAGCCCTGGAGTAATATTCGTAATCATCGGAGTCAACTAAAGAATATGTATAGTTCTTTTCTTCCATTTGGGAAGAACCCGGTTCTTGCTTGCCCAATGCTTCAATCAAAAAAAAAAAAAACCAAGGTTATAATTGGAATTAAGATTTTTTTCGGTTTGTTTACATGGTTAAAAGTTCACTTATGATTATTTATAATTTTTTTTTTGGTAATCGTGGGTTTCCGGGCCAGCTTACGCGTACCGATTAATCCCCGGACGATCACGAATGACCTGGAATCATCGCAGGTGAACCTCCATGGCCACAAGAGCTTTGACACCGCCTGGATTTGAACCCTGAATAAATGAGATTTTCCACTACATCTCCCAAAGGTTTTACCAGTGCGCCACAACCTATATGATTATTTATAAGTTTTGGGTCATGAAAACTTTGTTTTAATTTTTTATACATTTTGGTTTTCAATAAGAAAGTGATTATCGCAATATTAAATGTTTTGATATAAGGATAGTAAATTATAACCTACAATATATATATGTATGTATTGATTTGACAACTAAAAGATAAACATTTTTGTTTAAGGTATTAATTTTCAAATTTTTATTAATACTCGAAAGAATTACAGATGTCGACAACCTTATTTCTATTTCTCCGAATACATTGGGTCGTAAAGGATGGATGAGCCTGCAACAATTGATGACATCGTTTCATTATAGTTCCAAATTCCCTATTTTTTTTGGGAAGGGTGTCATAGGCTATGCCTAGACTAATTCCTTGGCAAATTATGACAGTAAGACATCAGCCCTGATTAAACCTCAGTGGTCACAATTGTTGTGTACGTCTGGATTCAAACCCTGGATAGATGGGATATTCCACCACATCCCTCAGGACTTTAACCAGTACGCCACAACCCTTGTGGTTTCCAAATTCCCTATTATCATCCTCCTCCTTTTGTGTCCTTGTGACAACCACCGAAGAGTTGGATTCGAAGATTACTTAATGATACCCCATAGATTCCACTTAAGATATGGATTCTACTCAAATGACTTGAACCGGTAGTCTCAAATGATTTTTCCATAACCTCTGATTACATTTCCTCCATGGCGAAGGATCGTGTGAGAAGTTGAGTTAACGGTGAGAAGCGTGAGAAGTGGATCTGAATCGTTGATCTCTTTTAATCTCAAACCCTCCCATGAATTGCGACTTAGAAGAGAATTGATCTGGTATATCTCGGTACATCTCATCCTAATGTGCGTTCATTTCTCATCCAACGGTCGGTAACCACTTCTCACCGGAATCCAACTCTTTCCTCCAAATATAGAGATAACAGGCACAATTATGCTTCCAATTTGGCAAGTTGCTTTTCCATGTACTTGAAATAGCCAAGCCTTGAAACACATTTTGTTTTGTTTTTATTTTTTTTGGACTTAATCCTAAAAGTTTCATTTTGATATATACGGTAAGAAATCACAAACAAAAGAGTATTATAGTTATTATTTAAAAACATTTTTTTACGAAGTTATAATAAGTTACATATCTATTTACAAAGTTATATTAAGTTGTATCAAAAACATAATATGTTTCATTAACTATATTAAACACATGTGTTCATTTCCAAAATAATGTTTTTTAATACTAGTTGGTACCCTACTTTAAAAAAAAAAAAAAAAAAAAAACCAATCGATACCCCCAATATAACAAACGAAACAAAGTAAGGGGATGTTTGGTTAATGTTTTATTGAGTCCTGTATGGATAAAATTATTTGTATAAATTAATTTGTCTATATATATCGAGAGAGTTTTTTTTTTTTGAATGACAAGTTAACACACGCACACGTTCCTGGGCTATCCGGGCTCCCACTTAAGGGTGTCACCTGACTAATCCTCGTCGACCACGACCCAGACACCCAGTCCAATTAAGGGTACCACTATGTGGCAGACCCATGATCATGGATGTCACAGGATGCTCACCACGGGGTTCGAACCTGGGTAGTCAGGGATACCATCCACTGACCCTCCCAAGATGTTACCTTACCACTGGAATAAGTGTGTATTTTTAATTGGGAGAGACAAGTTTAGGAAAAAATTGGCTTATTGCATATAACTCCTAGAAACTTACTGAATAAGTTACTTTCTGTATCATTAAACCACTAGGAGTCCTTCATGTTGTAGCCCAGTGGTAAGGTAACATCCTGGGGGGTCAGTGGATGGTATCCCTGACTACCCAGGTTCGAACCCCGTGGTGAGCATCCTGTGACATCCATGATCATGAGCCTACCACATAGTGGTACCCTTAATTGGGCTGAGTCGTGATTGACGTGACACCCTTAAGTGGGAGCCCGGATACCCCGGGAATGTGTGTGTGTGTTAACTTGTCGTTCAAAAAAAAATTAAACCACTAGGAAAGACTAACAAATCAATTATGAGTTCCATTAAATTACTAACAACGGACCATAAATTTTATTTTAATACAATTTATCATACTTATAACACTTCAACGTTTTGAGATATCTGTGTTTTTGGAAAACATGATATTACCATAATTTTCTAATAGACCGTCAAACTGGAAAAATCGTCAAAGAAAATAACGAATCGATGTTATTTACAAAGTCTATCAAAAATTTGTCCAACAAATAAAAAAAATAACCATTCAAATATCAATTAAATTGAATACTTTTATAAAACTTGAAAAAAAAACTAAATTTAAATTTAATGTTCAATTTATAAAAAAAGATATCATACATCAAAACTTGTAATAGATTTTTAAGTATTTAATTACTAGTAAGATATTGTTTGGCAAAAAAAAACTAGTTTAACTAGCTTATTTTCTGGGTACATGTTTAAATGACCATAAGCTAGCTTTTTGATAAGTTATTTAGAGTTGCTTATTAGAAATTTTTTATGATTATTCCAATTATGCCCTAATTAATATTCATTATTATATATTAACTATTAATTATAAATAATTATTAATTATTATTAATTAATAAATATTAAATAATATTATCTGAAAAGTATAACATAAATTTTAATTAGACATTGATATTAATTTTTAATTATTTAGAATTATTAATAATTATATCAATTTTTTTAATATTGATAAATATATTTTTGTAATTATTATTTGATTATTTTTTCCATATTATATGTAACGGTTATTTAAAATCATAAGTTAATGTAGATTTTTTCTAAAATTTGGTTAAAATTCAAAATTTATAATATATATAATAATAAATTTCAATATATTATATTACTATAAATTTGATTTTAAAATTTATTTGTATTAATTAATATATTATATTACTGCTTATAAGCTAGTTTTTGTCAAACGTGACTTTTTCATCCGTTAGCTTATCAGCTACCAGCTAGCTTATCAATCATAAGTTAGTTTATCAGCTAGTTTGTTTAAATAGCCTAAATTAATTTTATATCCTTATTTTATCTTTTCAAAATAGAATTAGAAAGTGTAAAAAAGACATGTGGCAGAAACCATATTAACTCCAAATATTGAGGACCAAATAGCAAATAAACTTTTTAAAGCTACCATACAACGGTACAACAAATATCACCTCCATTGATGACATTATCGCTTTTTGTTCATCTCAGATTGAAGAATCCAATGGAACGAATTCAAAGCAAGATCTTCATCGTGCTTCTTTACTCTCTCTTCGTCATCGCACCTTCAATCTACGCCACAGATTTCAAATACTGCAGTGAGTTTTTACTTTTCATTTTCAGTTTTCTGCAATTTAAGCATCTTAAATTTTGCATGTTTTGATGTTAGAGTTTGTCCAATCACTTGCTGATTTCGATTTAATGATACATCGTGTTTATCTTTTTGTGATTTTTAGTTTTCGGTTTTCTTCCGAGAGTGTTGGATGGAAATTTGCACATACTTGATTTTGGATTTTGGGAAGTAGTCATCTGATGTTGTGAATTAAACCTAGGTTTTTTGAATTGCCTAATCGATATGGATTTAGTTGCTAATTTAACACCAGAAATTTGTCGTATCCTTAGCAGTTGTTTGGATGGATCAGCAAACCATGTGCTAGTACAGTAGTACTTTTGCGGTTCATCCATTGATGCATCACTGCTAATGCATCGGACTGTTAATGACTTATTTACAAGTTTTGATTAACTTAATTTGGAGGTTATAAGGAAATCGTGTGACATCAAAGCATTAAGCATATCTCCTTCATGTGGAATGGAGGGAGTATGAAGTTTCAAGACTTGTTTGAATTTTAGATTGTTTTTGTACCATAACCAAGTAAATTGTGAACCACAAGGGTTGTGGTGTACTGGTTAAGTCCCTGGGGGATGTGGACATGTGGTGGAATATCCCATTTGTCCAGGGTTCGACTCAACAATTGTGGCCACTGAGGTTTAATCAGGGCCATGTCTTACGGTCATAATTTGCCAAGGGATTAGTCTAGGCCTAGGACACCTTTCCCAAAAAAAAAAAACATGTAAATTGTGATTATAACTGAAAAGTGATGTTGATTACCTTTTTTTATTATTTTATAGAAGTTTAAGAATTGGCTTCAGTTTTAGATCTTAGAATTTCTGAAACTGATACTTCTAGAAGTAGATGTATGTCTTTGATTTTATTGAGAGTAAATGGGGTCATCTGTTCAATGAAATAAAAAACAATGAAGTAAAATAATAAGAGATTTCACAAACTCCTTTGTTTAATGCTTAAAGATTAGTCATTAGGTGCATCATACTAGTTCTGAATTTTGATGAAATGTTGGTCTTGGTTATGTGACAAATTGACATAAGAATTTTAATAACCATCAAGAGTTATTGGGTGTGTGTTTTCAGGCATGACCAGAGTTATGGATGTCTCGATCTTTCAATTTTCGTTTATGTTTCATGTAGAAAGGACTAGCAATATTCTTGAATCTTGATGTATAAATGTATGTGTGTGTGTATATATATAGGGTCCGGTTCAAATAAAAAGGCTAAATAAGTAAATATCATGAGAAGGTAAGAACTAAGAAGGGAAGGTTCATATATATGTGAATCATTGAAAAAAATCTATTTGAAGATTCATATTTGGATTCACTTATGCATCTTCGAAGGGATTTTTTCAATAATTCACATATGAACCTTCCATTCTTACCTTCCCACGATATTTAATATTCTTATCAAACCACCCACTATATATATATATATATATTGCGGATTCCTTTTTTTGTGTTTTAGGTTGAGAGTTTAACCCGAGAGGTTGAGTTGAGCTCATTTTTGTCAGCAAAAATTTAAATGGGGTTTCAAATCCCAAACTCTTATTCCCTTTTTCATCTCATAGTACTTCGCATCTAGCATTTTCATTTGCCTAATCTAGTTTTATAGTCTACTTCATCCATTCCAACCTTGCATCTTCTCTCCCCATTGCAATTTGCATGACTTATTGTGTTTATTCAATAAATTAATTAGAAAAAGTATGAGCTAATTGATCTTTCATTGGTTTTGTTAGCCATCATACATCTACTTGCTTCTACTTTCATAACTCTCTATAATGACTCCACACATCCGGACTTAACGATCGTGGGTTCAGTTCTGATGAGGTGACTATGCGAACATGTTTAGATCCATTCAATGATTATTAAAAGAAAACATCTAGCTGTCTTTTTATATTTAAACATATATTTCATAAAATGTGATAGCAGTGAAAGGATCTCCAAGGTTTTTCCCCTCTTCGTGTTTGTTGGAGTATCTTCCCCCACAACTTATGTTTTTGAAATCAATGATCTTTTTTACAAGTTGGTTAAGTTACATGGGTTGAAGGTGACATTGAGTCTTGCTCTCTAGTGAGATATGCCTTTATAATTCTGTGTTTTAATGGAATATAACGCTTAACTATTAATACATATGCAGATAAGAAGAAAGAGTATGCCATCAAGGTCAGTGGAGTCGTGATCACTCCTGACCCGATAACCAGAGGCACAGAGACCTCCTTCACTATTTCTGCATACACAGGTAGGTTTTCAACAGTGGTTGATCCTTTGTATTCTTACTTGATTTTGCTTTGCAAGATGCACTGCTCATAAATTTTATGTATTTTGGTTGTTATATTGTTTAAAGTTCAAAATTTAAGACGTAATTAGAGTTATTTGGAACAACTAAATCTGAAATTAAGTTATAATTTGGGGTTCTGAAATGCATCCAGAATGGCCATGCTATGAACCCTGCCTGACTCCTGCGTGAACTTTATTTTTCACCGAAAATCAGTTGTTTTCTTACATCCACGAATGACAAACGAAAACAAGGGTTTTATCCCTCACATGTTGCCATCAGAACCAAAAGATATTACAAGTGCTGAAACCAAATTAGAAAAAAATATACATGAATGTTGAAATCTCTCTTGATCAATTGGCTAATCGTTGCATATGTACAACTCGACACTTATTCCTTAGCTTCGAAAGATGGAGCTTTTTGGCCACATAAGATAGTGAAAAACCTCCAGACAAAAAAAGCCACTTGTTTTGGTTGGCCGCTAAGCTTGTGGGTCCCACTTTTTGTGTGGAAAAAGTTCAATTAAAAAGCTTACGATGCTCTTAGCAAGTTAGCATGGAAGTTATGATAATATTAGGCCTGGTACCGGCACATTTACATTGATTTTGTTATTCAGATAAGCCGATATCTGGAGGGAAAGTGGTGATCGATGTTGCTTACTTTGGATGGGGTGTATATAGTGAGACGGGGGACCTCTGCGCTAAAACGTCTTGCCCTGTTCCTGCTGGTGACTTTGCAATCTCTCACTCACAATTCTTACCTGCATTCGCTCCCCCTGTAAGTATTTCTCGAATCATGACAAAATAAAAGAATCTTGTCGACTTAAGAAGCTGAAGTGTGGTATGATGAATATAAATACAGGGTTCATACACACTTTCGTTGAAGATGCAAGACGGTAACAAAAACGAGCTGACATGCATCAAGTTTGATTTCAGCATTGGCTTCTTCGACTCCGAGGGAGTGGTCGACAGTTGAGTTCGTTTTTTACGTCTACATATGTATTGTAGATCATCACATGTCTTGTATTCGTGGTTGTCAATGACTTGCTATGTGTCGGTTCTGGCTACGTCTCATGTTAAATGGTTTGAGTGTAACGTGTCGATGATAACTCCTATGTCGATAATGATTGTGCATATTTTTCGAGTACATAAAATTGAAGCATTTTAGTAAATAGATATTTCTAACACATCATCTATTTCATATTACTCTTTTCTGTTCGCCTATGCCGCTAAGTCAGCTTTGAAGTGTCTCATCACTTGTCGTTCCTAGGGGGCGGGTCCATATGCGCCGATTGGCGTTGTCGGTAATCAACCTTTTACTCAAAATTTCCCAAATGAATCACTTTTAATTTGATTATGTTTGATTTAGAAATCATAAATCAAACTGAATCAATTCGTTTGTAAACTTTTGACCAGATTGTCTTGGATCAATCAAAAGTGGTCATATTCGATTCGATTCTAGTTTGACGGTTTTGACATACATCTCGATCGAAATACCAAAAAGGTACAACTTTTAAACCACTTGGGTTGTGACGCACCGATTAAACTTAGGGATGTAGTGGAAATCTGATCTTCCTTATATTCAAATCCAAGCGCTGCAAAGCCCTTGTAACCATGGAGTTACTCCAGGTCATGCGTGATCACCCAAAAGTCCAAGCGCTGCAAAGCCCTTGTAACCATGGAGTTACTCCAGGTCATGCGTGATCACCCAAAAGTTCAGTCGGTAAGTTGGCCTAGATACCCATGATTACACAAAAGAACCCTAGAAATACCAATTGGCCCTCAAAAGATAAAAATGACATAAAAGAATCAAATGGGAGGTTACTTGGGATTTTTCCCCATACAAAAGTGAAGAATCTTTCCACATGCACTATCACCACAATTTGAAGTAAAATGCCAACTTTACAGCCATCAATTAACATATCTCCATACCCATTAAAATCAATCATCACCAATCAAGTACCAATTGCCCTCAGTTTGGGAATTGGAATCCAAAAGTTGCTTCTTGTCAAAAACAATTGGAATCATATGAGCATTACCCACAACTCTAAAGTTGAAGAGCATATTGGGAGCTCAAAAAGGTATGCCTTTTTTCGAGCTATAAACTAACGTACAACTTTTAATGCATAACGTTTCGAACTTAAATGATTTACCAACAAATTGTAGGGAATACAACCACTAGTCACACCTTTCGGGATCGAAAAGTTGAAGAATGTCTTGAGAACTCAAAAGGGTAACAACCTTTTCGGACTACATGCTTAATGTACGATCGTTAATGCATGAAGTACAAGTCATTATAGCATAAAAAGAACTTACCATTGAAACAAGAAAGTTGAGAAATGAAAAGGGTAGCCCTTTTCTTTAAATGTACAAGTCATTACACCATAAAAGATTTCCATCAAATAGATTAAAGATCAGAAGTTAGACATATAAACAGTTTGGTTTTTACAAGTCAAACAAATAAAGTCAAAGACTTTAAAACCCCATTTACATTTACCTCTAAAAAACATTCAAGAAAATTAACAAGCACCATCTCTATGATTTTTACACTTAAAAACAGTCAAGAATAACAACATTAGATGAACAAAGTTAAAGACTTTACCACATACAACTCACATTTCCTCTATGTAGCAATCACAGTTGCCGGTGCTGACGTGGCAGTCACCGGAGCACTATCGAGGGCGGCGGTCAGTGGTGGTGACCGAGTGTAGTGAAACTCGATTTGCAGTCTGTGATGAAGTGGAGTAGAAGAAGAAACCAAACCTTTCTTGATATCTGCTTGCAGTTCCCTTATAGGAATGGCAGCCAAGAAGTTCTTGATATACTCCTTACAACACTCTTTTCCGTAGCAAATAACGTCGTTTTCCGCTGTCGGTTTTTCCATGGATCCCTCGGAATCGCTAAGCTGTTCACCTTCCGGATTCCGCTCACGGGAAGGAGACGTCGGCAGTTTGAAAATGGCCGAATTTTGATCAAATTTCAAGATATAAGCTTGATTGCACCCTTCAAATAGCCGTTCTCCTAACGTGTCGATAATGTAGTATGCGTCCGAGTCGACTTTCAACACGAAGAAGTGGTCGTTCCAGCTCACTATGTAAACTTGAGGTTCGCCATTGCTAGAAACCTCCGACTCATGACTAATCTCGTCCCACATGTTATCGAACGACATCGCTCCATGCAAAAAGTCAAAACTACCCTCGTCGGCTTCATCGGGATGGAAAAAACCAACAAAGGATTTTCCCGGGATTACGGAGAGAGGGCGTAGCTCGGCTTCGAGGACGGTTTCGAGATCAAAATGCTTGTCGGGAAAGCGAACCATGTAAACTTCGTTATCGCAGAGTCTCCTCCACTCTGACGATCCTTCTCTGATGAGAGAATCGAATTGCGACTTAATTGGCATGAGATCGCGATTGTTTTGGAACCAATCGGCATTCACCGCCACGAGGGCGGTACAAGCACTCTCTCCAGCCGCCTGTTCACTCCGTTGATCGATGGAAGCAAAGAAGACATGTGTCTGAAGCTTCATACACCCATCACGGCTGATTATATCCCTCGGTTCCCAATTCCCGACAGTGAAACTGTCGTCCCCGAACTCGGATACCGAACGTCGGTTCACGCATGAGTCTTCATCGGACTTATGCCACTGCCAGTAAGTTAGCCAATGTCTTGTATCAGCGATGAAAAGCAGAGTAAAGATAGTTCAAAAAGTCAATTTACGTTTGAAGTTAAAAACGGAGTGAAAAGATTTTACCCCAAGAAGAGATTCATCGGAGCTGAGTTGCCGGCGGTCAAAGTCAATGTCATCTCCGCCTTCTTCACCGTAAGCTTTCTTCAACAATGGCTCACCTTTAGCTTTCGGTGATCTGAAGTTCAATTTCCTCTTCTTCCACGGTAAGATGCTACGTCTGTGATTCGGAATCACACACGTTTCTGAAACGGAAGCGGTCGGATCCTCTTCCGGCGAGCAATCGGCATCCGATTTGTGGTTACGATAGTAAACATCGTCCTCGAAAAGAGACCCTCCGGTCCAATTTGCATATGCCAACGTGCCATAGCTAAACGACTTCCGAATACCTTCTCCGGATTCATCGAGATTGGAAACGTCACCGTCGTCACTCCTGGTTTCGTGATCATCCACATGACCGGCTTTCTTACCTCTTTTAATCGACACATACTCCTTAAAGATGTTAACTTTTCTTAACCCCGCTTTAAGCGTGGAATGGTCTTCTGATGAAGTTTGCGATGTTTGAGTTTGACTCTGCGCTGACTCGGCTCTCGTCTCCTTCAAGCTAAGTGATATCTACACCACCATATGCCTCAAAGATTAAGAATGCACATATAAGAGATTACGAATATATAGGTCTTACAGGTCATGACGGAGTTCTTGGAGACACAAGATCAGATTGCAGACTAAGGGTGGGGATCGAGTCGGGTACATGCTTCTATTTATACTATCGTTGCTTACTGATATCTAGTATCTCAAAATTTATGTTTTATGTTTTTCCTTTTTCTAGTTGTATTGATAAGGGGTTGTTTGGTTGGTTTTCCATTAAGTTATGTATGGATAATGTTGTCTGTGTGGATTAATCTGTTTGTATAGGTTGGAAATGTTTTTGTTTAGGAGGGTTTTTTCTTAGATGGAAGGAACGGGTTTTTTAATTGGGAGAGGCAGACTTGGGAAAAAAAATTGGCACTCTGCATGAAGCTCCCCCTAGAAGGGAAGCTTACTGAATAAACCACTTTCTATATCATTAAGCCACTACCAAATAGTCATGTATAGCTGACAGAATAAACTGTGAGTCATATTAAACTCATTAATCTACTTACAAACAGGCCCTAAGCCTTGTTGTTGTTATCTTATCTCATTACAATATCTAGCTCTTTAAAAGCATATATGTATATCTCCCTTTCACACACCTTTTAAAAGGTCTTCACGAAAATAGCTGCTCGATAGAGGTGAGGTCTGTATACATCCCTTAGACCCCACTTTCCGGTGGGATATACTAGGCTCGTTTGGTTTGTTTTTACGTCTTATATATGGTACATATAAGTAAGAAGATGATGTTATGGTACATTACATACATGGAGAGAGGGGCGAGGATCGGTGGATCCGGATGAAATGATGAGAGGAATGTTGAGCTCAAATTCTTTTTCTTGGAGAAAAGAAGCAAATTCAGCAACATTCAAGCATGCTTTTCCTATTGAAGGAACCTTGTTCTTCATCCCTGTGTTTGATCCCTGTATTATTAAACCAACATAATTCAATCTCTGAATTTGCTATACAATATAATTCAATTGAAATATAATCAGAAGGCACTAACAGTCAAAGAAACAAATATAGATATAGATATGATATATATGTATTATGACATATACATTGATACATACATACATACCCAAACATATATACATACAGACACATACATGCATATATATATATATATATATATGTGTGTGTGTATATGTATATATACATTGATACATACATGCCTAAACATATATACATATAGACACAAAGTCAGGTTAAAAAACGAGAACAATCACTAAATAAGAGAATAAGAAAAGAGTCGAATCACACGTGATTCAATTGACTTTCGTCGCGACCTAAGGTCGGGGCCAGGTTGACCGCATACTCTTGCGTTGACCGTCTCATATGTAATTTAACTAGTGATTTTGTTGTTCTTGTATTCTCTTGTTTAATAACTGTTCTCGTTTGAACCTCCTTTACAGACACATACATGCATATATATAGATAGTGAGAGGAAGGATCATGCGAGAAGTTAAACATTTTGCCAAAAGTGTAATATCATATTATGATTACATGGCCTATGGTGTGCTTAATCATATATGATTAAACGTCTATGTATTGCCAATATAACATTATATGATTAAAGTTGTGTATCATGATTAAAGTTGTGTATCATAAAGTTGTGTATCATATATATTAAATGCCTTCTGGAAAACATTAATTTAACCTAAAATATGTTTAAAAAAAACAATTAATTTAAAAGAACTCACACTGAAGACAGTAAACCCAATCTCCCAAGGAAGAAATTCATTTTCTTTATACCCAGAAAGGGTACAAACCATATGGAATTCTTCATCCCACCATACGACACCGTTTCCCTCTACAATTCTCCCATCCCTTGTGAAATCCCTCTTCACTGTTCTTCTAAACGATCCCAAACTGATCTTCGGTCCCTTCCATTTAATCTCCACAAAAATCCTACGATCATCGCAATTCGCACCCTCCATCTTCTTCACCGCCAATTTCACCTGCAATTTCCTTGATAAAAGCGGCGGCCATGGCCGCCATTTCATCATCTTGACTACCATTAATGGGTGCGGCTCGATTGATGGTGGGTGTGTTGAATTTTTTAGAGAATTGAGGAGGTGGGTTTTGAATGTTTAGAAAGAAGGATTGAATGTGGGTTGATAATGTTGTTTGTAGGTGGATTTGGCGTAACAAGAAGAATGGTGGAGGAATTTAAGAGAGGAGGATGATGAAGATGCCGTTGTTTTCCGCGTGGGTATATAGATACAGCAATGCAAAGGAAAGGAAAGTTAGAGAGAGAGAGAAAGAAAGTTTAGAGAGAGAGAGAGAGTAGGGTGAATAACATGATTGGTCCTTCTGGTTTACTCAAAATTACATTATGATCCCTAAAAATAATGGGAAAGGTTTTTGTGGTTTACATTTTATAACGGGGAATATTGGCTCAAAGAGCCACATTACATTGACATATTAGTCTCCTCGCTATTTCTCATCCTTATTGACGAAAATAGACCTAGGTCCGCAATGGCGGACCTGCAGGTCCGCTACCTCCAGAAAAAGACAAAAAAAATTGTCGGTCCAAGCCAGGTCCGCAACGGGTAGGTCCGCCACCCGACCCAGGTCCGCCATTTCGTCCCGTGTCACGATCTCACTCAACGACAGCAGAGGATGGCGGAGGTAGAGGACCTGCAGGTCCGCAAGGTCTATTTTGGTAAATCATGGAGAGAAGTGGCTAGGAGACCAATACGTCAATGTAATGTGGTTATTTGAGTCAATTTCCCTTTATAACGTTATGGATCTTTGTTCAGGACTTTGTTGAATAAATTTGTTATTTTAGGGGTAGTTAGGTCTTCTTTTGTTTATTTTCTATTAAAAAAATAAACAATATATGATATTATATAGAGAGTGAAAGGTTTAAGGGAAAACCTGGAAAAAAAAATAGAAAACTAATAAACACCCTAATAGTCATTCATCTATATTGTATGTACATGTTTATATAAGTAGGGAAAAGTTTAAAAAAAACCCAACGGACTTTAAGGTTTGGAGTGATTAAGTCACTGGACAATTTTTTCGAACAAATAAGTCCTTAGACATTTCAAAACCTGTTAAATAAATCATTGGACTTTTGGTAACCTGTTGAATACATTCTTATTACTTAAAAAAATGTAATTTGCAACCTACATAACATGTAAAACTACAAATTAAAAAAAAATATCACATACTTTATCCACCTACAAACTAAAAATGGAGAATTTAACGGAAATAAGTCAATCTCATCAACCAAGTTTATTTTTTAACCACTTTTTAAAGTTTTTTTTTTCTAAAATAGTTAAAGTTTGCACATAATGTTTTTTTTCTACGTAAGGATTGTTTTTTTCCAAATAAAAAACATCCTTATATAGAAAATTTTATGTATAAATATTCACTTTCCTTATAGTTTTAGGAAAAAAAAATACAGTTTGCATTCTTATAAAGCTATAATTAATTAATTTATTTATTTATTTTATATGCGTTACTTTTTTATTTTATATTATTATTATGTTAACACATATAATCGTATATTAACTAAAATATATTGGTTTCTTATTTTACAAATTACGCCATTATAATCGTTTGGTCAATATTGTTTTTGAATTTAATCTTATATTTTTAATATCATAAATATGTACGAACTATTTTAATACTTATAGTTACAGATTAATCTTATATTATTAAATAAATAACCCTGAGAAAATAGAAAGTGTAAATATTAAATATAATTCGTACGTATTTATGATATTTAATAATTTGAGATTAAATCCAAAAAATTCAATATTAGGCTCATTTTAAACGCATTGACGACACAATTATAGTGGTGTAATATGAAGAAAAAAAACATATTTTTTTATATATTTTAGTTAATATACGATTATGTATGTTAATATAATAAAGAGTTAATTGAAATTAAAAAACACAGAAGATATAAAGTAAATTAAATGACATATTATAAAAATGCTTTTTAATTTTTTTTTCTTTTCTTTTTTTTGCCAAAAACAATTCTTAAGGCAAAGAAAAATTATGCATAAACTTAAACTATTTTAAAAAGAGATTTTGAAAAGTGTTTAAAAAATGAATTTGGTTGATGAGATCAACTATTTTAATTAATTTTCCCATTTTTTGATCTGTAAGGGGATAAAGTAGATGACATCTTTTTTTTTTAATTTGTAGTTATATCTGTTAAGTAGGTTGCAGGTTACATTTTTAAGTAATAAGAATGTATTTAACAGGTTTTGAAAAGTCTAAGGATTTATTTAGTGTGTTTTGAAATGTCTAAGGACTTATTTGTTCTAAAAAATTGTCCAATGACTTAATCACTCCAAACGCTAAAGTCCATTGGGTTATTTTGAACTTTTCCTATATAAATAATTGAAGATGTTTCTTGAATTCTATGCACATGTGTATGTGTATGCACATATGCATACGACATACCGTACAGATGAATCATTATTGTGGCGTTCCTTAGTTTTTCATTTTTTTTACGGTTTTCCTCTAAACCTGACTTTCTCTCTCTCTCTCCCTATATATATATATATATATATATATAAATAAATATATATATATAGGTATATATATATATATATAAACATGTATGTCACTTCCCATTTTCACTTCGTGTACCCCTCCCCAACTGTCATCTCTGACAACACCAAGGACAAATCTTCTCTCGCACTCTATTCCCATCAATATGTTCCTCTCCTTTATGTCGTCTCTTTCTATCTTCGTCTTCCTTCAATTACCCATTTCTCCACCCCCTCCCTACACATCTAGCAGTCTTTGGGCATAAAACCCCTAAACTAACAAAATCAAGCAAGACCCACAAAAACCCATTTCGGTTTTCACTACTGTACTAGTGAAAAGCGTGCACAAGACATCAAGCAAGACTCGCAATCCCTCACAAAAAGAACAAAAACCAACCACTTCGAACGAATCTCAATTTTGTGGTTTGTCTTCCACCCCATCAACCAAGTCCCAAAATTACGAACTTATTATCACTAGTAACCATAAAGCAACGACTTTAGTACAATTACAATATCATCGTAGTTGATAGGAAACAAAAAGTCCAAATTAAAAGATGTGGTGCCAGTAGCATTTACCAACAAGGTAAAAAAAATTTCACATTGAAACGACAGATAGAAATCTTACATCAACAAAACAACACATGGTATGGAATTTGATCAAATGCAATTGGTTTGACGACCACAATTGGGGTAACAAATACATAAGTGATAGAGTCATTCACGAACAGAACCCAACGTTAGAAAAACAGACTTGAACAACCATTCTTGAAAAAATAGGCAAGTTCAAGCAAAACCATAAAAATTAACGGACGGACTCAAGCTTGCACAACAAACTTCTGTGTGTTTGTTTTTACATCCTATTTCACATTGAAAAAAAAATTACATATGTTTTTTAAATTATTTTACATGACTCATGATTTTATATAACTTTTGTTTTATATCATAAAAATATTTTTTTGTCCTATTAGCTCATAAACAAACCCAACTCATTTATAAAACAAAAAAATAACAAATCACCTTATAAGAAACGGTTTTGAATTTGCTATATTAAACCAGTTGAAAAAAAAACCCGATTAAATTGAACCCGACCCACAAATCATGTATAGCTCAGTTGGTTTCCCCAAGGACGGTAACATCCTGGGGGGTTGTGGATGGTATCCCAACCTACCCGGGTTCGAATCCAAGGGGAGTCAATTTGAGGGCATGAGGAATACTCAGTCCTTGGGCCGGTCCAGTCGTTGATTGGGCTGCCCCCAGCCCAGTCTTAGACTGTGTTTGCGCTCTAGGTTCAACGTAAGTTGGGTCGGGACAGAGGCGGATTAGTGAGTTGGCCGTGGATGCCCGATACCGCCGGGGAGGCGTGCGTGCGTGTGTGCATGAGTTCGTGGTAGTCGTTCGTTGGTTCGATGCCGCTATGCTTTCCAAAAAAAATTGAACCCGACCCTGTTTTATAATTCAAAATTATCATATTTGGGCTTTGGAAATTGAAACTTGCATTTTTTGGACAAAAAGTTAAATGTATATGTGTCAACGTGACAATATTCATCAAAAAACGGTTCGAAAGTTTGCAACTGAAAAACCCGTCACCGTTTCCTTTTCCTCCGACGTCCGCCGCCCTCCGCCCCAATTCCTCTCAGTCGGCGTACGCCATATCAGTCCATATAGAGCTGCAAACATGGAGAGTAGACGAACCACGTTCAAATCTGAAAAAATCGATTTCACCCAACAATGACCCACATTCCCTTTTCTAAAGTTTTCTACAAGGACATGATAAAACCATAAAAATTTCAAGTTTTCGATCATACCCACCAATCTTCCTTTAATAATTCCGATTTTTTTGATTCGAGGTTTTGTGGGTTTTCCTTTGTTCTTCGTAGAAATAATCAGGGTATTGGAAGATTTTGTGGGTAAAGCTGATTTCTTTATGATCTATTGGTTTATGTGATCTTCGTATGGATTCGGAGGATTTTGTACAGAAACAAAAGGGTTCATAATTCGTATTTGGGATTGGCTTCGAATAGGGTGTTACTTTGATTTTGGGGCTTTGCACACCAACTGTTTGTTTAAATGTCACAATCACTGCATCCTTTCGCGAAAAGGGGAAGTGGGTTGAAAATGAGGACTGATATCGATCAAGACTCGATACTATGCATTTCTCTACTTTTTGGTTGTAGAAACTAGAATATAATTTAGATTAGATGGGAAATGCATTCAATTCAATATATCGTGCATTATGCGGGCCTCAATCACAATCACCAAAAAAGATCCATCCCGCGAATGGAGAAGCCAGCAAACAACCGTCTCCGGCAGACAACCATCCTAAAGACCCTCCACCCATTCAAAATACAAATCCACAAACCGTAAGTATACCGAAAGAAGAGACTCAACATGAAGTTAAAGAGGAGGTTAAAAAAGAAGTCAGGTTCGAGACCAAACCATCGAGAAAGGTTTCAATAGTGAAGCAACAAAGCAAACACACACAATCTGTTAAAAAGCCGCAAGAAATGAAGAGAATGTTAAGTGCAGGGCTTCATTCTGATGGTGTGTTGAAAACCAAAAGTGGGAATTTGAAAGATATTTATAGGTTGGGTAAGAAACTAGGCAACGGGCAATTCGGTACAACGTTTCTTTGCATCGAGAAGGCAACGGGTAAAGAGTTTGCTTGCAAAACCATCGCGAAGAGGAAGTTATTGACGGATGAAGAAGTGGAAGAAGTTAGGAGGGAAGTTGATATTATGCATCATTTGGCAGGACACCCTAATGTAGTTTCGATTAAAGGGGCTTATGAGGATACTGTTTCGGTTTATATGGTTATGGAATTGTGCGCGGGAGGTGAGCTGTTTGATCGAATCGTTGATAGAGGTTATTATTCAGAACGAAAAGCAGCTGATCTTGCTAAGACTATTGTTGGTGTGATTGAGGCATGTCATGCTCTTGGTGTGATGCATAGGGACCTAAAACCTGAGAATTTTCTATTTGTCGATGAGGATGAAGATTCACTTTTGAAAACCATAGATTTTGGGTTATCGATTTTCTTTAAGCCAGGTACCTTTTCAAATCATATAGTTATCTTGAACTATAGATGCTTCTATGAATTTTTCTCATGTTTAGCATAAACTTGATTGTAGTAGGACCATTCTATAATCTGGTTTAAAATTTGTTGGATCTTCTGTTAATAGTCCTAATGAACACTGAAGAACGATGGCTACCAGATCTTCTGAAAGCCTTTGCTAAATGGGTTTTCTCATTATAGCATTCATGTATGATATCGGTCTCTCTAGCGCATGTCTTATCTTCCTTTGATGTATATGGTATACCACTCTTGTTTTTATCAGGGTGCATTTGGTACACAGGACAGAACAGAACAGGGATCACTGTTCCATGTTTGGCAAGACTTTTATTTGGAACAAATAGGAACATAGTGGAACATATGTGTTCCACCCCCATCCCATGGCTGTTCCACCCCCATCCCATGGAACATAATGGAACAAGGTGGAGCAGAATTATGTTTTACTAATATAACCTCAAAATAAAACCTAGTTATCTTCTTAAAATATCAAATACGTCTTCCTCCTTGCATTTTGTTCATTCTTTAAATTTTATTTATTGTATTTTATGTTATTTAAACTTTTACTTATTGTCCTCAAAATATTATTTTCATAGGGGTAAATTGGTCATTATCTGTTTTGTTTTGTTCTGTCCAGTTATGTCTTACCAAACGCTAAACATCTGTGCTATCATGTCCTGTCCTATCTGGATACCAAACGCACCCTTTCTTGTCATATTTTGTGTTCAATTAATTTTTGGCATTTCTATGACAAGTTGACAACCCGTCCCACATGGATAAAAATTTAGATTTGTGAGCTTTTTATAAGCTCGAAGTTATGGACTACCAATAACTTCTGACAACCACAAGGGCTGTGGTGTGGTGGTAAAGGCTTGGGGAGTTCATAGCGCTCAACCCGGGTTCGAGCCCCACTAGCAGCACTTGTGGCCACTGAGGATAAACTCAGGGTTGCACGCTTTAGCAGCTGGGCCAAAGGCCCTAATTGCCAGGGATTAGTCTGGGTCATAGGCCCAGGATACCCTTTCCAAAAAAAAAAAAAAAACTTCTGACATGGTTATAAAGTTGATTTGGAAGTTATTAGGCCAGCCTGCTAATTTCTTATCTACTACGCAGGACAAGTTTTTACGGATGTGGTTGGAAGCCCTTATTATGTTGCACCAGAAGTTTTGCTTAAAAAATATGGTCCAGAAGCCGATATCTGGAGTTCTGGTGTGATCATTTACATTCTTCTTTGCGGGGTACCTCCATTTTGGGCTGGTAAGACAGAACATGATATCTGGAGGCTATTCTCGTCGTTTCTGTTTGATTGTGAATAGCCCACCTTTCTCTTTTCTTTGTCTACAGATTCCGAGGAAGATATATTCGAAGAGGTTTTGCATGGTAAACTCGACTTCAGTGTAGATCCATGGCCTAATATCTCTGAAAGTGCTAAAGACCTTATCAGAAAAATGCTTGTTAGAGACCCAAAAAAGCGGATAACTGTTCATGAAGTTCTTTGTAAGTTTTCTCTTCTCGGTTTTGCACACTGATAACATTTTTCAAAGGAAATAATTAGTAGAATTAAACCCTTCAGTTTTCCTCTTATTTTCTTGCTTCTCATTCAAGTTCTTGTTCTCACTTCTGTAGGCCATCCTTGGATTAGCGTTGATGGTGTTGCTCCAGACAAGCCTCTAGATTCTGCAATCTTTGCTCGCCTAACTCGGTTTTCTGCCATGAACAAACTTAAGAAAATGGCTCTTAGGGTAAGGGGTTGTTTGGTTGATTTTCCATTAAGTCCTGTATGGATAAAGTTGTCTGTGTGGATTAATCTGTCTGTATAGATTAGAAAGGTTTATGTTTAAGAGGGTTTTTTCGTAGATGGGAGGGGGCGTATTTTTTAATTTGGAGGGGGAGGTTCGGAAAAACTTGGTTGTCTGCATAAAGCTCCCACTGAAAGCTTATTGAATAAGCCACTTTCTATATCAGTAAGTCACTACCACACAGTCATGTATAGCTGACCGAATAAGCTGTGACTCCCATTAAGATGATTAAGCTACTAACAAACAGGCCCTAAGCTAGATTCAAGGCTGGCATGGTGTTTTGAGTTCCCAAAAAATCTTGTTCCCTTTTAAATGATGAATCCCGACAAATATCTTTGACATACCAAATAAGCTTGATTAGGGCAGATCAAAGTTGATCATTTGGCTTCAACCCGGATATTTCTTTTGTGGCTGCAGGTCATTGCGGCAAAACTTTCAGAAGAAGAGATTTCTGGCTTAAAACAAATGTTTAAGATGATAGATACAGACAACAGTGGCTACATTACTTTTGAAGAACTCAAGGATGGACTGAGTAGTCTCGGTGCTAATCTTGAAGAATCGGAAATTCACGATCTAATGCAAGCTGTAAGTATCATCTTTGAACCCATTGTCTAGAACTTCATTCACTTTCATATCGTCACACTTTTCAACCACCAGTTGTCCAAAAGACCCTTCAACAAAATAAGGCAATATTGTGGTAACAAAAAGCAACTAGCTTTAAAAAATTTACGGAGATAACTATATGCAAATCAGTAGTTCTAGCTTAGATCGCTAAAAAAGACATTTTCCCAGCAACATCCCGGAAATTGGGTAATTTTCAATGGGAGCTTCGATCCCAAATCTTTATAGTTATAGGATATATTTTCATGTTCTGTATATGTATATATACAATGCATTACTTTGATGTTCGTTAATCTATTTCTACCACCAAAACTATAGGCGGATATCGACAATAATGGTGCCATCGACTATGAAGAATTTATAGCTGCAACTTTGCATTTTAACAAAGTGGACAAGGAAGATAGCCTATATGCTGCCTTTTCATATTTTGACAAAGATGGCAGCGGTTATATAACCGTGAATGAAATCCAGCAATCCTGCAAGGAATTGGGAATTGACGATGCACAAGTAGAAGAAATCATCAAAGAAGCTGATCAGAACAATGTAAGTTTTAATAAACTACATAAATTAATCAAAAGATATAAAAAAATATAAACAACTCATTAGAGGTAAATTGGTCATTTTATCTGTTTTGTCCAGATCTGTCTTACCAAACGTTGGACAACTATTATGTTCTGTCATGTTTTGCCCTGTCTTGTCCTGCGCGACGACAAAGTGGGATGGGAATTAGGAGATTGAGTGGGACAAAAATGCATTTTTTTTGCCCCACCAAAATAGGTGGAGCAAAAATCAGAGGGATGGGACAACTACTCATGTCAAATTAAAACTCTAGAACCTTCCATAATTATTTCACCAGCCTACCTCACTCTCGCCCATCTAATCATGTCCGCATACCAAACGCATCCCTAAGAATGTTCTTTCCTTAGTTGATAAATGATCTTATACTTTATCTCATGGTTGCAGGATGGGCGTATTGATTACAATGAATTTGTTACAATGATGCAAAGAGGAAGTGCCACTAGCGGAAAGAGGCAACCGAAGAACAGTCTTGATGGTGGACTCGGGAAGGCATTGTCGGTTTTTTGATACGAAAGTTGTGTTCTTTTTATCATATTAGGTCTTCATTCATGATCGTCCCAAAGTATCCAACCATTTTTGAGAGCTCAAAGAGTCCAAAAATTAGACACAACTTGAATTCAAGAATGTATCATGTTTCATATAAAGAAATGAAATTAAAAGATTATCTATACTTCTATACTATCTTATAAAACATTTAGTTCAAAGTCCTAAAAACAACTTTTGACACAGGGAGAACTGCTGATTTGCATAAAACCTTAAAATCTCTTAGGCTATGTTTGGCAAAAAAAAGCTAGCTTATACGCACAATTTACAACTTGATAAAGCATACACCCTTCCTAAGTTTGTTTCGCATAGCGAATTTCAATCAAGGTGCCTTTTCCGGCTTTCAAGACAACGATTAACGCTCTCGAGATGCAATTCCCGCTCCCAACGTGGTTATCGATGCTCTAATGGTGCCATCTTTTGCGCCAAACCCCTTAACTATGAAAATGGGCTATTTTGCTCCCAGTTTCGTGTTTGATAATTTTGTTAAATATTCGGAGTATCATGTAAAAACAGGGCTTCGGTTATCGGCTGCCAACCAGGATTAGTTTTTATCTTATAATATTTTATATTGTGCAAACGGTGCTATGGTTGCATGAGCGAAGAAGTGACGTTTGGATTGTCTATTGGTTATGCTCTCCAGGTATGCTTTTCTTTAAATGTTAGATTTGTTGTTTCAAAAATGCTTTAGTATTGTGGTTTAATGTGTAAATCATCTTTAATTTACATCTAAAGTGATGTGATGAACTTTTTTTTAACTTAAGAGTTGCAACTCTTTTGACATAAATACTTAAATCTTAAATACATGAAGCAAGATTGAATGTTCGAGTTCTCGGTTTCATAATCGTGCCAGACTGATTGGGTGGTATGAGCCAACCTAGCCGTGATCGTTTCATTGATGTATTAATTGCAATGTGTTTTAGTCTCTTGTTCTCTTTGATAGGTTGAGCTGTGGAATAGAAACGTGTCGATTTCGATCCTTCTTGACAAGATCGTGTCAGAAATAAAAAGAATATGCACGATCGTGTGCAAGGGGCAACGGAGCGGGGATTCCCTGGATTGAATAGAAGGGGAGAATCTTGTTTTTCTTTGCTTGAATTCGTCTTTTTGGTACTTGAATTCATTGGTTTTGTCTTTAATTTTCATGGACAAACAAACGTTATTTTCAGCAAATTGGTTGCTTCAGGATTTGTATTCAAGAGTAGTATTTATTATTTGTTGGTCTCAACAATAGCACCTCATGATTTGGAAGAACCACAAGCAATGCAGACTATATTAAAAACGATAACTTATAAGTTGAAAGCAAAAGCATCCATGTATGTTATTCGAGATTTTATGTTTGTATAATAAAAGTCCCTGAAACAACCCATCCAAAAACAATCAACGAACAGATAAAACTTAATATTAAAATACCAACGTTAAAATAATCCATGCCAAAACGGTCCCAAGTTTACAATAGATTCGAGGTTTGCAAAAGCAACCTATACACAACTGAGAAATTTATAAAGGAAACTATTTGACAGTCTTCTATCCGGTCTGCTATATCTTCTCCTTGCCCTTATCAGCCCTGCCTAAATCACGACGGCCTGAAAAGATTTTTAGTTTTCAAAGAGCGAGGGTTAGACCATAGGTCTAGTGAGTTCCCTCTACAGATAACAATAAAAATAACTTTCCAGCATTTAAATCAACATTTAATAAATCCTTAGAAAATAACACACTACTGACCACACGACCGTCAAAGACGATGTGTCTAACTCGCATTGCCTTAATGTTGGGACACACCCCCAACGACATAAACGGGCCACACTCCCCGGCACGAGTAGGCGGGCCACACTCCTCGACTTAGGTCAAAATCTTCACATATAATGTATGCATACATTTAACATTTCAACAACATAAAACACACTTGAACAATTTCATAAATCATGTCATCATAAATAAATCACAGTTTAAAAAATTAAACTTCACATGCTTTCATTACCAAAAGGTTTAGTTCAGAAAAACTCACCCGACGTCTCTTAGCTCAAAACTCTTCGTCTACTTTAAAGATTTGAACTGAAACCTATAAAGGAAACATTGATCGGTAAATTTTCTAAACCTTCTATTTTATAAAAGATCGACCTCGACATCGAAACTCCAAACTAATCTAACCTCTAACCACACTTAACTTACCTAATCCTACTTAAGAAATAAAGTGGTTTATTAGACTTAAAATTATAAAAAGAAATGGGCCGACCACTACCACTAATCCTAACCTTGAATTAAATTTCCACCTTATGGGCTTTGGCCCACTGCACAGAGCCTGTGACCGGGGCCTGCTAGGCTGACCGGTATCACCCAAAGACCGGGGTCTCCACAACAGCATCGACCGGTGTCTCTTTTTTTTTACTTAATTAACGATCAGACCAACATAACTAGCGACCGGAGTTCAAATGGACCGGGGTGCTAAAGCGCCCGAGTTCTTTCCCATGCCGACCGGTGTATACGACCGGTGTTGGGTTCGACCGGGGTCTCCCCCCTCTGATCGGACTCCCCGCAGTCGACCGAGGTCTACTCGACCCAGGTGCGACCGGACTCTGTATTCGCCCGGGGGCGATATTGGGTTCTCGAACACCCAAAAATATTCAGACCTTCGATAAACCTTTCCCTAAACCGATTGCATACTTTGCTCGAAATCGATTATAACTCCCTTAATCGCCCACCAATTAACATAAACACTAATATCTTCCTTGCTTCAATTACCAGATGATTGAAATATAAATCTCTACTTTCTAACCCAAACTTTCACTCTATCATACTCCACCCATTAACAAAGACACAACATCAACTAAGAAATTTAGAAGAAGACGATGAATTAAGAGATGTTACCTTAAGAGAAATTCCTAGGCGATTCTTCTCTGCTTCTCCTCTCCGAAATGGCGATTCTGCTGATTTCTCCCCAGACCTCTCTTAGCCGCCAACATATGATTGCACAAAACCCTAAGTTATCCCCTTATAATAAGTATTTTCACTTAGCCCCCACCGAATAATGGGTTTTGACCACACTCCACCCCAACTTTGAGATTATTGACTTTAGTTCTGGTTATTACAATATCTCCCCCTCAAAAGAATTCCGTCCCCGAAATTCCATCGTCAAACAAGTTTGGATATTGGCTTCTCATAATCGACTCCAACTCCCAAGTTGCTTCTTGACCCTTATGAAATTGCCATTGAACTTTTACCAAGGAAATTTCCTTGGTCCTTAACTTCTTCACCTTTCGATCCAAAATAGCTACCGGTTCTTCCACATAGCTTATTCTCTCGTCTATCTGAACATCCTCTAAAGGTATGACGACATCGCTGTCTACTTAACATTTCTTCAGATTAGATACATGGAAAACGGGGTGCACTCCTCGCAGATTCACGGTTATTCCAATTTATAAGCTACTTCCCAAACACACTCCATGATAGCAACGACCCACAATTCTAGGTTTTAACTTCCATTTCTTTCTGAATTGGGTCACACCCTTCCAATGCGAGACTGATAACTTTACATTTGTCCCCACTTGAGATTAACAACTCATAAATCTCAATCTAACCAAATTGGTACCATTCGATTACCCAAGTCATTCAAGTCGATACATTGTTGTACATAACCATCAGGTTTACCCCTTGATTACATCAACCTCCAGAACCGATAGAATTTTACCGGAGTCACATCACTACAACATGCATCTCTGACTAAATACTCACTCGACTCGCCAACAAAATACATCACCAACTGTATCCATCATCAACAACTCACAGTCACGAGTTCTTCAGGTAACTTGCCCTTGCAAGCAACCCCTCTTAGCACGACATAGATCACACGCAAAAGCACTTTCTTTTTCGAACCACATTGATCTCAACTCCTCGGCATTATCCAAATCTTACACACCGAAATACATTGCCCCAACATCATCTCTTCAACTCCTCGCATGTTGGTAGAAACTTCCACAATTCAAAGCCTTAGTAATCCACCAATTCCAACTGGCCAAATAATATGATGCATACCCCCCATTCTCATCGCACCCACAATCACTCGACCAACAACGCAATAAACCCAACTTCACCCACTCAACACAGAGTGGCCAAGCTCATACAAACTATTCCAAGTAGTTTAACATTGGTCAACTGACTCGCTTGAAATTCCCTTTTCATACATTACCAAAACTGACATCATGGTCTTTCGTTCCGAGCACTATATACCAACACCTCTAGCTGTCTCCTTGAGAATTTCAAACCCACTTCTAACGACCGACTCACTGATTTGTAGGCTGAACTTTTGGTCAGCTGCGCGATTTTGATGAATCACACTCACACCGCCCCGAACGCCATATTCTCTTTCTCATACCCATGCTAAGGATTTTATAAACTTGCTAACAGCAAAATCTGAAAACCTACCACCACATTTTGTGCCATTTGCCAAACTTCTTACTCTCAGATTTCCCACATTTCTGACATGATATCTTCACTCTCTCCTTGCTACAAGAAACACTGTTCACCCAAAATTGCTTACTCTATTCCTTGATGATTCTCGAACGTATCGAAGCAAGTTAACACTACCTGCTTGATCAACCGACTATCCACAATTCTCACGCGCGATAATCAATCCAACTCTTCTAAAACACTACCCACTATTCAAAAGCGCCGCACAAATCTCGCTTGCCCAACAAGGTTGCCCAAACTGCTAGAATCTCTTCATTCTCAAAGAATACTTCCACATACCCATGGATCTCCTATCTACTGCATAACCCCCTGAAATAAGCAGTTCAACACTTTCAACATTCCTTCTAGGGATATAAGATAATCCTGCCCAAAACTTGCCATAAACCAGAACATATAACTCCTTTCTTATATCACCGCCAACCATCATTTGACAAAATTATTTTCAACTTAGCATCCCAACCACAATCTTACCACTTACCACCCACTCCCCTAGATCCTCGGGTGAAGACGTTTGTCCTACAACGATAATGCCCGCCTTCTACATATCCTCAAGGAAGCTCCTTACCACTTTAATGCTTTGCAACCCCAAATATGTCATAAAGCATCACTAGCCTATGGTTACAACCATCACTCTACTACTTCATCCCATAACAACTGCAAGTCTCTACGACCACTTGGCACACCTACAATTACCGTTCTCTTCTCACTGATCATAATACTGAAATTGGGCTTCAAGGCATTTCACGACCTTGTCTTTCTTGAATCTGGATAAATCACAAGACCATGGTCCTCAACCCATCAACAAGATATCGCTCTTTGTTGGCTCGTTGTGACCTGCTGGAATCCAATTCCAGTAGCCTGAAAGATTAAGCGTACTACCCCGAAGACTTAAATGCTCAAAGCGCAACCCCTCCCAGTTGTGTTATATATAAACTTCGCTCCCACGTAGCCATCAAAACCTCATCGGTAAAGAACCACTGACCGAACTAAGGATCTTCCATTTTGTAAGATCCACACCATGTTGTCCAACATCGCATTAGGTACACACTTCTTCTGAATAACTCTTTGCTTTCTCGCAAGTCTCCTCAAAACTATTCATAACCACTACTTCATTTCTAGCGTTCCGTTATTAACCACAAAAATGGTTTCTGACTTCCACAGTAGCAGTCGACATTGAGATACTTCCACTATGCCTCCAACCAACAAAGATCCCCAATGAAACCTACATCTTCCACTGAAGCAGCTAATCGCCAAAAATATATTTACGACTTCAAACTCCAATCCTGACACAATCGTTTACCGACATCCACGTCTCAAATCATGGAGCCAACGGTAAACCATTATAGTACCATCATCCGTAACGCCTTAGGTCAAAGCCTCCATTAACCACCTCCGCTATTCACCACCCTTACTTAGAAGAATACCAACATCAAGCATTACTATCCTCTGATCGAGTGACACACTTCCACTCTCAAAATTTCATCATTCTTAATTGTCATCTTTCCCACGACCTAGAGAGTTCATCCTTCATGCATGACACATAATTATTTAAACTCCTGACACAATTTAACATTTAGAAAATATTTATATTCTGAAGCAAACTCGAGGGTACACGACCCATTACTGACTTAGCCATGCAAAACGATTTCAAGTATCGTTCAACCTCAACTCCACGACAAATTTCTTTTCACCACACCCCAAAACCGGTGTTGGCACATTTAATTTTTTTTTTTTAACTTTACACACACAATTTATAAAATACTACAAAATTGCTTACATTGTGCGTGTCAAACGACTCTCACCCTCATTGTTATGACAACATATGTTTGTACCAAACCCACTTATAAAATCATGCGATCAACTGCTGTTTTAATTTTCATAATCCAAAGTTAACTCATTTACGAAGAAATACATAATACTTCCCCATACCAAAAATCAAAATTTATCACCCAATGCCATAAACTTGTCTTTTCAATCTGACACACATTTGCACGCGTCCACACGTTTTTAAAACAAATACCTTGTAAGGCACACACGCCAAAATATTTGATTTGAATGAAATGAAAAGTTCTAGCAATTTATTTGACACACAATGCATGGGACTCACTAACATTGAAGGCTATTTACTCTAACAAGATCAACTATTTACAATCACGATAATTTACCCCTGACTCCTTGCTTCCGACCAGCAAGTAGGATTCCTCTACTGTGCCACAACCCTCGACACTATCGTCTTCTAACAACCTTGGAAGCCCAACGACTAGTCACCACTGTGACTATTGATTCGCAAATCAAGCGTCCCCATTCTGGTCTCAAATAAACTCACCACAATAGCTCATTTCCATCAATCCTCACTACATATTATCAGTCAACACTACTAACGACTCTCAACCACCCTTCAATTTTCTACAGCTTTAGAAGTCTCATTTCTAACTTTCGATTCTTGGATTGACACTCTCCTACTTCTCACTAATCAACATACCACTCTACCAAACCGAAGACTCCTTTGGAGTAAAATCCACCTCCTAATATCATTCTCCTCCTTATGGACTAAAGAGATCCTTTCTCAACGAAATATCTACATCTCGCACGGAACTCATCCTAAACGGTAATAATCTTACCACCAACAACGAACTTCCACTCCACGCTAGACTAACACTATCAATCAATGGATAGAACTCTCTACCCTCAACCACGCTTAACAATAGCAATTGAGTATGCCCATGCACCTGTAAATTCATAATGGCATTGGCCAGATGCGATTCTGAATTTACCTTACATGAGAGTACTCACTATTGTTATCATATCTCACGATGATCAAGGTCTTTCTTAAAGGCTTCCTAAATCTCAGTTGTGTCCATCTACTCCACAGTTTAAGTTTAGGCCCATCCGGTCACCTAAATCCCTTAAACTATGGCTCTGATACCAACTGAAACAACCCATCCAAAAACAATCAACTAACAGATAAAACTTAATATTAAAATACCAACGTTAAAATAATCCATGCCAAAACGGCCCCAAGTTTACAATAGATTCGAGGTTTGCAAAAGCAACCTATACACAACTGAGAAATTTATAAAGGAAACTATTTGACAGTCTTCTATCCGGTCCGCTATATCTTCTCCTTGCCCTTATTAGCCCTGCCTAAATCACGACGGCCTGAAAAGATTTTTAGTTTTCAAAGAGCGAGGGTTAGACCATAGGTCTAGTGAGTTCCCTCTACAGATAACAATAAAAATAACTTTCCAGCATTTAAATCAACATTTAATAAATCCTTAAGAAATAACACGCTACTGACCACACGACCGTCAAAGACGATGTGTCTAACTCGCGCTGCCTTAATGTTGGGACACACCCCCAACGACATAAACGAGCCACACTCCCCGGCACGAGTAGGCGGGCCACACTTCCCGCCTTAAGTCAAAATCTCCACATAGAATGTATGCATACATTTAACATTTCAACAACATAAAACACACTTGAACAATTTCATAAATCATGTCATCATAAATAAATCACAGTTTAAAAATTAAACTTCAAATGCTTTCATTACCAAAAGGTTTAGTTCAGAAAAACTCACCTGACGTCTCTTAGCTCAAAACTCTTCGTCTACTTTAAAGATTTGAACTGAAACCTATAAAGGAAACATTGATCGGTAAATTTTCTAAACCTTCTATTTTATAAAAGATCGACCTCGACATCGAAACTCCAAACTAATCTATCCTCTAACCACACTTAACTTACCTAATCCTACTTACCAAAAGGTTCTAAATGGCGTGAGGCGTGGCGTGGCGTGGCGGCGAGGCCAAACCTCAAGCCTTAGAAGCCACGACGAAGCCATGGCGTTTTCAAGGCGTGACTTATGACGTCAAATTTCTAATTCATATATAATATTATATATAAAAACATATGTTTTGTAGTGTTATTCAATGAGTCAATAGTAATATAAGCAAGTTAAATTAGGTTATATATTAAAAACTTACAAATAAGACATTAAAAACGTAAAGAAAAATCAAATATCTCATTATGATAACTGCGCATTAGGCCACGACGTGTCATGGACTTAACGTGGCGTGACACACAAGCCTTGGTGCCATGGCGCGCCATGGCGGCTGTGCGGCGAGTTTTTTAGAACAGTGCGCCAACATATGATTGCACAAAACCCTAAGTTATCCCCTTATAATAAGTATTTTCACTTAGCCCCCACCGAATAATGGGTTTTGACCACACTCCACCCCAACTTTGAGATTATTGACTTTAGTTCTGGTTATTACAGTCCGTCACAACCCTATTTACTTTGAAAATATGAAAATATCTTCTATTTAATCTTCTCCTATCACGAACTTTAAACACAAAATTCTTGATCCCACAATCAGTTTCCAAACCTTCGGGTTCGGGGAATGCTTGTTTCCGCTACAGATATTGTAGAATTGCAACCGTTACTTGTAGTGTTTATAAAACTTTTCAATCTCAATAATAGATGTATGTCATTATTTTATTTGTATCTCACACAAAACAATGAAAAAGTGGGAATTTGATTTTGTATTTTTGGTGATTTTGATAAAGAGAATTATTATAAAATGGATTATTAATTGAGTATCTCCAACAGATTATCCAAAATATCTTCAAAATGAAGAATTAAAATTTAAAATCTTTAAAAAAAATCAAACTATAACTTGAGCATTTTCTCTATTTTAGAGATTATAACATTGATTCTATTATTAAAATATGTTTTACATTTAGGGGGTGTTTGGGATTGCTTATTTGAAACAACTTATGTTTTTTTATTAAAAGTGTTTATCAACTTATGTGGTGATAAAAAAGAGTTTTATAAAAAGTGTCTGGATTAGCTTATTGTGATACAAAAACGTAATAAGTTATTATTTATGGGTGTTTGTGATTGCTTATACATATAAAATAAGCAAAAAAATCATAAACACTTTTCAAATAAGTTGATTTAGTTATAACCAAATGACTTATGAAAAAATGTTTATCTCCGGTTTTGTTATTTTTTCTCCATCCATAATATTTGTTTATTACGTAAATAATAAGTAATATGCATGTGGTTATGATATGAGTCATTTAGAACATTTTCAATAACTATGTTAACTTAGAGATTTTGAAGAAAAAAAATTGCTCTAGTAAATATGTTACAGTGTATTCTATTATAGAAAATGTAAATTAAAATGTAATTTTTAAAATTTTTTGGTGTTTAATACTTTGTTTTTAAAAGTTATAATAAACTCTCATATTTATTTAATTAACTATTTACTCCACCTTAAAAATCCATGCTTTCGAGCAATGATAATTGGTTCTCTGATTTTCAATTAATAATTTATAAAATTAATATGAAATGATTATACAATTTTCTATTTATTTGCAAAATGACAAAGAAAGTCATACATCATATTTGAATTCCTATTTATCAAATATCATAATTATTTTCAAGGTTTTACTTTTATTTATATTTATTTTTCAATATTTTTATTAAAATGTATATTTACTTTTAGTGTTTTTGAACTTTTTATTGTTTATGTTTCCGGCTCGGTGTCAAAATAGTAAAAAATAACATAAGCAAAAAGAAGGTCTTTGAATGTTTTTGTCGAGACTGAGCTTGCTTCAATAATTGAATATTGATATTTTTGAATAGTTTATCGGGTTTTTAATTCATTATACATAAATTTCAACTGAAAAAAAATATTATAAACTAAAAAGTTATAAAAAAAACATTGAATCTCTTTTAAAAATATTAATATAATTGTTTTCAAAGTAAACCATCTAATTTTATTTTGAACTATAATTAATATTTTGTCTTTATGGAAAATGCTTGTGGTATTATTGCAAGGTGACAAATTATTCTATGAATTCCATAATTATCAATTTGTCCTGGTGCTAATTGGTTGGAAAAAGGGTCATTTTATGGTACTTTGGGTTGTAAATTCAAATAATACAAAAAGTCAAAAACACCCTCAAATTTTAACATGGACCCTTATTCCATTTTCTATTTTTGAACTTTGAGAATATTTGTCATTTACATTGTTATTTTGGAAAACTGAAAACAACACATTTGCATTTTATAGCCTTTTTTTCTTTACCTCTCAACTAAAAAAGATTGATTACCATCAATTTTAATTGATTTTGTACAGAACCCGCATTCTAAGAACCACATATGATGAGCTATTTTAAAGCTGATTCAGCGACCGCCGTTAGTAGAGAGATTTTGGGGTCGTTTACCAAATTTTTACAGGGTAAGTGCTTATCGACAAAAAATTTACCTTATTGTGTAACATTCTTGACCATGAAAATAGATTGTTGTTAACATTTTAAACTCAGTAAACGCTTACCAGGTAAGAGTCGTTTTCTCGCACTTACCATATAACACTTTCGATCCTTCCCTTGTCTCTTAGCGGGTAAGATTTTTGTTGCTCGTCATGCTCAATCAATAAGGTAAATGATATTGATAAGCGCTTCCCCGGTAGGTTTTTCGTAAAACAATCCCTTAGGCTCGTTTCCCGTAAGATTCGAATTTGAACATGGTACATGTTTGAGTAAAGTCGTTTCATCCATTTAATAATTGAGCTACACACCCAAGTTTACTGGTTATTTAATTATTAAAAAGATGATGTTAAATTTAACATATTTTTGAGTTGATTTTTTATTTTTCAAACCCTAATGGCAAAAATGATTTTTTAAGGGAGTTTTTAAATTTTTGTAATTATTAATATTTTTTTATTACGAAAATTGAGTATTTGAATTGGAAAAAACAACGGGTAGGATTGATTTCTGAAACATCAAGGACCGTTGATATGGGTAACATTACGGTGCACGTTATGACAGCTCATCATGGTAGTTGAGGTAACACGTAGATGCGTGGGACCAATCACATTGGTTGGTCGTGCCACGTTGGCAGTATGACAATATCCACCTGTCTTACCCCGATTTCCGCCTCCACGTTCTCCTCTACAGTTTCTTTGTTTTCATTCAAATTCAATCATTGCCCAGCCCCATATATTTACCATTTTGCCCTTACTGTTTTAGTCATGCCCATTGTATCAAAACACTAATTTCAATTCTCAAGTAACAGTATTTCTAAGAGCATCTACAATAACAACCTTTTTAGACCTTTATGACTTTGTCATATCATCCTCTTCTCTTTCTCACATCAATTTTTTATTTCCTACATACTTCATAAATCTTTATCTCTCAATTATGGATTGGTCCATAGTTCATAAAATAAAAAAGTATAATAATAAAAGTAATAATTGTGAAAATTTATTTATTACAATCAATACTAATTAAAATTTGCATTGATAAAAGTCACTATAAATAGAAACTATGAAATAAAAAAATGGCTGATACAAATAACAAAAAATATTTGTTCTCCAATAAATAAAATTTAGTCATAAATTATAATTTTACTTATATATATACAGGGAATTTGATTATTTATATATATACTAGAAGCGTACTCGCCCAATACAGCGAGATACATCACGATTTAATGTTTCATTTTATTTTTTTGTCGATTTACAGTACGATTTTGGATGGTTTTGAGAAAGTGATAATGTTTTTTTTTATAAATTTGTTTAATTTAGGATTAATAGTATAATGTTTTTATATAAAAAATTAAGTATTTTGTTAGAATTCAATGATTATCTTATATATTAATCAATTACATATTTAATAATATAATTAAAACAAACTTATAGTAATATAATATATTAATTAATAGTGATACATGAAAATATCTGTATAAAAGGAAGGTCTTGCACATACCAAATTGGTGGGTGTTAGAAGTCTCCAGTAGTAATATGTATCTTATGCTTTGAGACTTGTAAATTAAGAGATTTTTAAAATCTTGCATAAAATGATAGTACCTTGTATCTAATAATTTGTATTTAAGAGTTTTTTATCCGTGCGAAGAGGTTCATAAACATGAACCTTTCCCTTCCACATGGCAAGGAACCATTTTTTCCCAAAGATTTCATTTTTTATAAATTGGTTCCTGTCTGATGACATGGATTCATGAACCTCCTATTGGGGATGCTTTAAGAGTGTCTTATTTTAAATTTTTTGAGATTTGAAATTTTTGCTCTAAAAAAGTTTGCTATAACAAGAGCATCTCCAACAGCTATGTTAAAATAGAAAAAATTGGAATTTTAACATTTGTGTTGCTTCAATAGCAATGCTATCTTCTATGCTAAAATAGAGAAAATAGGAGAGAGATTATAAGAGCATCTCCAACAGCTATGCTAAAATAGAAAAAAGTTAGATTTTAGCAATTTTTTTACTCCAACAGCTATGCTATATCATATGCTAAAATAGAGAAAAGAGAAGAGAGAAGGTAAAAATCTCCAAATTTAGAGAAATCTCTAAAACCCCATATTGAAGAGAGAGAAATAATATTTAATTCTTTTCCACCAATAGAAGAAATTGAAGTTGTATGTTTAGGAGAGAGAAACAATATTTTATTAACATAATTGATGATAGAATTTCTAAAATAGAGTAGCTGTTGGAGTTGGTTGTAATTTTTTTTAAAGATTTCAACTTGTTATATTCTATTTTAGAAAAATTATAGCATAGTTGTTGGAGATGCTCTAAAAATCTCTAAACTAATCATTACCTCCAAAAAACAAATTTTTTCTCCCAACTTTTCTTTTATTGAATATTTTAATAATATAATTAAATAAAATGAATATTTTAATAAGATAATTAAATAATAGAGTTGCTAAAATATAATAGTATTAGAGTTGGATGCAAAAAATTTAGAGATTTTGATTTTTTTTACTATATTTTAGAAAAACTTTAGCATAGTTGTTGGAGATGGTCTAACTAGACCTGACAAACGTGTCGTGTCGGATTCGTGTCGGGTTCAAAGTTAAACGAGTTGAGAATGTCTAACCCTAACCCGGTCCGTGTAATAAACGGGCCAGAAAATCCCAACCATAACCCGACCCACCTAACCCGTTTAACATTTATAAAACTAAAAATTAAAAATCGAAAATTCACAAAAAAATACAAATCAAAAATTTAAAATGAAAGCATTAGAAAATCCAAATTTTATAGTTCAAACTTATAAGTTTTAACCAAATCTAAAACATTTAAAAATCAAAAACATTAAAAATAAAACTTATAATATATATCTATATCTATACTATATTATAAATATGGTATAAAAAACTCTTAAAAACAAGTCTTAAAGCTTAATGTACTGTTATTTAATGTTAATTACTTAAAAAACAACCAGTAAAGCTGTATGTACTACATTTAATGCTATTTATTAATTTTCAATCATTATCTCTAACCATTTTAACTCTCCTAAAATCATTTCCCAATTTAACTCCCCTAAAATAACTCACAACATAATTAAATATATAATAAAAATCAAATTTTAAATATAAAATTATAAAATATAATTAAAAAATCTAACAAAATATTTTATAAAAAAATTATATTATTAAATCAAAATAAATTACATTATATTATTAAGTCTAAATTAAATAAATTTATACAAAAAAATCATTATCACTCTCTCACAACCAACCAAAATCGTAATGTAAATCGACAAAAAATAAAAAATAAAATGAAACATTAAAATCGTGATGTATTTAGCGGCATTGCGCGAGTACACTTCTAATATATATATATATATATATATATATATATATATATATATATATAAACGGGTTATTCGGGTCATTTTCGAGTTAAAATTTTTGACCTTACCCGTTTAACTTTCGTGTCGTGTCGTGTCAACCCGTTTACTTAAATGGGTTAAAATGTATTACTCAAACCCGCTTATTTCGTGTCGAGTTCGTGTCGGGTTAGCATGTCGTGTCAGTTTTTGCCAGGTCTTGGTCTAACTATGTTAAACTATTTTTTAAAATAGGAAAAAAAAGGATGAGATGATGATATTTTGGAGGAAAAGAGCTAAAATATAGTATACATGTTAGAAATGTTATAAGAGTATCTTAAACAACTATGTAATAATATATTCTTGCTGATTTAGGAGAGTTTTGTTCTTAAATAACTATGCTATATTTATATGGTAAAATAGAAAAAAATAGGAGATAAAATATGAAAATCTTTAAAGTTAGAGAAATATCTAAAACTATATATAGAAAAGATAAATAGTTTTTTAATTATTTCCATCTAGTAGAGGTATTGAAAATAAATGTTTAAGAAAGAGAAATATTATTTTAAGTATTCTAATAATATAAGTAATGCTATAATTGTTAAAATAAAATAGTTGTTGAATTTAATTTTTATAAAGATTTTGACTTATGATACTCTATTTAAAAAAAATCATAGTATAGCTATTGGAAATGCTTTAATATACTGATTACAATCAAAATTAAATATAAAAGAGCATCTCCAACTGATTTTTCAAAATAAGGGAAATAGATATTTTAGGAAAATTTTTGCTCCAACAAATTTTCAAAACTTTTTTTAAAAATGAGAAATAATGAGGAAGGGTGTGAAGTTCTCCAAATTTGGAGAAATTCCCTAAAATAATTACCATGAAAATAAAACAATTTTTTATTATATTATCACTGATAAAAAAATCTTTAATGTTAAAAGTTTATGAAACAGTAATAATATTTTATTACATAATAAAATATTTTAATAATATAATTAATATTATAATTTTTAAAAATAGAGAATCTATTTGAATTGAATATATAATATATATATATATATATATATATATTTTGGAGATTTTGTGTTTGATTCTACGTTTTGGAGAAAATTTTGAATAGTGTGAAAGATATTCTAATTGTAAAAGAAAGTTCAAATACAAATATACTTCCCGTCATTTATGGGAAATAAAGGAAAGCAAGATATATATTCATTATTAGTCCTGAATGTGAATTTTTTACAATATTTAAACAATTTACCATTTAAGATGAATATCTATATCTATACTATATTATAAAAGAGATATAAAAAACTCTTAATTACAACATTTTAAACACAAAATACAATTAATTAAAACCAATTACTTAATTTACAATTTCATAATGCCTTGGTACAACTTATCCAAGCACAATATCTCACATCATCATCTATTTGTGGAATTGATACTCATTTATTAATATAAATATTTGTTTTTTATATTTAATGGACGATTTGATCAATATTATCTACTATTATCAATATTTATTTTTTATATTTATTGGACGATTTGATCAATATTACTATTATCAATATTTATTTTTTTATTTTATGATTTGCTCTTAATATATCTATATCTATATTAGTTATAATCTCGTAACTCATAACTAATATATCTATACTATATTATAAAAACATGTATTGATCTAATAAATATATTTTAATAAAAAATAAAACAGGTAGTATCTTTTTAATTTTAAATATAAAATATCTTAAATATAATAATCATTTAAATTAAACATTTTTTGACCCGTAACAAAATACTTTATTATTATTTTTTATAAAAAAACATAATTAAACTAAAATAAAATATATTTTTGTTTTAAATCTAGGTTTCTCAAAATCGTAAAATAAAATCAAAAAAGACTAACAAAAAGTAAGAATAATGATCGAGGATTCGAGTTCTAGATTTCAGAACCCCGCTGCATTGCGAGGGTACATTTCTAGTTGTATTATAAAGTACGGATAAAAAAACTCTTAAATACAAATTATTAGACACAAGATACCATCATTTTATGCAAGATTTTAAAAATCTCTTAATTTACAAGTATTAAAGCACAAGATACATATTACTATTTACTACTACAGACTTCTAACATCCACCAATTTGGTATGTGCAGGTCTTCCTTTTATGTAGACATTTTCATGTAACACTATTAATTAATATATTATATTACTATAATTTTGTTTTAATTATATTATTAAATATGTAATTGGTTATTTTTTCTAGATGTCATTAAAATATATAAGATAATCATTGAATTATAACAAAATATTTAATTTTTTATATAAAAAAATTATATTATTAAGCCTAAATTAAACAAATTTATAAAAAAACATTATCACTTCTCAAAACCATCCAAAATCGTACCGTAAATCGACAAAAAAATAAAATGAAACATTAAAATGTGATGTATCTCGTTGTATTGCGTGAGTACCATTCTAGTCTTATAAATATCCGGAAAACATGGTAGGTCCTATTTTAGACCATATCTAAAAGATTCTTCAAAATTTCTCCAAAATGAAGAATCAAAAATAAAAAAGCTTTTCTCTCTCATATCTTTTTCATTTTAGAGATATTTTTGAGAAAGCTATTGAAATACAATATAAATCCAAAATCTCTATTTTCTCCAAAATAAAAAAGCTGTGTTATCTTCTAACTTACAACAAAACTTAAGTTTACAATTAAACTTGTATCCACAGACCACAATCACAATTAAATTGGTAAAAAATTACCATTCCCAATGAAAAAAAATTAGGATAGTGGCAAAGTTGTCAATTGAGATAGACATTTTACGGTTTTACCCCCGTCCTACCCCCATACCCACCATTTTCATCCATGAACCCTTCCCACCCCCTGCAATCTCTCACCCAACACCCTCACTTTCCTACCATTTCAATTTCAACCCAAATTCTTATTCTTCTCAAAACCCCAATTCAACACTCAACAATTCCATTCAACACTCAAGAACTCTATTCAACTTCATAAAACAGGTACACCCAATCCTAATTCTTGATCATTTTTACACAAAATTCACTCCAATTTCATCACGTTTGACAGTTTCAACTTCTGAGTCAACCGTATTTGCCACTCGATTTTGTTGGATCTTTGTTTGTTTCTTCAATCTTACAACGTTTTGCTACTATTTTACTTGAAATTTATTCGAAACACATCGTTTTTCTTTGTAATGTTGTTCTTCATTTTGTCTAGTTAGAGAAAACGACAACACCCGCCAACGAAATTCCTCCAATCTGAGATTTACATTGTTTCAAAAACCCTAAAAACTGAAATTTCAATCTTGTTGCTGTTTACACTCTTCTAATTTTTGTGGGTTTTAACCAAAACCACAAGATTATGTGTTTCTTGGTCCAAATTTGATCGGATTTATCATGTTATATAATTCATCATGTTATAAAATTCATCGATTGCGATACTAAGTGACGGTTGATTTTTGTTTTTCAACGAATTCTTGATAGTTATGGAGTCTGGTAATGAGGTTTCTTTAGAAGACGAAAGTGGTGGTGCCGCCATTGATGTGAAAAAAGATCAAGAAAAAATAGATATTGAACACCCAAATCCTGAAAGTTCAAAGAAAGTTGGTGGAATTGAATCTTTTGGGAATGTTAATGACACCGAAGGGCAAAGTTCAATCAAGATTGTTACTAATGAGACAACTTCAAAGAACACTAAAGTACCTAAAAATGGCCCTGGTTCTAGTACATCGGCTCGGAAGCCGTCTTTTTCGGCGAAAACCCGAAACCCAGATTCCATGAGGACTACTAGCATTGATGGGCACCCGGTTAAACCGCGAGTTGGATCGAAAAGTGAAGCGGATTTAACCAATGGAAGTGGTAAATCGGCTTCTAGGAGAGGTTCTGGTGGAGTGAAGGTAACGGAATCGAGTGCGAAGAGCGGTGGCGTGGCTACGCGGAGAGCCACTTTAGATTCGGTGCCAAGTGGGAGCAAGTCAAAGGTGAATTCTCGTTTTATTATCGGATACCCTTTTCGATGTTTGTCTATTTTGGTGCATTCTTGATGTATATTGTTGGTTGTTTGTTTGTTTTAGCCGAGAAAATCGAATGGAAATGAAGACCGCCCTCCTTCTGAAGACTCAATGTAAGTTGAAGAATATAATGTTGGTGTTTAAGTTATTGCATATTTGATCAAGAAGTGTAAATCAATTACTATGGTTATTTAGGAATGCAATTATCATAGACATGTGGTGACCATTTTAAAATTGGTGTGATTTTTACCCTTGTAAGGTAGGCAAGGTTTTGAACCTATTCACATGTGAATAAAGATTAGGGGTGCATAATGAATAGTATTATTTGTTAATGAATGCAAGTTTTAGAGTCATCTGGTAACCATTCTAAGGTTTTATCCCATTTTTACCCTTGTAAGCTAGGCAAGGTTTTAAACCTCTTCACATGTGAGTAAAGATTAGGGATGCATAATGAATAGTATTATTTGTTAATGAATGCAAGTTTTAGAGTCATCTGGTGACCATTCTAAGATTTTATCCCATTTTTACCCATGTAAGCTAGGCAACATTTAAACTTCCTTCCTAGAGACAGAAAGATATATCAAGGGTATTTAAGGAAATGTATTGTTCGGTTGCTTCCTAGTTATTTATTTAAGGTTTTGGCACGCTGATTTGCCGATGCAGTTAACAACAGTCATTTGATAACCATTCTAAAGATTTGTTTCGATTTATTTAAAGTTTTGAGGTTGTTTTGCAATTGCAGATCGACCGATCAACAGTCAAAACCTGTCAAAACCGCACCGCCAGTTAGAGAGGATGACGACTCTCGTTCCACTACCTCATCGTATATTTCTCTATTTAGTTGTTGCGTTTCGTTCATTGTTTGACTTTCTATTCTGGATTTCAAGAAATTGACTTTTTTTCTGTGGAATTTTCTTTTTTATGATGTCATATGAAGCGGGCAGCGTAGGAACAGTGCCCCCGGCTTTTCTTTCAGGTTGGAAGAACGTGCTGAAAAGCGAAGAGAGGTACGTACGTATGGTGTTTCTTCAGTTACTTTCTTAACAAAAAAGAAATGGTAAACCGTAAAATCGACCGTGTTCGATGTTTGTGCACTAGTTTTATTCGAAGTTAGAGGAAAAGAGTCATGCAAAGGAAGTGGAGAAGACTAATTTGCAAGAGAAGTCAAAGGTTTTGGATCTCGAACTCTTTGCTCGATGAAATTGTTGTCAAATCGATGGTTTTAACATACTGGGGGTACAAATGCAGGAAAGCCAAGAAGCGGAGATCAAGAAATTGAGGAAGAGCTTGACGTTTAAAGCTGCGCCAATGCCAAATTTTTACAAAAACCCCCCTCCGAAAGTGGAACTGAAAAAGGTAATCTTACCATGGATTTGTTGGGTGCCTTAGCTTCTAGTTTCGTAAGTTATATTATACAAAGACCAATTTCATACCCTAAAGGCCATGGATTTGTCGTTTTATTAGGGTGCGTTTGTCGTCTTATTAGGGTCTGGAAATGATTATATAGGTTAAGAAACTTGAAATTGATAGCAAAGGCTTGAGCTTTTTTGTTCATTTCTTCTTGTAAAGCAATATATTTGACCTCAAAAGTCTAAATCACACAACTGGAAATTGTTGTATATAGGTTAAGCAACTTGATATTGATGGCAAAGTCTTGAGCTTTCTCACTTAAAATGTGGTATCTATTTCAAGATTTGAGTTTTTTTTGCTTTTATTGGCACATTGGAAAACTATACTATGAAATTGCCATTTTGCCCTTAACCGAGCCGTACACACATCAAATTCACACATATATGTTCATGCACACTAGAGAGAAAAAGGGCTAGGTTTACGCCTTTAAGGGTATGTTTGGCAACCATAAGCGAGCTTATATTACGAGCTTATTGAAAAAGCTCTGGTTGGTAAGCCATAAACCAACTTAAATGCCAACTTTTTGAAAACCTACTTCTGGTAGCATTAAGGTCGAGGGTTATTTTTTCCACTTTTTTCCAATTATGCCCCTTATGTTTTACATAAATGACCAAAAACTCGTATCATTTTAGGGAACTTTACATTGTTATCTAGCTCGTCAGCTAGTTTTTACTAAATGTGACTAGTTTTTCAGCTAACAGCTAGTTTGCTAAACATAGCCTAAGAGTAACCTGTTTAAGTATCTATACATATTTATAGATCATTTTCTTGTTTTTATCTTATGTTTTGTATCTGTATCTATAGATACCAATCACCCGTCCGAAATCTCCAAAGCTGGGAAGAAACAAGAGCTCCGTGGGTGGTGTAAGCCGGTCCCTGGAAGGAACCACGATTAGTCCGAGGCCACGAGTTAGGGACCAGGCTACGTCATCGAGTAAGACCAATCTTGAAAAAGACACTGCTACTTCCAAGAAACCAATCAAAACACCCAAAACCAAAACCCCACCTTCAAAAACTGAAATCAAACCTCAAGAAGATGAAGGTGGTTGTAGTGAGAACTTTGTGGAAATTGTAGGTCCAACTGTGAATCCTATTGAAGGTGAAGAGTGGATAGAAGTGAATGCTGAAAAGAATGCAGAGGAAGCGACGAATCAGGATACGACAGGTGGCGATATGGTGGTGGTGGTGGGAGGTTAGTAGGATTGTGTTTTGAATAGTTGGTGTAGTAAATAGGTTTTTGGTGTGAAGGTTGTGAATAGAATGAGTGGTTAAAGATTGTTTCTTTGTACAAGGGGAAGTTTTTATCATCATGTATGAATCTTTTTTTGTTTGTTGGAATCAAAATCTGTATCTGCAAAAATTGCAGTTTCTTTCTTGTTACTTCTACCGGTATCGAAATTCTAACTTTTGATTCTTTTGCAAACCGGAAGTCTTGTTTTTTTTCTTTTATGGGTGTTCAGAGCAGTTTGTGTGCACCTCAACTAATTGCAGGAGCTTTGAAAACAGTCAGGGAAATCTCAGTTGCTTTATAGGACTCGAACCAAAACTGGTGATCTATGAGGAGGAGCCCCGGGGGTCTCGAATGTTATTGTCAGATGAGTTAGCTCCACGAGGTTTGCAAACCGGATGTAGTTTATTTGTTTTCAAGATTTTCTTTTTCTTGGTGAAATTTGATGGGTAGATTATGCATCTTAAATGTAAGTTGGTGGTTTATAAAAAAAAAGAAGTTAATTGTTTTCGTTCCTGAGGGTAACTACGTTAGTGGTTTATCTTTTAAGTATGAGATACGAAAATATTAATGAATTATTAAACAAAGAACGATAACAACTAGTTGTAAATCATAGGGAGGAAACTGTAATTTCTACAAAACAAGGCTATAATATAACAATTTTCAAACAAGGTAGTTTACTCTAAAATTAAACAAATCCATGGTGAATTGATGATTTAAAAGTTTAGTTTTTTTTTTTTTAAAGAAAACCATAAGAGAGGGGAAAAAGGAAAATTAATTATTCTCCAATAATTAACTCATTAAATATTTTTTCCTTTTAAAATAAATACCAATAATTTTGTCTTTTTATCATCTCAATTAAATATAATATTTTTATGTCCACGTTTTAAAATAATGTATTTTTTCAAATAATCAACTTGAAATAATTATTTTCTATTAAATTATGTATGACGAATATTTTTCCCTTCATCCCAAAGTCTATATTTTTTTAAACTTTTTTGTAAATCCAAATCTTGATTTATCTAAATGTGTTTTTTGGTTCTTTTATTTTTTTTTAAATATATTTAATTAATTCAATATGTTTATTAAATTTAACAAAAATAAAAAGTTATGTTTTAAGGTTAGTAAATTCAAAAAAGAGTCATACAAATATTAAATTTATGTCATTTATAACTTTATATCAATTTCAGTATAAGTATCTCACAGTTTTTTAAAGTATGTTTTAAATACTAAAGTTCATTTTTTGATAGATCATCAAATATTATATAATTAGTAGAAATTTTGTCACTTAGGAAAAAAAAATGTATAGATAGCACTAATCTAAAAATTATATGCATTTTTTAAATATTTTCGATAAATTTCATATATAAACAAAAGGTAGTATTTCTTATTTCTAAAGCATTTTTAAAAATTGAATGAACCTTGTTGTCCACCGACACTACACACCACAAATTATTTAAATAAAAAGGGGTTTTTAGAAAATTAAAATATTTTAGTCACTCTTTATGTCAATCGCTCTCTGTGTGTCCTTTTTATTTGTTTGTGTGTGATAAAAATTTGAGAAATTGACTCATATACCCAGTTTTCTCATTTTAATTCAATTTCTAACCATTTTTCAATTGAAATTTTATTTTAATCAGAGTTTAAACAAATGACTTATGCATTTAATTAAAATGCCCTTTATTGAAAAATCAGTACCCAATATACCCCAAATCTTGTTATTTTTGCCAAAATACCCCCTATATCCGCGTTTTTGAAAAAACGCGGACATAGTGCATTTGGTCCGCGTATGGCTTGAAACGAGGGATTGGTCCGCGTTTTTCACTGTTACAAGTCCGCGTTTTTCACTGCTACACGCGGACTTGGTCCTCGTTTTTCACTGTTACACGCGGACTTGGTCCTCGTTTCAAGCCATACGCGGACCAAATGCACTATGTCCGTGTTTTTTAAAAAACGAGGACATAGGGGGTATTTTGGCAAAAATAACAAGATTTGGGGCATATTGGGTACTGATTTTTCAATAAAGAACATTTTAATTAAATTCCCTTTTTTTAAAGAACAAAAAAATTACATAAATTTACGTAAAGATCCCCCATTTGTGTAAGCCATTTACTTTAAGATCTCCTTTTTTTTTTTAAATCGGCTATATGCAAATTCATAAGACATTTGCATAAACTCTGGTTAAAGTGGGAATTTGATTTCAAAATTAGCTAAAAAGTGGATCTGATTAGGGAGATTGACTATTTTGGTTAAATTCCTTAAAAAAATAGGGAATATGGATTATAAACATCATTATAATAGCATGATTTAGGAGGGTGGAAATAAAAGAACATATTTGATTGATCTTTAAATTGTTTATTTAATTTTTATCTATTCGACTCAATTATAGTCGTATTTTTTTGTTTTATCCTCTTTGAATTTTGCTTTTTCTACTTATGGGAACGGTTGTTTCATAAATATATGTATTTCAATTGATTTTCCATTTTATGTAACTACGGTTACATGTGATTATCAATCTTATCACTTTTATATATAGAGAGAGACACTTTCATTTGCAAACCTTCTAAAGGTTATAAACAATACAAACCAGGGCATTTATGTCTTTTTACAAATTTTGTATATTTAGGAAAAAATTAACTTCCTCAACTATCTCTTCCTTAATTATCTCCCCCCCCCCCCTCTCTCTCTCTCACACACACACACTCACGATCCACCGTCACCATCCACTTTCAGTGACATCCTTCCAATTCCGGTGACCTCCTTCCACTCTGGCCAGTTTCATAATTTTTTCGACTTTCATATATAAACTGTTTTTTTTAAGTTTTAAGTTTTTTTGTTTCATAAAATGTTTTTTTTTTGAAATTTTCACGGATTATTCATATTGGATAAAATGTATGAAACTAAAAAAACTTATTATTCATATAGAAGAAAAATATATGAAACTTAAAAAATATATGATTATTTCAAAAAACTCTGAATATTCATATGAGAGAAAAATATATGAAACTTAAAAATATGATTATTCATATGGGAGAAAAATATATGAATCCGTTTACGAAAATATATGAAACCATTTATGAAACTAGAAAATTAAAAAAAAAAAACAGTTTATGAAACTCGAACAAACATTGTATGAACCTGAAAATCATAAACTCGTCGGAGATTCGAGGGAGAAGGTCACTATACGTGGGGTGGCGAAAGAGGTGGCGGCGCACGACAGTCGTCGGATGGAGTAGTGGAGAACCACGGTGGTTCTCGGTCGCCGGCATAGTGATGACGATGAAGATGATGGTGGTGGTGGCCGGAATTTTTTTGAGATAGAAGGAGAGAGAGAGATTGAGTTAAATATGGAGAAAATTAAGGATAAGTTATAACCATGATTAGATAATTCAAATTAATTAATAAAATTCAAATTTAAAATACCTAAAACTATTCCTAAACTACCCTTTCCCTATTTTCTCCCTATTTTCTTAATTAATTTAAATCCTAAAATTACTCAACCGTTGATCAATGATTTGGATGACCTAGATGGATTTGTATAATTTGTAACCTTTAAAAGATTTCTAAATGATTATATCTCTCTCTCTCTCTATATATATATATATATAGATACACTACCTTAATATTGGTTTACACTAAGGTGGCGTTTGTTTTTTAAGAGATGCTGAAGTCTGATTTCACTTCTGATTTTTAAGAGGTGGTGCTGAAGTCTGAAATCTGAAACAATAAGACTGTTTGTTTTTGTAAACTGATAAACGTCTGAAATCTGAATCAGTTAATTTTAATCAAATTATAATAAAACCCAAAATCAATCCAAAAATAATTGAATTATATTTTAATCGTTTTTTAATTAAATTATCTTCTTCCCCATTGTTGATGATGGAAAACCCAAAAAACCCCACCACCAGTCGGTTCATCCTATAACCCATCTACAACCATAAAACCCATTTCACCGTCGGTTCATCCTATAACCCATCAACAACCATAAAACCCACTTCCAAACCTTAATTCCACAAAACATATTTCGACAAGTTTAATTTCACAAAACCCATTTCAACCAAACTCATCCCCAACAAAAACTCAACCAAAAGCAATTAGCTTCAAGAAAAAACCAACGGATGGTTTGAAGATGATGAAGACGATGATGAATAAAGGAGTAGTGAAAAAGTCATATAAACAAAATTATGAAAAAGGTGAAAAAGTCAAAGAAACAAGTGGGTGAAGAAATAAGTGAAAAAAAAGTGATAGGTTTGTCACTTTTTGGTTAAGTGCAAAATAAGTGTTAAGTGGACTTAATTTATGAAAAAAAACAACCACACTTAATTGGGTAACCTCTGACCGAATAAGTGATAAGAGGTAAATAAGTCCTGAAATTGAAAAAACAAACAGCCCCTAAATGTCTTAAAGACAACTTCTAAAGCACATGGTACAACCATTTTATGTAAGAATTTCAAAAACTCTTAATTACAAGTTTATATGCATACAAGTAGAAGCTTTCTTTTACACAACGTATCTCAGAGTACAAAGACGAGCCCATACCTTCAGACTTCAGTACCACACGTTTTCTTCTTCTTCACCTGCTCTTTCACGTCTCGGTATGGAAGATTACCTGCTACAAAGTGAGTCATTCATAAATCCTTCTATTTTCATAAATCCTTCTATTTTGAAGAAACCTACATGATTTCTCCTCTTCGATTTTGATTTCAGGTAGTTTATGGAAAACCCTAAATCTTTTTGATTTTACCTGATTTCATTGGTAACTCTTCTTTTATTTGCATTTGATTTTGTTTTCATTTGGATTCACGATTTGCAGCTCAACATCTAGCATCTGTTGATTTGGGTTCACGATTTAGGTATGTTTACTATTAGAAAGATACAAGCAAGTCAGATTCTAGGTGTTCTTATTCGGTTTCTCTCAGAAGTTGGTTGGCGTACATCTTTGTCTCTTGGAGTCTTTATATATTGGTCGGTTATCCTCTGGTATTTGGTTTATTGCCATTTTTCTCTCTCTCACGCTTCTCTCAAAATCTCATTCTTGAATGGCATGATCCGAGTGCTCTATGTTGTATTTGGCTGTCTCTGGAGCTGTCACTATGCCTAAAACATTGATGTTGTGTTAACTCTTAGTCTTTAATTTGATGACTGATAACACCCTGAACATTTGTTATATTCATTCTGACAAGTTATTTCTGGTGTCTTAGGATATTGATTTATTGTTCACAACTCATATAACATATTCAGAGTCTGCTTCTAATCAACTTAGAAGTATCCAAGACTCTGAAATGCACTTCAGCTTTTGCAATATTCTTAAGTTTGTATACCCCAGCTGCCCTTGTTGCTGTTCTCTTAATTATTTGCGCTTGTTTTGTCAGCGGTGGAGAATTGGTCCAAGTCTAGCCAATGTGAGACTCTAACACACACCCTCCAACGGAGGCTGGACAGGCACTTATTGTTCTAGAGTGTCAAGAGGGGCTAGACGGGTGAAGGGCCAAGAGAGTACAGATTACCCCAAGAGTGTCGAGTCCCTAGACTGGTAAACCTTGCTCTGATACCATGTAAGAATATATGGAAACCCCATATCACTCTCCAAAGATCCCTTTAGGAGAGAAGGAAGGTTCCAACATATATTGGAGAATTGGTCCAACTCTAGCCGATGTGGGACTCTTAACACTATAAGGTAATATAAGTCAAAAGCAATATAAAATTATATGATAATTAACAAATATACATAAAACCAAACTCACATCTTATAGATCATGAATCATGGGCAAATATGAAATTGAAAGAATGATAAAATAAGCCAAAGGACAATTTTTGGTCTTATTGCATAATTACTATCCATGAATGAGAGGAATAGCTCAATAATACATTCTTGAAATGGTTCAATTCCATGAACAAAAAAACAGAACAGAAGAAAGAGGAAGAATTACTAACACAACATACAAGTTTCTTGCATAAAGTCTTCTATGCATCTGCTTTTTCAAGCATCATAACATCCTTCTGAAGCGATCTTTTGTCTCGTGATGCTTCGTTACCGATAAGATCGCTGCTGTTTGTTAAGAAATTCTTATACCATCTTGCAGAAAGCTTAGGAATCCGATTTAGCGTTTCACGGTCAATATAGTGTAATCCGAACCTCACTTTGTAACCTTGCAACCACTCATAGTTATCCATCAATGACCACACTAAATATCCAAGCACATTTGCTCCCCCTCTATTCGTTGCATCATCTTTGTTTTTGTTATTTGATAGTTTATATTGGTACTTGTTCTCAAGAAATCAAGTAGAAGCACTCTAGACCTCATGCCTGTTCTTCTAGAACTCTTTACATGCCTTGTAGCTGCTGACGTGGTTCTGTTGATTAGGTCATGTTAACGAAGTTGACTACTTTAGTCTTAAATTTGAATATTAATTTAGGCTTGTATATTGCAAGCCTCAATATATCTGTAGTTGATGATTAATAGGAAAAAGGTTCATGTTGGATAACTGTTTTGATGCACGTTCTTACACTGATGGAGATCTAATGATGTCCACACGTGGTTAACCTACTATAGCAATGTTGTCTTTGTGTTAGTTTTAACTTGAGACACTTTTTTGATAAAGAGAAGAAAAGTGTATTCCATGACTATTGAAGTATTATGGAAATCATGCATGGTGCCAATCTTCCTATTGGAACGTCTACCCTTTATCTAAATTTTCTTTTACCATCATCAAAACAATCCCACTTCAACAGCATACATAAAAGAGCTGATAATAATTTAGCCCTTATGTCTAATTCAGTATTAAGTAGAATGCTTCTAAGTCTCAAATTGATATACCTAATTCTGTATTAAGTAGATTTGATAACATGAGTGCTTTTAATTCTTGAATTGATATATCTTCAAATCCTTGGGAACCGTGGTCCAAAGGGTAGATAATCATGTGTTGGTTCCAGTAGGATGGTGCAACATATATTCCATAACATAATTTTTTTTGGCAATATTGAACCTTAGCTCAAAAGTTCTCTCCTTTTTTTTGGCTGGATCTTTCTTAAACTGGGTTACCACACCAACTTTTGCCACCCACCCATTGACACACACTTGACAATCTACCTATTATAGAAAATGTGCAAGATTCGAGCCCAAGACATTGTCAGATCCAGAGGAAGTCTTAATTATTTGCATGATTTTCATCATATAAGTCGATCACTCTCTTACTCTACTGCTTTTTTAAACAATCTGCATGTCCATTGCTATTATAACAACTGTTGGTTTGTTTGGTCCCTACATGTGATGATTTATTGCTGATGAGCTTCAGCTACTTTCATCTTTTGACAAATTAGGTGGGAACGGTTCTCCTCAGCTGTGCGTTCTTGTATGACATTTTTTGGGTGTTTGTTTCCAAATGGTGGTTTAATGAAAGTATGATGATAATGGTGAGCTTTTATGGCTGTTGATTACCATTACAGACTCTATTTGTTTGCAACATCACCACAACATGACTGTTTGTTCCTCTTATTACAGGTAGCTCGTGGTGATAAGAGCGGAGAAGATGGCATCCCAATGCTACTGAAAATCCCACAAATGTTTGATCCATGGGGTGGCTATAACATCATAGGATTTGGTGACATTATATTACTGGGGCTATTAGTGGCCTTTTCTTTAAGGTTTGAACAATTGGTTCTCTTTATTTAACTTTGACTTGTATTACAAGTTCTTTAAGAATTTGCACAATCAGGAATATCTTATACTCCTTCCAGCACTTGACTTGTGGCCTGGGGTTTGACTTGTTGCATCAGATGGCTCAATTCTTTAATGTGCAACTCCAAGTTTGGGCTCCACTTCGTCCTGTTATAACTTCAATACTCTTGTTTCTGATGTCCAAATGGTGCTATTAATGATGGATTTGAATAATAGGATATGGACTTTTACACCCAAATCAGTATCAATATGGGGCCAGCTGATGTGTTTACTGTTTCTGTGTGCTTTTGTCCAGGGATAAATCATTTGGATGTTGCTGGTTATTTCAATCTTGTCTCACAAAAGTTGGGTATTTGGTATGAAATCAGATGGATTCAGGTTTGGTCTCTGTGTTGAAGTATGGCTGCTGTTCGTAGACATTTTGGGCATATTGTGCTAAGTCTGTTATGTATTGGTGATTTTGCAATGGCCTATGGCCATATCGCAAATTTCTCTAAAGTTTTCTTTGATGATCAGACTGGATATCATTTTTGGTTTCTATTCAACTCTGAAATGCATGCCCTATCTCATCTGGTTTGTAAAGCAAAATCAAAAGTCTGGTCTTCTGGATGTGTTTGGGTGGTCCGATTTGATACTCAGTCCGGTGGCCTCAGTGTTGTAAAGCTTAAGTGTGAATCATATCATCGTTAAACTTTTCACTAACAAAACCACAAAGCTTTAAAATTGTTTACATTTACGGCTTCCGCCGCATTGCGCGGGTACACAACTAGTATATATATATGGGGCCCTCTCTAATTGAGAACCGGTTTATTTTGTGTTATTCCTATTATTATTATTTTCATTTATGGCTAGAATTTGATGTAGTGATTTAACATATATTTTGATGTGTTTGTGCAATAAAAAATACATGCAAAAATGTTCACAAACACATTGTAAAACAAATATATGTTAATCAAATGTAGTTTGGTTCTAAAGAAGAACATGGTCAAAGTAAGAAAACATGAAAATGCATATCACATGTGATTTTATAGTCATATGTGATTATATACCAAGTCATTCCTGGTTTAACCTTATGATTTAACTGTAAAGTCACATGTAATATGGATGTTCTTGTATAGGCGAAGGATCGTGAGAGAAATTGAGTTAATGGTGAGAAGCGTGAGAAATGGATCTGAACCATTGATCTCTTTTAATCTCAAACCCCTCCTATGAATTGCGGCTTAGAGGAGAATTGATCTAGTGCATCTCATCCTAATGTGCGTTCATTTCTCATCCAACGGTTAATAACCACTTCTTACACTTCCCACCGTCAATTCAACTTTTCACCGAAACCCCAAGAGAGATGTGTGTGTGTGTGTATTGTGTGTTTGATTTAATTTTGCAATAGTAATAAAAGTGAAGGTATTAATTAGAGACACATGTAGCATGAGGTGATAAAGTCATGAAGTTAGCTTACAAGTGAAGGTGTGTTGATTTCCATGTATAAAAGAAAAAAGAGCCAACATGTCATTGCCATCACAATCCACAATTATTGCCATTCATATTGGCACAAGGTCCCCCTTTCATTAAACATGCCACCTTTTCTTTGTTTTTGTATTTTTCTTATTAATCAACAACTATTACACAAACAAAGATACAAATATATGCAAAATCATCAAAGACAACCTTAAATAAATAAATTATTTGAGTCTATTTCATTGTCGATTAATAATGCTATATCGTCACAACTTCAATCGTTTATTAATTTATAAAATGTATATGAGAGATTAGTTTAATACGTTCGGTTCTTTCTTCTTCTTTTTTTCTTTTCCAAAACGCCTCAATCAAAAAACACTTTCAACCTTTTCTATTCATTTGTTATGAAGGGTTTAATTGAGTGTAATTTGAGAGATTAGTTTCTTGAACTTAATAAAACAATTGATTTTCTTTTTTAATAAGGAATTGCTCGATTTTCAATAAAATTTATATAACGTTGGCACGTTACATTGCAGGATACACAAGTTGTGTAACACAAATAAATAAATAACATCGATTACAACTACTTATCTAATTATGTTTTATTACAACTGATTATCTGGTTGTGATTATTCATTACCAGATAATTACTTTCAAAATACACCTCGAGAGGAAAGATGGTATATTTATGCAAAAACAAATAAATAAATAAATACAAAAAAAAATCATTTATAGTAATTACAGTATTTATAATAATATAATTTAAAAAGAAAAAGAAAAGAAAAGCAAACTTTGTTCATGTTTGGGGAAATGCAATCTGCACCGTCCACTTCCCTTTTATCTGTGGTATTTGGACAGAATCTTCCTAATAAAAACTGCAATCAAAAATAATATTTATTTATTATTCCATGGAAAATAAATAATAAAAAGAATATATATTTTATTTAAATAGAAAAAGCATCTTTAAATATAATAAATACAAACCTTTCTCTGCATCTCTGTATTTGATTTCTTTTTCCCCTTTTTGTCTTCTGTAATTTTCACGAAAATAAAAATAAAAACAAAAAGACATCAACAACTATGTCCAAGTGCTCCAGCAATTGTACATCCCACTTCCATTAATTTCCCTGCATTTTAAAAAAAATAGAATTTAGAGGATTATTCATTGATGCATAAAAAATTTGTACCTTATGCATGCACAGTTGTACTACTACAAGATGCTTCCTTTGCTTTCTACACAAAATTAGTGGAACATGGCTTATGTTTCGTTTTGAAATACAAGTCTCAATGCACAATGAATAAGTCTTGATGCACAATGAATAAGGGGTTCATTGACGGTTGTTGAATGGTTTAGTGATGAATGATTAAGTTGTCAGAATGATTAAAAAGGCTCTTATGACATAGTGTAAAATGAAATATGGTTATTTGGTAATCGTTCGTAATGAAATCAAGGCGTTGAATGGTTAAAAGAGGCCTAAGATACAAAATCATTCAGAGGGTTTTGAGACAGACTTTTTTTCTTTTTGGCAAACAAGATTCACCCCTTTCTGATTCAGAAATTGCCTCTTAATAAATCTTATGCATAATGAACAAGTCTTGATGTATAAAGTACAAGTCTTGATGCATAAAGTTACAAGTCTTGTGAATAAGGGTAAAGGTCTTGATGAATAAGGTGCAAGTGGGTGGAGAGTAGGATATACAGCTGGGATTTGGGTGGATTTTTGGGCTTATTTTGTTTACTTTAGCAAGTAAATATAAATGTACAACTATTAATGCATAAAGTACAACAAACCAATGCATAAAAAAGCATCCTACTTTGACTTTTCATAGTCAAACAATCTCAAAACAAACATACCTCTCCTTTGCTTTGAGCCAAGCTTACGCGCCGCCGCCGTCGTCGGCGCAACCTTGCTAGACGGAGCCTCCGCCGTATCCTCCACCGGAAAAAGAACCCCATCAATACCCTGCACCGATATCCTCCCGTCGGTATAAATATCCGGGTCAAACAAATAAGCCGACTCCTCCCCTTGACCAAACTTCACCGACCCATCAGCTTCCTCCGCCACCACCTTATGCGGCAGCCGGAGCGTATCATACCGGACCTTCCCAAACCGCCGTACCGAGTTATACATACTTTCTTCCGTCTGGTATTCCGGTATCAAATGGTAGTACATTATCTGCTCCGGCGCACCCGGGTCACTGAGCTGATCAGTTGTCAGCTTAGCCATGGCTTCATCGTTCGGCGCCAACACCGTTAAAACATAACCCTCAGATACTAGTTTCCCCATCTCCGTCGCTAACGACGTTAGGTTCACCAGAATGTCGGCTAGTTCGTTGTAGCCGCCGTAATGGAGTAGGGTTTGGATGAAATCTTTCACCTGGCTCTCGCCGTCGAAGTGGCGTCGTGCGCCGCCGGGACCGGGGGCTGGAGCCGGAGCGAGATATGGGCCCGGAGCCATTGCGTCGTATACCGGAAGTGCAGGTGGAGCTCCGGCGGGTACGGGTGCAAATGGTTTTTTCAAGCGGTGGGTCCTCGGATCCACAACCGGAGCTCCTTCGGGTAAAACCGCGGAAATTGAACTCAAGCTTCTTCTCCGATTGAAGTCTTCTTGTACGGATCGGGGCACTAACAATCTCTCAATCCCATGGATCAACCCGTCGGGTCGGATGACGTCATCGGGCCGTACAACTCTAGCTAAACCACCGACGAATTTCTCGCCGGAATTCCCACGGGTCAACGGCAAATGGTTGTCGGATCCATCAACACAAAGCGTCTTATGATTCGCAACGTCTTTTCCGGGCCATTCATTTGACCCGATCCGAGACGGAATGATATGGTAAAGCAACAGATTTTGTAGAGACTTCAAATTCCGCGGCTCAAGTAAGAACCGTTTGAACTCAGGATCCATTTGTCTCTCGAGAGCTTCATTGTTCGGTGCGAAAATGGTGATATTGTGATTAGAAACCGCTTGTTCAAGCGTCTGTAGAAGAAGTGCTTTCTCGACGAGCTCCGATAGCTCGGTGTAGTGCGAATCGAGAAGTGCAACCAGAACGGAGTTGGAATTAACCTGAGTGGAGCTCAATGCGTTCACGTTAATGGCTGCCGGAAAAACCAGAAAGAAGAAGATGAGATTTAATGCACCATAGATCTGAGAATCCATGGCGCGCTTAACAGAGAGAAAAGATCAAGATTGAAGAACAGTTTTCTGTCTGTAGATGAAGTGAAGAAATGTGTGTTGTGATTTATTTCTATGGAGTTTTTTGAGTTTTCTCTGACTAGAATTTTTTGTTTCTCTCTCTAGGGTTTGGGGTGAGATTAAAAGTAGTAGAGAAGACAGGTGGTGGAAGGAGATGATGAAAGTGAAACGGCAAGCGGTGGTGTCGTTTTATGAGTTGAAGTAAGGGAAACCACAGGCTGGCTTGGGGGCCACACGGTGGACTAAAGGACTTGTTTTCGGTACTTATATGGCTTTGTGGCTTGGCTCGTAATGGCTTGGATTAGCCGCACTTATTCTCTCATTTCACCTACTCCACTATTTGTTTGGGAAAAAATAAAATAAAGAAATTAAATTGATGTTTTAACAATGTATAAGAAAATAAGGAAATTAAATTAATTTTTTGACTATTACTTTCTCCGTTAGTTCATAATAAAAAAATATATAGTTTTAAGATTGTGTAATTGTTACACTTTTATAATTAATTATAAAGAGAGGAAAAAATAATTATTAAGTAATTAAGGGTAGTATTAAAAAGTTGACATTTACTTTTTGAGCGTCTCCGGATTCACCAAAAAACTTCCAAAATGAAGAAACAATAGTCAAAACTCAAAATTTTCAAAAAAAAAAAAAATTACATCTATTTCCAAGAGATTTCCTATTTTGGAGATAAAACATTGATTATAATTAAAATATTTTATATATTTAATAAAATATTATATCTCTCACCGAAACATTTAGTTTTAAAGTTTCTTATTGGTGGTATATAATAAAAAATTATTTATTTATCTTGATAATCATTTTTGGAGATATCTTCAAATTTAGAGAAAATTGTACTCGCTCTCCTATTATCTTCATTTTGTAGAAACTTTTGGATATGTTGTTGAAGCAAAAAGTTGTTCAAAATCTTCATTTTAAGAGAAGTTTTTTTTTGGAAAGGGTATCCTGGGCCTATGGCCCAGACTAATCCCCGGCAATTAGGGCCTTTGGCCCAGCTGCTAAAGCGTGCAACCCTGAGTTTATCCTCAGTGGCCACAAGTGCTGCTAGTGGGGCTCGAACCCGGGTTGAGCGCTATGAACTCCCCAAACCTTTACCACCACACCACAACCCTTGTGGTTAAGAAGTTGTTGAAGCAAAAAGTTGTTCAAAATCTTCATTTTAAGAGAAGTTGTTGGACATGTTTTATGAAGACAATTATTTTTGAACAAAGATAGTATGTTTTCTCTTTTATTATAAAGGCATTTCAAACCTTTTTTTTCCAAAAAAATTTACAACCCTATTACTATAAATCCATAAATTAATTATCATTTTAATACATTACAATGTTTAAAATAAAATAAAATATGATAGTAGAAATACATTAATATTAAACTACCATAAAATAATAATAAGCTTTAAATAGAATCCACAAGTAAAAACATTGAGTAGTCCAAATCATACCATTTATAAATCCATTTGATATACAAACAAAAAGTCCCTATCTCACCTCTTTAATGTCTTTTTATTCCTTGTTTATAATATATAGAGTGAATTACATAAATGGTCCTTCGTGAATGTCTGGATTTCACTTTTCGTCCCTCCAGTTCTGAAAGTACATTGGTGGTCCATAAAATCGAGTTTTGGAGCCCAAGTTCGTCCCTATCGCTAACGTCGTTAGTCTGGGCTCCGTTAACCCCATCATGTGCCCCTCACGTGAGGGGCATTTTGGTCTTTTCACCTACCATCTTCTTCCCTAACTATTTCTTCCACACATCAAGAACCCTAAATTCTTTTATTGAATACTAAACCCAGAAAGTTCAAACATTTATTACAAAAATATCCAAACTTAAATTACATAGATTCAAACCCAAAGCATGTAAAAGATTAATAAAAAGGATCAGATCCATCTATTAGATTTGTGATACATAAAAAATCAAAATTTTATATCATAATCTAAAATCCAAAAATTCAAAACCCTAAATCATATCTCTAAAATCAAAAGAAGAAGAAAACACAACTTCAAATCTTGATGAAAAGGAAGAAAGCAACAATACGATTGCTTCAGATGGGTTCATATCCGGATCTGGTCATCGTCTTTTAGGTGGTTCAGATCTTGAAGGTGTTTACAAGAGGGAAGGGTATGTTTAGATCTTGAATAACGAACGAATATGCTATGTTCAGACATGGATCTTGATTTGCTTCTAACCAGACTTGAAAACTGAGGGTGAAACCTCTCTCCCCCCCTGTGTCGATGAAAACCATACCCATCTTGATCTCATATGGAACCACCTAAAATAAACCTGTTGGAATCCATTTGATGTTCATCTAAAACTGAAAAAATAAGTCCATTTGGATCTCTTTCTCTCTCGATTAACACCAATGTTGTAGAAGAAATAAACCGAAAAAACTTGTATGAACCTAGAGTTGTAGAAGAAACCATACTTGTGGGTTTGAATCTGGATCTGCAACCGAAGAAGGTTGAGGCGTTGGTCGATTTGTAGAAGAAATGAGACGATGCAGAAGAAAATGTGAGAGTGTGGGTTCACCGGAGAAACAAAAAGGTTGTGGGTTTGCCGGAGAAAGGAAGGCGACGGGGTTGGGGGAGCATTTGAAGGGACAATTTTTGCAGGTTATTAATTAGGTAAAGGAACAATTTTTACAGGTTAACTAATTAATGACATTGATTTTCTTTGATTTTTTAATTTATTTTCTAATAAAAAGATTAATATAGATTTTATTTTTCAAAAATAAATTAAAACCAGTTCTAAAAAGAGCAAAATGCCCCTCACGTGAGGGCACATGATGGGGTTGACGGAGCCCAGACTAACGGCGTTAGCGATAAGGACGAATTCGGGCTCCAAAACTCGATTTTAGGGACCACCAATGTACTTTCAGAACTGGATGAATGAAAAGTGAAATCCAGATATTCATGAGGGACCATTTATGTAATTCACTCTATTATATATTATTAATAAAATACTTGTGGACATATGCAATGTAATTTAATTATTTTTAAGAAATACTCAAGTTTTTAAAGCATTATGTTGAATTAGTATAGTTTTATATTTATCCTGCATTTGAATGTATTTAATAGTTGTTTTTATGGAGTTCACACATGAAGCTTTAAGATATAAATTGGTATTTTTAGAGATTATGCATTAATAAGCAATATTTAATACTTATTAAGCTAATTTTTAGAGTTTTTACCAAGTGTTTTATAATATATAAATGTGTATCAACGCACTATACTGCCATGCATCTCGATTCTGAAGCCAATAACCAGACACTCATTCTAATTCATGTTTCGTTTTATTCACTATCTCTCTTCATTTTATTTTTATGGTTTTGTGTAGTTTTGGGAAAATAGGTGATTATTCAGTTGGTTATCGGTTTTATTGAACTTCTAGTGTTCTAATAGGCTCAATGTTTATTCTGTTAAAAAACATTTATCAAATAAAATACTCGTTTTTCATATATTTTATTAAATTAAAAAATAGTTATATTTTAGATACTAATTTTTTTCAAATGAGGTAAATATATATATTTACTTTATCAATTAGTTTTATTTAATTCAAAATAAAGTTTTTTATATATTATAATAGCTTGTAACCTTAAATTTTAATATTTATAATATAAACAGTACCAAAGATTAATAATTTATTTTTAAGAGTTTTAGTATAATATTTTATAATATAATAAACACCATAAATTATTGTAATTATTAAACTAAAATTAAATGATTTTAAACAACTTCTATTTATAGTTAACTACACACATACTCCGTATTTAATAATTTCCTTTTTTGGTAATTTAATAAACATATTAATCAGTTTTAAAATAAAAAAAGTTTGAAACAGACGGCTGGGCTTGAGCCAATTTATGTGAGCCGAGGTGTACATAATTGCGTTAGCTGTAAGGCGAGCTGTTCCTGTCGTCAGATTTATTGATTCTATTTTTATTGTACGCCAAGCCAAGCTACCACTTGCTTTACACCATGAGAAGCGCGTGTATCAAAAATTACATAAATTACCCTTCATGTTTCAAAAAATGACATTTTTCACCTATTTATGACAATCATAAACATTGTATTTTATTTGAGAGATACGGAGTCCATCAAATAGTAATTTTTTGTTACTCGGAACGTTTCAATTTTTTTAGACCCTTTTATACCTAAATCTTTCGATTATAAATGTAAATGGAGATAACAAATATACATATATACAAATTATCGAGACAACGATACGGCATATTATTTTTGTTTTCTGATAGAAATTAGTGAGACACTAAAGCGAGTTGTAGTTTTACATTCGTTGATTAAAGACTCTAAACAACGTATAATTGAACCCCATAATTTGGGAATCTTTTTCAAAATTACACATTTAACATGCCAAAGAACGACTCTACTGTTACCTCTTATAACAACCATGGTTTTAAATAATTCGTTCTGGTGTCGAGGCTTTGAGACTCCACTACAAGCTTTGGTTTTTGTTGTAACGTGTTGTGGTGAGTAATGAAGCATTATGTTGCGTCGTATTTTTTAAAGTCGTGATTTTTTTTTGTTAAATATATAACTTGAAAAATAAATGATAATTATATATGACATCTATTCATCTAAGACTTAAATAAAGATAAAAAATAGGTGAATTTTTACTCTTATTCCCATAGTTGGATAGTCTAACAATAATTTTTTGAATATTGAATAAAATAGTGAGTAGAGACTCAAAAGATTTAATCCCAATTTTCCACACTATTGATATCATTTTCTTATAAGTTCGATATATTTGATATAAATAGTTCTTTCATTTTTAGTTTTATAACTTAATATGAATTTAAATTGTTTTACAGGATTATTCAAAACATAAGTGTGTGTGTGTATATATATATACATATTTGTATACATATGTCGCCTTATGGCACATCTAGAAAAACAGCATGACATCGTCGTAACTCGTAAGACTTGAGGCTTGATCTCGCCGCACCACACCTCACGTCATTTAAATCTTTAATCACAACTAACTTGTAACAATGACAAGTAGGATTAAATCCACAGAGACTCATGTTTAAACATGATATACCATATGTTTTATGAAAATAGTGAATAAAAGCAGTAGTATAAGGGGGAGGGGTTTGATTGGTTGATTAGAATTACGTTTGCAGTTAAAGGTAAACTTAAATAGGTTCAGAGCAAAGGAAAGCCAACATTAGGTTTACATAAACAAATACTACTCGTATATTGTAATTATCGATGATATATTAAAATGTGAATTATCTACCTAACCCGATTCTAGTTATTAACAAGCTCTAATGGTTAATTTCAACACACATAGCACTCAAAAGAAAAAAAGTTCTTCAATTGAACCTTAGCACCCCAAATGGCTTTAAACAAGCTGTTAAAACTTATATTGTGGCTAGCATGAAGTCCTAACGAAACCCGATTTTGAGTAGACTAATACATAAGTTCGATTAGCCTTTTGCTTTGCTCAATCCCATAACATATGGTGGGTTTCTTTGACAAAATCTAACATGTTAATTGTCATTAGCATCAAACTCCTAAAACAATTACAGCTTTAGGAGATTAATTCACCATCTGGCATTTGCTAATATCAAATCTTTACACAAGTGATCGGGTTGCATAAAGAAGGCAATAACAATAATCCTAGAGCAAAAGCATTTGAGTTAACATAGTCTCAAACACCCAAACGAGTCAAATGTTGGCAAACCAATGTTGAATATTAAACAAAACAACAACATTTGGCTGATTTGAATTAAACTATCAAAGATTGATGAATACCTAATTCAAAATTGTGAGAAAATGTGAGCAAACCCAGGTTTATATACTCCATTCTTCCATATATGTTGTTCCAGATGTTAAAAGACAAAGAAAAATAGTTTATTCCAGTATTTTTAGGGGTGCAAAACCCGAATAATCCGAAATCCGAACTCGAACCCGAACCTAAAATAAGGCGTCTTTGCAAAACCCGAATACCCCAAAATCCGACTTTTGTGGGGATATTTGGGTTCGGGTTGGGTTTATTTTTGACCACCCGACCCGCCCGAAAACCCGTAATAATATACATATATATTTTATATATTATAGAAATATATTTATTTGTTTAATTATCATTTGAAAATCGTAAATTCTAGTCGGTCAAAATGTTTTCTAATTTATAAACTTACAATCGATTTCATCAATCTCTCAACCGATTGAATTCATCCTCAAAATCGATAGAATTTATATGTACTTTTGCATTATAATAATACCCGAACCCGACCGACATTAACCCGAAACCCTACAACCCGAACTCGAAGCAATCCGAAATTCGAAACCTAAAATTCGGGTCTTGATTTTCATATCCGAAATCCGATCGGGTTTTGGTTTTGCCTACCCGAACCCGCCCGACCAACCCGATGCACACCCCTAGGGGGGGGGGGTAGGGCTTGAACTGGTGGAACTTTGCAACTCCTGTAACCTAGCCTATGGTCATGTGGTATTTCCAAAGATATGCATGATCTAGCCCACGACTTGAATCGTTGCTTGACTCACGTGGGAGGCTTTTTGACTCAGTATTTTCCTTTTTTTCCTTTGCTACATGCATATATAAAAAAAACTATAGATACATTAAATGTGTTTTATCAACATAAAACAAGGATCTTCATATGATAATTCGTGTACAAATGAACGTTTATGATTAATATATATACTTTTATTTACTTATATTTTAAAACACTAATAATAACCTAAATATGTAGTTATTAATAAGTATTCGTGTCGTACTTCAAACACAAATGGTATTTGAATCTTGATGTTAAGCAAGTAGAAATTTTAAAAAATTTAAGAAGACAAAAAAAATCTTTCAGAAATTCAAAATATTAATAAAATAAAACATTGAGAATATCTTATTTTCAACCTCCAAATCACATAAATGATTTTGCAATTATCATTATTTAAAATTATAAAATGAGGGGAAATCAATGGGCACCCATTCTGAGTACCAGCGACCGACACATGATTTTTTTTTTAATTTCATATTTTTTATATCAATATTATTATTAAAAAAAATAAAATGTTTGAATAACTTTTTACTTGAGTAAAAGACATACATGGTTCCCCACCCACCAAAAACAAGGGAGTTTCCTACTCATGTTCAACACAAATATCTCCAAATAATTCACCTCCGACAAAACATTTTAAATAAATTTTAAACGTTTTTAATCAAAGTTTTCTTTCAAATAAAATCCCTAAATTATTTTCCAAAATTGGATTATTAATAAAGACTAGAAGCGTACTCGCGCAATACAACGAGATACATCATGATTTTAATGTTTCATTTTATTTTTTGTTTTTTTGTCGATTTACAGTACGATTTTGGATGGTTTTGAGAAAGTGATAATGTTTTCTTTATAAATTTATTTAATTTAGGCTTAATAATATAATGTTTTTTATATAAAAAATTAAGTATTTTGTTATAATTCAATGATTATCTTATATATTTTAATGACATCTAGAAAAAATAACCAATTACATATTTAATAATAGAGAGAATTACACTTTTGATCCTTAAGGTTTCGTATTTTCTTTGAAAGGAGGACCTATACTTCAATATCTCAAATAGTGGTCCCTGAGGTTTGATTTTTGCTCTGAAAGGAGGACCTCCTCACTAACCGCGTTAAAAAACTCGGTTAAAGTTAGGGGTATTTTGGGCAGCTCACTTTTTGCTCTTAAATCAAATAAACGACTTCTTTCTTTTCTTCTTGTTTCTTCTTCTTCCCAAAATCGATTTCCCTGGTTCATCTACCCAAGATCGATTTTTTACTAACATTAATTTGGTTAGATAATGGTGATTTGTCACTGTGGTGTTCAAGCAACTTTAAGAACATCATGGACAAATGCAAACCCTGGCCGTAGGGTCTACACATGTTCAAGATTGGTCAGTTTTTTTTTCCTTTCTCAATTTCTTACATTTCTTTCTCTAAGAATGTTCTGTTCTTAACAGAGTGAAGAATGGTTTCTCCCTTTTTTTTCTTTTAACAGAGTTACCAATGTTTCTTTTTTGGGTGGTTTGATCCACCAATTTGTTCTCGGGCTGTAGATGTTATCCCTGGGTTGTTGAGGTCAAAGAACATACTTGAAGAATGTATCAAAGCTAGAGAAAGAAAAATTTGGAATTTGCAGCTGCTGTTGGTTCTTAGTTGGCTATATTTTGGGTTTTTCTTGTATATTTCTTTGAACTAATTAGGATTTTTAGTTAATCTCAATGTAGAATGGATGTGTTAGTGATGAACTAATGTATTTGGTTTTGTTAGTTTATGATGTAATGGATGTATTAGTGATGAACTCATGTATTTGGTTTTGTTAGTTTATCAATCAATTGTAATTTCCTTTTTGACACATTCTCTGTTTTAATGTAATGTGTTGAAATATGGGTACATACAAACCACAGGACATAGAAACTAAAACATTATAAATCAATTGCAATTTCCATACTATACTTTGTAGAATTCCAAATTGTATAGATGAACATATACAAACCACAGGACATAGAAACCAAAACATTATCAATCAATTGCAATTTCCATACTATACTTTGTAGAATTCCAAATTGTATAGATGAACATATACAAACCACAGGACATAGAAACCAAAACATTGTCATACCATTAACTGCCATTAACATAAGTTACTTGTCCATAACATTACCAACAAAATGGTACTTTGTCCATAACAAAACATTGCCAAAACAAAGTACTACCAACCCAAACAACAACCTGTTACATAAGTTACTTGTCCAAATAAACATCAACCATATCACCTAAACAAACAATAACCTAACAACCACATCAACCCTACCCTGTGAAGGTCCTGCTTGGTCCTTACATGTTCTTGAATTATGTCCCTGATTCTTACACCTATCACAAGTCACATTAGCCCCCTTCCTGGATAGTTTTCCATTGCTCCCAGATTTCTGAGACACCTCCTCAACTGTCTTCTTTCTCTTCTTCCTTGGTCTGCCAATTTGTTTATGATGCTTTGGTGGAACCAATTTGGTTGGACAACTAGATGTATCCCACAACATACTTCCATTTATTGGCTCAACCTTGAAGCTATACATCTCTTTCCATGTGCTAAGCCTGTATGAAGGATCCACCCAATCTTCAGGTAATGCATCATGGCCATTAACTGCCATATTCCAGTTGGTAGCCACATCATGCTTGCAAGGAATTCCTGTTAATTCCCACCTCCTACAAGAGCATGTCTTTGCTCTAACATTAACTATGCACTGGTCTAGCCAAGGTCCAGACACCTATGAAAACAAACATCTATTAGCTTATGCATAAGTATACCACATGGATTGAAGAATGAAAATGCAATATACCTGGTATCTATCTCCACCATTATATACCACATGGTATTTGACTGCCTCTATCTTGACACTGTCCATTATTTTGTTTGCAGTTGGGGTCAGTGGTCCATCACAAACATCAATTACCTTTAACACATTTACAATCCTCTTCATAAGATACTCTTATGAACTCCAAGCAAGAATGTATTGGTTTATCCCTAGCATCAATGATTTGCCTATTGAACACCTCACACATGTTATTTAGGAGGACATTAGAGTGACATCTACCTATATTCATCAACAAACATAAGACATATTAATTGTAAGAATCTCAAACAAGTTCAAAACAATAAACATGGAAGAAGGATCATGGCCATTAACTTGTAAAGTGTGACCTGCTCCAATGTTGAGGGGGGATCTTGTTCAACCATTCATAACAACTCAAATTGAATCTTTTCAAGTGATCCACTGCTGTTCCAAACTGAGGGACAGTGGGAGTTGTTGCACACTGCCACAACAAATCCTTGAATTAGGGGTGTGCATCGGTCGGGTCGGGTCGGGCCCCAAAAACTTAAACCCGATCGGATATTCGGGTAGAAGGGAATGCCCCGAAATCCGACCGATTAGGGTTCGGGTTCGGGTGAGTTCGGGTTAGGGTAGGTCGGGTAGGGTAGGGTGGCGCGGGTTGGGAATTATGATTTCAAAATCAAAATCGATTTCAATCAAAATCAAAATCGGGTAGGCATATGTTGTAATTAAGATGAGACCATGGGGTTGGAAGTTCGACTTCTCGTTTGTAAAGAATGAATGGCATATGTTGTAATTAAGATGTAAATCCATGGGTCTTTCACTCAAAATTCCTATAAATAACCAAACAATTCATTACAGGATTTAGCAAATTATGCCATTACTGCTAAAAGATGAGCAACCATGGAGTTGGAAGGTCTGCTTCTTTATCTGTGATATTTGGAGCACTTTTACTTGTGCAGCTTTCTATCTGTTGTGTTTCCTTCTCAGAGATCATCTTTGAGGAGCGATTTGGAGGTAATTTTTTTAGAAATTGAATGGTGCAGACTGGAAGCGTCGGATGGTGGACGGTGGTCGCCGCTCGATGGACAACTGGACTGTGCGCCGGAGGTCGCCGATCGATGATTTGATTTTGGTTCGAGAGTCGAGCGAGAGCGAAGAGCAATGAGCCACTGATTTACAGAATAATGATATTGATTTAGGAAATTAGGTTTAGAATTTAGTATATATAGTTCGGGTTTTCGGGTCGGGTCGGGTGTGGATTTGGATACCCACCCGACCCGTTTTATCCGGGAAAAGTGTTCGGTTTGAGTGAGTTCGAGTTCGGGTTTTCCGGGTTGGTCTATTTTCGGGCTGGACGGGTCACGGGTCGGGCGGGTGAATCGGGTCGGTTCGGTTTTGCACACCCCTACCTTGAATGCTTTACCTCTCCATTGAAGTTTCATATTCTCATGAATGTGCCTAAGGCAGTATCTATGTTCAGCTGAGGGAAACAACCTCTGAATAGCTGGAATGATACCCTATATGCAAATCAAAAGTTATGCAAATTAACAGGGAGTTGGTAAAAGTGAAGTTGGAATCACAGATAAATGATAAAAGTGAAGTTGGAATCATACCTTTTGCCTATCACTGATAAAAGTGAAATTGGATATGGATTGAAGATCAAGATCATCTCCAAGGCACTCTAAGAACCAACTCCATGAAAGTGTTGACTCAGACTCTACCACTGCATAAGCAACTGGATAGATACCATGATTTGGGTCAATACCCACTGCTGTTAGAACTTGTCCTGGAAAAGGACCCTTCATAAATGTCCCATCACTCCTCAAATCTCTCAACCCTGTATCTAGGTCACTGGATGGAATCAAGAAATAGTACTGCATTATATCTCTCATTTCGTACCCTAGTGCTATCATGATTTTGTCAAATAGTGGAACAGAAAGGTGATTAGTGTTAATCAAATCAACTAAATCAGTTTTACCATTTATGTATCTTCTTCCAGGAAATGGTGTAAACACACCTCCATGGTTGATTCTTGTTGTTATCAGTGTTGGGTAAAGATCTATGATCAAAATAGTGGAACAGAAAGGTGATTAGTGTTAATCAAATCAACTAAATCAGTTTTACCATTTATGTATCTTCTTCCAGGAAATGGTGTAAACACACCTCCATGGTTGATTCTTGTTGTTATCAGTGTTGGGTAAAGATCTATGATCAAAATAGAAGGTAAATAAGGTTAGTCTCACTGTAATCATGATCGACAATGTCAGTATAAAAAAAAAGAGGGAAATGCTTACTGTAAACATCTGTTGGACTAAACCCTTCATGGAGTTCCCTTCTTAAAACCCACGAAGAAGATGACATTGCATTCAAGATTGCTTCAGTTTCTAGGTCGATTTTGTGTGAGTGAGCGATGAGCGATGTGTTTTTAGTGTATCAGTGAGAGTGTAGTGATGGGAATGGGATACCAATCGTTGGCTAAGCTAAATCAATTAGCTAGTTTCGTTGGTTTGAGAGGGAAAAAAACTAAATGACCAAAATACCCCTCCCACTAACCTAGTTTTTTAACGGGGTTAGTGAGGAGGTCCTCCTTTTAGAGCAAATACCAAACCTTAGGGACCACTATTTGAGATACGGAAGTATAGGTCCTCCTTTCAAAGAAACTACGAAACCTTAAGAACCAAAAGTGTAATTCTCTCTTAATAATATAATTAAAACAAATTTATAGTAATATAATATATTATTTAATAGTGATACATGGAAATGTCTGCATAAAAGGAAGGTCCTGCACATACCAAATTGGTGGGTGTTAGAAGTCTGCAGTAGTAATATGTATCTTGTGCTTTGATACTTGTAAATTAAGAGATTTTTAAAATCTTGCATAAAATGATGGTACTTTGTGCCTAATAATTTGTATTGAAGAGTTTTTTTATCTCTGCTTTATAATATAGTATAGATAAAAGAGAACATATGTTGTTAACTGTTTTTTTACTAATTCTTTCTCCAATTTCCAATAAATAATGCCATTTCTTTGGGAGAAGGGAAATGCATGGTCGATAAAAAAGGGGTGGTATGGGTAAAACGGGATAGGATCTTGAGAGGTTTTAAGGGAGGGGGTCTTAATGTGGGGAGTCTCCAATCCTCTAATTGGAGCCTTTTAGGTAAATGGTGGTGGAGATTCAAAACGGAGAAGGACGCATTATGGGTTAAAATTATAAAAAGCATATATGAGAGGGGGGGTTGGCCGAAGGAGGTAGTAGTAACATAATTATAATGGGTAAAAAGTTGGAGGAGGTGTGTAACACCCTCAAATTTGGAAAGAGCGACTAACTAAAAACTTTCAACAATACCTTAAAGGATAATAAATCTCTTACTACCAGTCCATAATTGAAATGCATTTCTAGGTTGAACCATCAACCTTATAATTAAAGTCTTACAATAAGACTAACTAAAGTCGAGTGTTATTATAACCCAATACCAAATCGCTATCTCCAATAATAATGCGGAAGACTTCATCAAGCTAAATCACTTCATCGAGCACACAACTAGCACTCATCACTCCACGGTGTTTGTAACATCCTTAAGTTTATAAGGTAAATATTTGTCCTCTAATACTTTAATTGTGTTTATCTGAAAATTTGAGTTTTTATATATGCATATGATCTTGATTATGGGACTAAGATGCTATCTGATTAATATAATAATTGCATGTGTTAGGATTGTACCGAGAGGGGGAGGAGTCTCGCGATAGTGCCATCGCGATAGTGACATTGTCACTATCGCCAGGCATACTCGCCGAAATTGTACCGTAGGTGTGTGGGTGTTCGCGATAGTGACTCGCGAGAGTGCCCTTGGCACTATCGCCGGGCACTCTCGCCATCGGGGTGCAGTACCTTAAATGAGTCCTTATCAGATTTCTAATTCATTGTTATCAAACACCCTCTTCTCTTTGGCGATTTTGGGAACTCCCAAACCGATTTCTTCCTCTCAAAACCCTATCCCTCTTAAATACAAACCTTTTGGTGGTTGGGACTTGAATACTAGCATTTATTATCATCCAAGGAAGGTTTCTAGGGTTTCTTCAAGGCAACTTCTCATCTTCAAGTTCATCCTCCAACTTCTAGGGTTTCCATATTTTCTAGGTTTTGGTACAAAACCTAGATAGTGAGTTTACTAACCCTTTGTTAAAACTAGATACACATCATAATCTCCTATTTGTTACTTTATCTCTATATGTTTAAATGTTTGGGGATTTCTTCACGAAAATAGTTGGAAGATGTATATATATGGGTGATTTGCCATGATTATTGTTATATGTATCATTATTTAGGATTTGTCTCATAGATACACAATGTAGGTACCTTGATATGTTAAATGTATACATATATGGGTATTATGATGATTCTAGTTGGAATACCATTTTGGTGATATGTTTATATGCATGATGAACATGATTTACATTGGGTCTTTGGTTAGACATCACGAGGATAAGGTGGTAATATTATGCCCGTAGTTGGTATTGAATTATGTGGGTTGAAATATACCTAAAGGACCCCTTATAAATGTTATGTGGACGAACCAAGTCAGTACACTAGGAGGATATAGTCTTGGGTGCCACTGTGATGGTATGTGCCTAGACCTCCGCCATTCGGGGAATTTTCTTAGCGATAGTCTTCGGGTGTGCCGGGCTTTTGGGGTGTTCCTTGTTAAGGGTATCAAAGTATATCGACTCTTGGGTGGGACTTGATTGGTGCTATGGGTCTCCCCTATTGACTCCACATTTGTTGAACTATGGTTAACTGCTGATAAGAAATATGCATGTTCATGCATGCTTATTATTGTTCAACTCACTAGGCTTTTTGGCCTAACACTTGTTTGGTGTCGATATGTATATCAGGTTCTAGCGGCTGCGGTCTTAAGCAGGTTTAGTTGCATTGGGGTGAGAGCTTGGGGAATTGCACATGGACGCGTTATACTTTTGGATATAGACCGTTTGGGTCTATAGATGACAACCCTTTTTGTAATCTCTTTTCTAGATGTAGAAATTAGATTAGTTGGTTGTTGTTCTTTGTCCGTTAAATTACAATTGTGATTAAACAGGTTATTTAAATATATATTCCCCATGTTTGGGAGGCTCTTGCTGTGGCAATTTTAGTATACCTCATGTCCGTTTTCCGGATTTTTGTTATCCCTATTTTTAGGGTGTTACAAGTTGGTATCAGAGCTTTAGTTTAAGTGAACTAGGTATTGTTTAGCATATCTAGACTTAAGCTTTAGACTTTATGACTTCACTGTCCACTTGGGGTAGGAATCCTAGGTGGGGAGAGCGTTAGGATTACGGAATTACTGTAATTGAAAGTTGTGATGATGGTGACCATAATACTTGTGTATGGTTCGTTCATAATTTCACTTAGCTACTGCTATTATGAATGTATTGTTACGTGAGCATACTTGGTTTACTATTATTATGATAATTGATGAAAGTAGTAGTACGTACAATGAGTTCAACTCGCTTAGTCTTTTCTCAATCTATTTCTCGTACGTGCATGACAAATTTTAACGGTAAACACTCGAAGTAGATTACCGGACATGCCAGAAGGGCAACCAGAAGTGGAATCTGCAACAGTATGACCCCCGGTGGGGGCGACCTCCGATGACATACCTATACCCAAAATCTTGGCAGGAGGGCCTGAGCACATTCCACGTCGGAACCTCAACACAGGTGACGCCATCATGGAGGAAGTTACCATGGAGACCCGGTTTCGGGATAACATGATGTTGGCCATGAATGCGGCTTTGGCCCAACAACAGTTGGCCATGACTTCGGCCATGACCCAACAACAAGAATTTTTCATGAAACTTCTAGAGGATCGATACGTCAGTAACCGTCAACCCGAGACTATGGCTGAAAACGTTATCGTGGGGCCGGGTGGACCGAATGTGGTAACGGTTGAAGAACCATCCGTTGAGGGAATCAGATCAAAGATTAAATAGTGTACCTACAAGACGTTTTTGGGGTGTCACCCTAAGGAGTTTGCGGGTTCAGACAACCCGGTTACTTGTATGTACTGGCTTAAGGAATTAGAGATGGCTTTCGAGTCCAGTGAATGCGATCCTTCTCAACGGGTCAAGTTTGCTTCTCAGCTACTTCGGGGAGAGGCTCTGATTTGGTAGAACCTCACCCGATCCGCCCTCACCCCGGAAGTTCTGGATAAGCTAACTTGGACGGTGTTCAAGGAGAAGATCATGGACAAATACTGCAGCGAACGGTCGTTGGACAAGTTGGAACGGGAGTTCCGAGATCGGAAGAAGGGGAATATGTCGATTGTTGGCTACTCCAATCTCTTCTTGGAGAAGCTAAACTTGGTGGGACATCTAGTCCCCGACGAAAAGTCGAAGATGAAAGCATATCAACAGGGTTTACCGGCTGGAATGCAAACGTGTATAAGAAATGCTAAGTGTTCGACTCTACAAAAAGTTATCGAGGAGTCATTACTCATTGAGGATGACATCAATTCGAAAAGGGGTGAGAAGAGGTACGTTGGTGAGAAACGGAAATGGGAGGGGCCATCTGGGCCCGTTCGTCAATCTAGACCCTTTGTAAGCGGGAGATCGGGTGATCAACGCCGTGAAGATCGGTGGTGCCACAAGTGCAGGTCAAAGCACTCGGGGCCGTGTGCTACAAGGACTCTCTCCGGTCCAGCCGGGTGTAACAAGTGTGGTAAGAAAAACCACACGACTCGAGAGTGTTCCCTCCGTGGGGCAGTTTGTTATGAATGCGGAGAGCCGGGGCATATGAAGCGATAGTGTCCAAGGCTGGTTAGAGGAGGTGGTGGAAATTCTGTGGGTTCGACGGCTAGAGTAGAGCAACCATCCCGGGCACCGAGTCAAGCTTTCCAGATGACTACTGAGGAGGCAAATGAGACCGCAGATGTCGTTTCGGGTACGTTTCTAGTAAACTCCACGCCTGCTCGTGTCTTGTTTGATTCGGGTGCTACGTGTTCTTTTGTGTCAGATGTTTTATGTAAACGATTCACCACTCCTATTAGTGTTCTTACCGATGCGTTAGTAGTAGAAATAGCTAATGGGGATCAAGTGATCATTCGTGACCGTTTTTGTGATTGCACTCTAGAGATCGACGGAATTTCTTTCGGAGTAGATTTACTACCTATGGCTATAGGAGGGTTTGATGTAGTCATAGGCATGGATTGGTTAGTGAGGCATAAGGCGAACATCTTTTGCTCCAAAAAGATGATCCAAGTACCATTGCCGGAAAATGGGGTGGCAACCATTTATGGAGAGAAAGGAAAGAGGAATAATCCTATTATCTCATCTCTTAAGGCTCGCAAGTTTTTAGCGAAAGGCTACCCTTCGTACTTGGCCTACGTTGTGGACGCAAAGAAAGAAAAGAAGTCGGTGGGAGATGTGGAGGTAGTGCAAGATTATCCGGACGTCTTTCCGAAAGACTTACCCGGTTTACCGCCGGAACGACAAGTGGAGTTTCAGATTGACCTCACACCGGGAGCGACTCCGATAGCTCGTGCTCTATATCGGTTGGCACCGACAGAAATGAAGGAAATGATGACGCAACTTCAAGAGTTGTTGGAGAAGGGCTTCATTCAACCAAGTTCGTCACCTTGGGGAGCACCGGTTTTGTTCATGAAGAAGAAAGATGGATCCATGCGGATGTACATAGATTATCGGGAGTTAAACAAAGTCACGGTGAAGAACAACGTTTATGAAGACACATACCCCAAAGATGTGGTTAACCCAAAACTCAACACGTATTGGGACCAAAGATTTTCCAACGGTTTTATGAATGCAATTATACCCAAAATGCATATAACGTGAAATAGACTTTATTGGTACAAAAATCATCAAAGATGCATAACCCATGAAACGGACTCTATTTGTGCAAAATTGCTAGGAACCCAAATATGAGCATTTTATGAGGTTAACACAACCCAAGTTTACCCAATATGAAAACCTATCAAAATACTCACACTTTGACAAATACCAAGTAAAACACCTTTTTACTTCAAAATACACATTTTGGCATGTACACCGTTTTAACAAATCAACTTGAACTCACCTTGCTAGATTTAGGCTAAATCTAGATTTCACCCCACTTTGAACTTCCTTGAAGAAACTTGAATCTTCAAGCAAAACTTCCAAAAACCTAGATCCATAAGTTTCCAACCATCAAAATATATATAAACAATCACTTAGAATCATTCCCCAAACATAAATACCAAAATCCCCAAAAGAGATCAAAACCCTAATTTCTCCAAAACCAACAAATCCGAGATTTGAGATATCGAACCTTAAGAAACCACCAATGGAGCGTTTATAACCTTAATACAAGAAAACTTACCCTTTAAGACAAAGAGACTTCCGAGAACACCCAATCCAACACTTCAATCCGAGCTCCCAACCGAATGAACTTGATGAGGAGGATGAAGATGGAGGTTTTGTGGTTCAAGGTTCCAACTAGTTAGATGATGAAGAATCATGAGGTTTGGGGAGAGAAAAACCCCCAAAATGGGTTAGGGTTCGGTCTTTATGAAAGGGAGAGGTTGGGAGAGAATAACAATAGAAGAGAATGAGTTTTGAATGAGAAATGAGGCTAAAATCCGATTTTGATTCGGTCAGACCCCGCACGCGACAGTGCCTGGCGATAGTGACATTGTTACTATCGCGTGGCACAATCGCGCGGAGTGTACCGCGGCTAACACCCCCCCCCGCGATAGTGCCCTGGCGATAGTGACATTGTCACTATCGCGTGGCACAATGGCGCCAAAGGTACCGAGGCTCGAAAAGTCCAAAAACTCGTGATTCACGCATGGGTCGATTTAAGATTCGAAGGCACAACGTTTTCCACTCAAAAGATAGGCGAAAGGCGGAGAGATTACCAACGAAAGGCGGAAACTTACTTACGAAAAGTCGGGTGTTACAAGGTGGGTATAAACTTTGAAGCCTCTTTTGGGATTGAGGTGGGGAGAGGTAGTGAGACGAACTTTTGGTCAGGTTGGAGGATAGATTCAAGAGGCTTTTTCGTCTTGATTCAAAGAAGGTGGGTTGATTGCCGAGAAGGGGGAGTGGTTTAGGAATATTTGGGAGTGAAAATGGAGTTGGAGGAGGGAACCGCGAGGTAGGGAAGTAGGGGAGTTAGAGTCACTAAGAGAGATGTTTCAAGGGTGGACTCTGAAAAGAGAGGAAGAGGATAAAGTGAAGTGGTTAGTGAGTGAGGAGGGATCCTTTTCGGTGCAAGAAGTAAAGGTTTTGATTGATAGGAGGGTGGAGGAGGGAGGTGATCGATATGAAGAAACTATTTGGTCAAGGGAGGTCCCAAAGAAGATTTGTATGTTCTTTTGGAAGGCTAACATTGGTAGATTCCCGTGTAGAGTGGTTTTAGACAAGATGGGGTTGGATGTAGATTCTGTGCTTTGTCTTAAATGCAATAAGAAATTGGAAACCGTTGATCACACTTTGGTAAAATGCCAAGAAGTCTATAATCTGTGGTGTTCGGTACTTCAGTGGTGGAAAATTAGAAAAGACAATTTCAACTCGCTAAAGGATCTTTTGGATGTATCTTCTTGTATGACAGGTAACTCTTCTCGGCCTACTCTATGGTCGGAGACAGTGTGGAGTTTCGGCTATATTATTTGAATTTCAGCGTAAGTGCTTCGAGTGGATGGTACACTGGGGAAAAAGGAAGAAAATAGATTGGTGTAGTTGGTTGAAGGACCCGACTTCGATGAGATGATAAAATTCGGCGAGTTCTAGATAACTGAGGCAGCGGTACATGTGCTGATCCGTGTAATCAGTTGCGTCGTGTTTCTTCTTCCGATCGGTGTATGGTTCGCATCTTGCGAACTGCTGTTTGGGGCTGGATCGTTCTGCCTTTGGGGCAGTTTCGGTCGTTTCTTTCGTTGGTGTTTGATCTTTGCGTTGTGTTCTTTATGAATGTTTTGGATCGTGTTGTGTTGCTTGGTTTGGTTTTGTTTCGGTAGTAAAATTTGCCTTGCCTTTCAAAAAAAGTAATGCCATTAGTTACCTCTTATATAAATTTATAAAATATTTGTTGATGGATTGAAATAAATTGATTTTTCGTATTATAATTAATGATAACATATTTAAAATAAAAAAATTATACAAGTTGATTGTAATTTTTTTAAGATTTTGACTCTTGTTCTTATGGTCCTTCCGTGGAATCTTGGACATCACAAAACAAGAATTTAAAATCAAGACATAACTTGCTTTAGAAAGTAATGTTATAAAATTCGGAGATTTACTGTTAGGACCGTAAGAAACAACAACAATAGTTTAGTAACTTTGGTTATGTGTTCTCGAATTTGGAGAAAAATGGAAAAAAAATGGAAGGAAAAGAAATTTATTTTATTTGTATTCTCGAAAAGGAAGAAAAATGAAGCAAATGGAAAAAAAAAAAAAATTCATATTCTTGAACATGAAATAAGTGAAAGTAAATATGTCATTTTACAAATACATCTTTAGAAATATATCTTTTAAAATAAAAATGTTGAATAATTCGCAATCTTAATAATTTTGTATGGGTTTAAATTCTTTCATTTCTTTTCCTTCCGTTTCCTCCTACATTTACGAGGAAAGTTTTGAGATAAAACTTATAATTACTTTTATCTGATTCTTTTCCTTTCTTTATTTATATTTTCCTCCCTCTTTCATATTTTTTTTTCTTTCATAAAAGAAGTTTTGAGAACACAACATAAAATATTTCAAGTAGAATGATATTTGAAATCTCCATATGTGTCAACAACCAAGATTTATCTATTCAAGTTAGAAGTCCTAGTAAAAATGCATAAGTATTTGAGTCTATAAAATACTCCATTTCCCCTTTGGGGTGGGGGGACCAAATATATTGCATGACAACTTCAAGAAAGTTGAAATAAATGTACACAAGTTTTTTGAGAAAAGTCATACACCCAAATATATATAGATACATATAAGTATTACTATAAGTAATGGCCTAATAGTATTTTGTTTGAAATGTTGCACCCAAATATATATATATATATATATATATATATATAGATGCATATAAGTATTAATATGAGTAACGGCGTAATAGTATTTTGTTTGGAATGTTGCGCTAGCATAAATTAGGATGATTTTTTAATGGAAGTAGGGCTGAAACGAAAGAAAAATATCAAGGAAAAAGGGTTAAACATGAAATCGATAGGTGCAAGGATTTGTTTTGTCAAGAAGCAAAACGATTTGAATTCAAAGAAATGAAAAAAAAGGTCCAAATTTTGTGGCGGGAAAAAAGCGAAATTGGGGGTGTCATGCCTTGATGGTATTGTGCGATATTGGCACCTATAAATTATAGACTCTACTGAGTATGAAACCCCTTGGGAAATTTAAAAAAGGAGCGAGTTTAGAGAACGAGAGAGAGAGATCTACCGAGAGGAGGAAGCTATGGTTATTAAGATTGCTGGCTTGCTGCATCAATTTAAGATATGTTTTTATGATAATCTAGAAATTAATAGTTCAATAACAACTGTTTAATATGCTAGAACTGTTTGGTAGTAGTTTTAACTCTTAATGGTTCCATTAAGAGACAACATTTGAATCGCTAAGAGGTGAATTATGTTTGGCAAAAAAAAAGTTTGTCTCTTAATGGTTTCAAAACCCTCTGAATGATTTTGTATCCTAGGTCTCCCTTAACCATTAAGCGCTCTGATTTCATTATGAACAATTAACAAACAATCATATTTCATTTTGCACTATATCATAAGAGCCTCTTAATCATTCTGATCACTTAATCATTATGTACCAAATTATTCAGCAATTGTCAAACAACCCTTAGTGCTTTAGTAGATCATAACAGTGGCTTGATGACCACGAATTTGGTTCAAATCATCGCCGGCGGCAATAATGTGAAAGAAAAAAAAATCGAAACCACAACGTTAAATTAGAATGGTTAAATATTTCTAAATGGGCTAACTCTTTGGTTGGGATGTTATTTTTTTTAGTGGGCCGAGAATGAGCCCAAGTATGTTTCCAATTTTAATTGATCGATATCGCTATAATTAGTTTTAGTAGTTTGTTTAATCACGTAATTAATTGAATTAATTTCATAACTAATCCAATATTTTTTTGGTCAATTACCTGATGTTTATACTACTATTAACTAATCTTATATGTATTTAGTAAACGACTCCTTATCACGTAATCACAATGTAACTGATTCCTCTTTTGTTTTGTTGTCTACGAGACTACAACATTATTTAAAACCACTGATTTAATGTCAAGGAAAAAAGAAGGCACAAAAACCACAGTTTTACGATGTATTATAAAATTGCTCAAGTCATCCTTAAACCCTGGCTATGATTTCACAAAATTAAACATTAGCTCCTGGACACTTTCTTCTATAGTCATCACAACACTACATGCTGAATTGATACAGTATTGATTTTTTTTGTACATCTTTTTTTGACAATAACCAATTCAATTCAGTTAGTTGATCTCCACAAGAGCTCATAATATAATTGTATTGTCCACATCTGTAACGAGATTAGCAATTACCAACCCGAGTTAATAATGTTTGCGACTATTTAGTTCAATGACCTTGTCCACAAACGTGGTTGCAAATTGTACTTGTAATTTATTCTGTATAAATTGTATGATACAAACCTTATTACACACACGTGTGTATATATATATATATATAGAGAGAGAGAGATAAGTTCATACGAGAATGGTAACGATTTAAAGGAATAAAGGGACAATTCTGGACCAATCATAATTATTAAACAAATAATTAATTTTTTAAATAAAGAAATTTATAAAAGGGTATTTTGGTCTTTTTTTACTCTTGATTATTTTAGGATAATCTTCAACTTTCCTAATTATTAGCTCTCTTTCTCTCTATATCTCTCTCTCTCTCTCGATTTAATCATCATTCAATTTTCATATGGGTAATTTTCAACAGTTTCATATGGTTCCTTCAAAATCTTTGATCGCCAAAAGATTTTGGCCGGAAAACGCATCCACTCCACCAAACGCCTCCCTCCTTCCACCGTAAGTTATTCATTTTACATTTTATCTGCACAATGTCGAGTCGAGTAGGAGTCGATACGAAAGCCGGAGTTTTTTGGAGAGCTACGAAAGGCGGAACCACCGCAACACGTGGTGGAAATGCCGGAAAGTCTAGAAAGTTCTCAGTCATCTCCGTCGGAGAATGACACCGGACATCCGATAGCAACGCCGACGAAATCTACGCCATTGATTCTGGTGCCTGAGATAAAAGACGGAACGCAAAAGAGTAAACCGTCGGTTATTGAGGGCGATGACAACAAGCAACGGCGATCCCCAGCGTCATTGCGAAACTCATGGGACTCGAGCCATTATCGCCATCGTCGCCACCGTCGACATTGTCATCTTCCGATCAAAAAAGTCCAAAAACCACCGCCGGAAACCGGCGATAAAGAGATATGCTTCAGAATCCAGAGTTTCAAGATATATGTTTCACTCGAAATACATCGACGGCAACAATTTCCAAGTGAAACAACCGAAGCAAACCGTGGAACATATTGTTGGAGATGAAGGAAGAGATTTAAGCAACAAAGGGTTTGCAAATGGTAGAACCTTGAAATCGATGAGATACGGATCAAAAAATTAATCATGGTCATTTGTTTTTTAGTTTTGATTATTTATGATATTATTTGGATGAGCACATATGATTTAAAGTTGTAAACCTAATAGAAACATTTTGTCTAAGTATTTAGAATAAAATCACATATGATTTTGGTGTTAAGTATTATAGTCAAGTTATTTAGTACAAAATCACATATGATTTTTGGTGTTAGTATGAATTTGGTGTTAAGTATTTAGTACAAAATCATATATGATTTTGGTGTAAGTATGATTTTGGTGTTAAGGATTTAGAACAAAATCACAAGTGATTTTGGTGTTAAGTATTATAGCCAAGTTATTTAGTACGAAATCATATATGATTTTGGTGTTAATTATTAATTTGGTGTTAAGTATTTAATATTATATCCAAATTATTTAGTACGAAATCACTTGTGATTAACATGATAAACCAATTTTGATTTCATTATAGCAGCGAATCACTTATGATTACCATGATAAACGAAGTTTGAATTTTATAGCAGCAGATCAATTGTGATTAACATGATAAACCAAATTTGAACTCATTATAGAAGCGAATCACTTGTGCTTACCATGATAAACGAATTCTGAATTTATTTTCAGAAAAAATGGGGAGAGATTGAGACGTGTTGAGATAAATTAGGAAGAGATTTCTTTTTTTATTTGAATTAAATATTATAATCCCTTTTTTTTTGGAAGTTAATAATGTCCTAAATTATTCATAACGTAATATGACTTTATTGTCCTTTTACTCTTAATTTTAGAAACTATTATTTTTGGAATTAATTTAAAAAATGATTGACTGAGAATTGTCCCTTTATTCTTTTAAACACACTATGTTCTCGTTTGAACCCACCCCTATATATATATATTTCATATGACTTTTTTCTTTATCTAGTGCTAAATTTAATGTAGTGGTTTACGTATATTTGTTTCACATGCACTCGGTTCACAATGTAGACCTTTTTTGGAGTGTTAGTAAAACAAAAATACACATAAAAAAGTTTCATATTGTGAACCGAATATATCTGAATCAAACACATTATGAAATACATATATGAAAACTAATATGTTCTTCATGTTGTAGCCCAGTGGTTTGGTAACATCCTGGGGAGGTCAGTGGATGGTATCCCTGACTACCCAGGTTCGAACCCCGTGGTGAGCATCCTGTGACATCCAGATCATGGGTCTGCCACTTAGTGATACTCTTAATTGGGTTGGGCCGTGGTCGACGGGGTTTAGTCGGGTGACACCCTTAAGTGGAAGCCTGGATACCCTGGAAACGTGTGTGTTAACTTGCCGTTCAAAAAAAAAAATATATATATATATATATATATATGAAAACTAATACATTAAATATTATTCTTAGACAAAAAAATCATATGAAAAAAATATTAAGGTAGAACTTTTTACGGATTTCAAAAATTTTGAAGTTTTTAAATGATTTAGCTCGTACATGTATTCAATTTAGAATGTAAACTTTATTTTTTTTATGCGATCAATTTTTTTAGACGACAAATTTCTTAGACGGTGGTTTATTTTTAATACAACAAAGTTTTTTTAATCTTTTCTTTTTCTATTTTTGACCACCTTTCATGACGTGACATGGTATTTTTATTAAATAGTTTTGAGTAAATTATAGATTTCCTCCCTGTGGTTTTTATGTAAATTTGGATTAGGTCCCTTAAATGAAATAATTGCAGGTATAGTCATTGTGGTTTTGATTTTGTTATGGATTGGGTCTCTACTTCTAATTTCATTAACTTGGGTCCGTTAAATCTAAGGGTCACTTGGTCAATTTACATTCCCTTTTAATTTTATACATATTATATTTATTAATGCAATATATTCCATCTAAGTCTCTGGCCATTCTTCCTCAATCTCCAGCTAGACCCATTCTTCCTCAATCTTCTGCTTCCATGGCCATTCCAAAATGAAGAGCACGGTTTGTCTTCGACGAAAACCAATAAAAACCAACAAAAACCAGCTTCATCTTCACCGAAAACAGTTTTCATCATCTTCTTCTTCATTAGTCCATGTAATCATGGCAAACACACACCTGTCTTTCATCTTCTTCAACGAAAGCAAGTTCTAGTGTGAGTGTAATCTAATCAGATATAGTGTGCCTAATCAAAATAAAAGACCCATCAAAATCAAACTCAACCTCAACCTCAACCTCAAACCTATAGTTTAATCTACATATACAGAGTAACAGGGGAGATCCATAACAAATATGCAATTTACAGATGGTCTTCGTTCACAGGTTTGGTTTTCATTCACATATATGTAACAAAAATGTAGTTTACATGGACGAAATCCAATGGTGATGTGAGAGTGGAGCGGGGGGTGGAGAAGATGATCGACGGTGAGGTACAAATCCAAACTCCACTTAATCCACCCAAATGCAAATCTAATCACCAAAATGAAAAACAAATCACGGGAAAACCTAACAAATCTTCAACTTTATGAAGAAAACAGGGATATGAAAATAGTTATCAAATACAAATGGAAACCCAAATTTTGTTCATCATAGATAAAAGAGGAAGAAGAAACTTTCAAATGCAAATGGAAACCGTAACCTAAAACCTAATTAGGCACTTTTACATCAAACCTTAGATCGTTCGTTGTTCGTTCGGTGATATACCCAGGAATTAGAAGACGAGATTTTCATATCTGGAGTTGGGTTGTCATCGGTTCCCCATAAATCAAAAGACGTGATCTTCATATTGTGAAATCATACCGCATATAATCACACACACTCATCCAAAAATACGATTATGAATAGAGGAAGTGAAAAAGGAACTCACCAGAACTTAAGTTCAGGAAGATGATGAACAAATGGACGGAATTCTTCGGATCCGAGAGTAGGTAGGGAAGGGCCATCTTGAAGTTCTGGATCAACCTGAGGAGGAAGGAAAGCGAAGAAGAGTTGAAGAGTGTAGATTCCAAGGTCGTAGATGAAGAAGTCGACGGCGAAACTGATCCAACGGCGGAGGACGTGTGGGGTTGACTTGTCGAGGACGAGTTGGTTTATCGCTGGGATACGGTGTAGGTCCATTATGAGATTGATGAGGATTTGAGATCGCCAGCGTCACTGGCACTGACAATCATTGTTGTGTTGATTTCTTCCTCTTCTTCCTCTGTATCAAAGATCAACGAGAGAGATAGAGAGAGAAAGAGATCCAGGTGGTGATTTATAACACATATAGACTGTTGGGTTATGACAAATTAAATAAAATAATTTATAAAAAGACAATAATACCTTTGTATTAACAAAGCATCAGTTAGTGGAGTTAGGGAAAGGGATTCAATCCAAAACAAAATTAAAACCACGGTGACCATACATGTAATTACTTTGTTTGAGGGACCCAATCTAAAATTTTGAATAACCACAGGGACCAAATTTGTAATTTACTCAATAGTTTTTCAAATATGACTTATTATTATAATATAAATATTTTGATATGACCATTTTTACGACAAAATTTAGCACGTGGTTGATTTTTTTAAAATGTCCTTAATTTTTAAAGCGTGACCACTTTGTTTATTTATGAGTAGGGATGTAAATGAGACGAGACAACTCGCGAGCTACTCGAGATCGAATCGGTCAACACTCGACTCGAATATGCTCGACTCGAACTCAAGCTCGACTCGATATACTAACGAGTTGAGTCGAGCCATTTGATACTCGACTCGATAAGCTCGTGAGATACTCGAATATATTTTTTATGTAATTAACTTTATATTATAATTTATAAAATATAATGTAAAAATATGACAAATTTATCTTTATAGCTCTATATGTAATAAAATGTTAAAATGAGATATAAATTATTTACGGTGATTATGATTTTACATATTAATAAATTTTTATTTAAAAGAAAAATAGGTCAAAGATAATATTAACATAAAAGTTCTAATATTAAAAATATGTATAAAGAAAATATGAAGTTCTTCATCTCCACTCCTTATTCTAATCCCACATCCGCTAAACAAAGCTAACTTACCCCTATCACCTTCCTATATAAATGAATTATGTCCCACATCGCCTAGTAAGAGAATTCTATCTCATGGTCACTTTATATAAATTGCAATGTAAGGTTAGGTGGTTTAGGCTCATCTTGTTAGGACAAGATTGATCTTTGAACTAAGCAAATGTTCAAGTTTTAATCTTTTATTTTGAAATGTTTTGGAGCACCCCTTAAACTTAAGCCGGTGCACATTTCAAGTTCTTCAAAGTTTTGTATTGAAAATTTTTATCGAGTCGAGTTTGATTTGAGTTCGAGCTTGATTCGAGCTTAAAACGAGCTCGAGTCGAGTTCGAGTCGAGCTTGGGTTTTTACTACTCGCGAGTTTTCGAGTCGAGTTCGAGCTCGAGTATTAGCTTTCGAGTTCGAGTCGAGTATAATGATACTCGAGCTCGACTCGCATCATTTACACCCCTATTTATGAGAACGACCTTTTAAAATGTGAATTGTTTTTATAAAAACAAATTTTCAGAACGACCAACTATTTTTATATGACTAATTTTCTTTTTGAGAGGTAAATTTTATTAAGAAAAAAGGAAATACAAATAAAAGACATCGAGAGGGATATACGAGGAACAGAAAAACACCTAAAGACCCATCAAGAAACCGAAACAAAAGAAGATCTGGAAAAGACAAAAACCAACAGCAGACTAAAGGGATGTTTACTTTTGACTTAATGAGCTTAGTAGCTCAACGGGCTTATTCGCACAACTATATTGATTTGTTTACTTATGACTTTATGAAAAAACTACTTACTTAATCGCACAGCCAAGAAACGCCTCTTGTCCCCATTAAGACCAAAAAAAAAAAATGACACGCCTGCCCTAGTTTTTTTCATGTTTGCTGCAAAACTCCTTTTCGAAGTTCAAATAATTTTTTGTGTTCCATAAATATAATTTGGTTTAAAAAATATATAGTGGTTTATCAAGCAATGCAATGATGCATAATTCATACTGAGGGGTAAATCGGTCATTTATGTCATTCAGATAAAAAAATAACACCACCACCAATTTATCTAGACGGATAAATTTATTCAAACAAACAAGTTTATTCATACATGACTTAATAGAAAAATTTGGTAAACAACCCCTAAAACCAAAACGAGAACCAAAGCTGGAAGAAGAGTGCGGAAATGACCGCCACAAAAGAGGTGCATAATCAAGAACCCCGATAAATTGGTAAAGAATTGCACCTCGAGTAAGTCCAATTGAAAGACTATTACTAGATCCAAGAGATTAATATTTTAATCAACCCCTTAGAAGATCCGAGAGTTCCTAAATCTTCAAAGAAAGCAAGTCACAATCTAAATTACCTTTTGCAAGATGTCTTTTAACGAATTTGAGATATGTCTTCCTCCTTCAAAGTTGAACAACTCATGAATGAAGGTAGGTAGATTGCAATCGATGTTCCAGGAAATAAAGATATGTTATTAAAATTTTTAGCTTTTTGATGAAATGTGTATTTTTTTTATTAAAACAACTTTAAATGTGAAATGTTCTTAACAACCGTTTAAAACGGAACTATTATTTTTTATAACCATAAATTTAAATAAGACAAATTTCTCTAACAATAAATTTAAAACCTATGGGTTATTTACTAAACGCTTGCCAGGTAAGTGATTACCGACACTAGTCACCACTCTCATTTATCTTATGAGGTAACATTTTCAGTCATCAAAATGGATTGATGGTAAGCATTATAAGTTTATAACCGGGTAAACGCTTATTGTGTAAGAGTCATCACCCTCACTTACTGGGTAAGATTATCGATGTAATAACCTAAATCCATCAATTATAAAGTTTTTGAGGTTTAGGGGTGAATTGGTGAAAACTCTCACTTTGCAGGGGCTAAAGTGTAATTAGGGGTTGAAGAGGGTAAAACCGCCAAAACCCTTCTCATTCTTCATATTACGTTTTGGAGGCTTGGGAGAGATTTAGAAGGATTTAGGGGTCGTTTACTAAACGCTTACCCATGCAAGTGCTTATCAAGTCATATTACCTTACCGGATGAATATGACAAGGATCATAAATCTTACCCGATAAGAGTGAATGCAAGGACCAAGAGTCTTACCCGGCAAGTGATTGCGACAACTCTTACCACAGCTAGCGTTTACCGGGTAAATTGTTGCATAGAACGCCATTTTGGTGAACTAAAATCTTACCCTGTAAGTAAGTGATAGTATTGAATTTTATCGGTAAGCACTTACTGGGTAAGTGATTAGGTAAACGGCCCCTTAGTGTGTGTTCTGGAGAATATTAAGAAGAAAACTGTTTTGGGTGGACTCTCCTTCCTCTTCATCAAGGTAACCATTCTCATCATTGTATTCTATACCTTAATGGATTTTTCATGGTTGAAGTTCTTGTTGGGATTTCCTTATTTAAGAGTTTGGGGATTGAAAAGTCATTGAGAGTTATGATTTTGTTGAATATTGTTTATTCCCATTGAAGTTTTATACAAAAATCACCATGATTTTGTTGAATATTGTTTATTCCCATTGAAGTTTTATACAAAAATCACCATGGTTGATGTTTTCTTCAAGTGTTCTTCCATATGTTGAGGTTTTGGTAAAGTATGGTTTTAATGGATAGATTTCAATGGTCCAAATGTTGTTTTGAAGTTTGATTATTGATTGAAAAGGGTTAGGACAATGATTCCCTCGATTTAGGGGGTTAAAATCGATTTGGGTAAAATTGGGATCGAAGAGTTGTGAGGTTTTTGGGTTGAGAAATCGTGCAAGTTTGGGGCTAGGATTCTAGTGATTTACGCGAGCAAGGTTGCGGCCTAAAACCGCTGGCCAAGCCGTGCAAGGTGATGTTTGGACTTGGCTCGTTTTGTGTTTTGTTTATTGTTTGGGGATAGGGTCGAGGCACCAATTGGTGGATTGTCTTAGGGATTGTTATGAATGATATTGGGAGTGTTTAGGTGGTTTAACACCAATTTCAATTTGTATGACGTGGAAATTTAGGTGTTCGGTTGGGAAATCGTAGCTTTCGGTGTGAAGTTAAGCGTGGACGACATGTGACTTTTTTCTTACTTACCCTTATCTTACAAGTAAGCTTATTTTCTTACCAATTTCAGTTTTTTTCTTACTTACCCTTATCATGTTTTGGTTATGAACTTACAAGTTTAAAGTGTGCATTCACTAGGGTGGGGAATGTGATGACTTGATATGGGCGGTGTGACCCATTTGGATTATATGAATTCGTTTCATGTGATTCGTTTGAGGGCAGGTGTGAGCCCGAACACGTTGTCACATGTGTGCGTGACTTTAAGCGTGTGCCATCTACATGTGTTTGTGTATGCATGAAAGTTTTAATGGTGTGATTCATTATAGAAGTTCTATAACTTATTTTGAATTATACTTGCGATGTGATGTTGTTATATAAGGGAACTCACTAGACCTCCGGTCTAACCCTCACTTTTATAAAACTGAAAACCATTTTCAGGTAAGAGTATAGTTGGGAGTTCGTCCAAAGAGAAGAGGTGATGTCGTGGAAGGGGCACGATTTAGCGGAGGCTTATAGTCACCATTAGCATTGTTTTTTTTGGTAACCGTGGGTTTCCGGGCCAGCTTACGTGCACCGGCTAATCCCCGGGCGACCACGAATGGTCTGGAGTTAGCATTGTTACTAAATCTCAATTGTTGATGTGTTTAACCGCTGCGAATTTTGAGTTGAAATCTATGTATTTTAGTTTAATTTGAGACAATTTTGGTTTTAATGCCATGCTTGTGCTATTGTTGATTTTGGGTTGTTACAATCGATCATTGACTTCCTCTTACCAGGTAATATTTGTTTTCAATTATGCATGATTCAGGTAATTATCTAGAATCTCTTATTAAAATATATAATTATCTTCTATTTATTGAGCGATAAAATAATCAGTAAAATAATAAATAATATGTTGCCAGATGGAGGCCTAGAGATCTCCATGTGTACATACTTTAAAGAAGCGATGGCCTCTTTATAAAATCCTCCCGGAATTAGGATTTCAAATACTAACCCTTATGACACGTTTGGTTTGTGGGATTGGAATGGATTTGGAGGGATTTGGATTTCAAATCCATTCCAATCCTGCGTTTGGTTTGCAGGAAAGAATTTCGTTGACCGGATTTCAAATACGTTGACCATTTTAAAATCCCTCATATGATGGATTTGGAAATCCTTGGCATTGGGCCTGAATTTGAAATCCAAATCCGATGGATTCTAAAGCGTGATCCATACTTCAAATTGTATCGATCCAAATTCGACGTTTACCAATAAAAAAAAATTATTTATAAAACAAACAAATAATAAAAAAAACTAAAAAAAAAAACTCAATGCAAATCCAAATCCTACAAACCAAGCAAGACTTGTAAAGGAATGGATTTGAAATCCATTCCAAATCCTACAAACCAAACGCATGAAGGGATTTCAAATCCCCCAAATCCAAATCTCTCATTGAAATCCAATCCATTCCATTCCAATCCCACAAACCAAACGCGCCCTTAGGGTCCGTTTTGTTTGCAGAAATAGAATTGATTTGGGGGGATTTGGATTTCAAATCCATTCTAATCCCTCAAATATAGAATTTTGAAATCCTGTAAAGGTGATTGAGATTTCAAGGAATTTTGAATGATTTGCATATAATAATGTTTTAAAATATGTTAAAAACTTTTGTTTTCCAATAATCAATTAATAATAAGGTAATTTAATTATTTTTATAATTATCTGTAATTTGTTTTTACAAATTATTTATAAAGAATGAAATTCAATTCCATTTCAACCCTAAAAACCAAACACACCAAACATTTTAAATCTTTCCAAATCCAAATTTCTCCAATTCCAAATCCTTCCACGAAATCTAAATCCCTCCAAACCATTCCATCAAAACAAACGCCTCGTGAAAGTCTTTTTGTTAGCAGCTTAATAAGCTTAATATGACACACAACTTATTCGGTTAGTTTTACATGACTGTTTGATAGTGACTTAATAATATAAAAAGTGACCCATTCAGTAAGTTTTTAGAGTGAGGTTTTATACAGAAAGTCAAGTAACAAAATATATATATAATCAAATAACTAATTTTAAAGTTCAATGACTTGATAGTTAATTTCATAAAAATACAATAACCAGTATAGGGTTTGCTATTGTTCTTAAAGAAAACTCCGTCGTAAGATAATTTGTTGAAAAAACACGAATATACAAATATATATATATATACAATTGTATGTATACAAAAACGAAATTAACATCGCTTTAAATTCCTTACATCTTTTATGCCTTAGGGCTATAATAGTGTATATCAATATATACAAAGTAGAAAAGCGACATTTTCTGTACCTATTTGTATGTTTTTTTGGGGCTTAGGGGCTAGAGCTATGTCGAGAAAGGAAGTGTAGCTATGTTATTTGCAAATGTCAGACGTTAAAAACATCATTTACGAATTTCTAGTAGAAATCACCGTGTATACTTATAAACAATAAACAAACTTTTAGTAGAAATCACTTAGGGGTTGTTTGTTTTTTTAAAAAACCTTCTTAATGACTCTTAAGTTTGAATCGGTCAGACCATTTGACATTCAGACTGTTTGTTTGTTTTTTCAGTTGTCAGAACCTCTTAACTCTTAAATACGTCTGAAATAAGAAGTGGTGACCTAACTTCTTAAAACCTCTTATCGTCGCCTCAGTTCATATGCTCTCCATTTATGAACTTTTAGTAGAAAATACCGTGTACACTTATAAACAGTAAACGATTAAAAAAAACTTAACAATTTTGTTTTGAAAAAAAATTTGTGTTACAAATACGACTTCAAGAGTATATTGACACATCTCTTTATTTCCATCCATACATATACGATATGCTCAACTCATACGCATGATGATGTGTTAAGCCTACCACCAAGTTTTTCAGGATAAATAAAGTCAATTTTTTCTATCATTATTTTTCAACATAAAACAGCAACGTTGGTTTTACTTTAAAACATTTTTTTTCCTTATTATAATCAACTATCTTAATTAATGATGTTGGATTTCTAGAAATACTTTCGAAAGTCAAACATGCAAAGAATAACAAAACTCGTTCTATGGACCTATTCAACACTCATATTTTAAATCAATTTTAGTTAAATTGCTAGCTTATAAATCATATAATATATTTATTTTAAACAAAAAAATTATCCATTTGTAGATATAATTTTTTAACCATTGTATAAAAGTGATTTTTAAATATAAAATCGTTGTTGTAATTTATTATAAACACTTCTTGAAAATTGGTTCTAGAATTCTATGACGTTATGAAAACTTAAGGCTAGGTAATAAGGTTTAAGTCTTTGAAAATTATCCTTAGAGGTCACGCGTTCGAGTCTTGTAAAGACGTTAGAGATTTTTCTTGACTGTTCTCTAAAGCCACAAGGATTAGTCGAAGTACACACAAACTGACTTGGATATCAAAGGGCTAGTTGCATTATGGCATGAGTTTTATTTATTTATTTTTAAGTTTTTTCTAATTTTTACGTTATTATTAGCTCTTGATATAATATTTGAATTTCTTGTTTTTATATAAATTTAAAAGTCTAATACCATTCAGTAACCATAAAAAACATATATGTATATATATAACCACATTTATGATATACAGAATTTCAAAAACTTCATCTTTATTTATTTTTATATTATAGAAAATCATAACATCTTCAATATCTATGTAATAGATATTTTTGAAGATGTGAGAAAAGGTTGCTTTAATAGTCATGTTAAACTTAAAAAAAAAAACAAGGAAAGAGAAAAAACTGAGACATCTTTTAAGAAAAGGAAAAAAAAAAAAAAAATATATATATATATATATATATATATATATATATATATAACATACCTATTTGAAATGCTTTTATAGACATAGATGAGGCTAATTTAGAAGCTTCAAGTATTTTAGAAATCCAAGACCACCTTTTTCATTATAATTCATGATGAATAACACGATAAAATATTTGTGATGAATATTGTAATTCTTTAGGTACCAAAATATCTAAAGGTTTTAAATATGTGAGAATAAGTATAAGACTTAGGATAACGTGAGACCAGTATGTTTTCGTGAGACCGGTGAGACCAGTCTGTTTTCGTTAGACCCGTGAGACCACGTTTTTACACTTGAAACTTCACAGCAAAAACTTGTCAACAGACCTGTTTCTGACATTTTATAGGCCCTGGGCGAGATTTCAAAAAGGGCCCTCGATAAGTACAAAATTATTTTCAATGTATTGTTTATATCATCGGAAATAACATGGATTCAAAAATACCTATAATTGATATAAAATTGTTTGTCCCAGTATACCTAAATGCAAAATCAATCAATAATTATTTCTAAATTAATATTATCTACCATATCATTATTACATAGCGTCGTCAATCTGTTCCACTGTCAAACACATCTTATGATATACCTTTAATATATAGATTGACATCATTTGAAGTCACAATGTTGACTATTCGGAGTAACACTTTTAGTAAATCAATATTAATCAATTGAGTTTTCATGCACTTCATGTTAATGTTTTTCATCACAATTTTAAACTTTTAGGTTAAAACAAACTTTTTAAGAACTATCAATGTTATAATCAAAAGTCATGTTGGTTATAGTTTGAGATCTTATTATTGTTTTATAAATATGATAATACTTAAGATTCATGCACACAATATTAGGTAATAAAAAATCAATAACATATAAAGAAAATATAATTTTGAAATCTTAATGATAGATAGGTTGGATTGTCTCATATAGTTGGTAAAAAAATTTAGAATACAGGGGTTTTCTTAATTAATAATAAGAAATATACTATATTCTAACACAAAAAATGTCTCTTTTATTTACTAATTTTTTTAACTACTTACTATATAGTATTAACTAAGAAATTTTGGGCCCCTATTTCTTTTATTGGGTCCTGGCGTGCGTCCGACCCGCCCTCCCCCCAGAACGGCCCTGCTTGTCAAGGTAAAAAGCTATGAATGTTCGGATTCTTTTTACCTTTACAGGTTTTACTCCAAAGTTTTAAGTGTAAAATCGTGATCTCATGGATCTCACTTAAACCTAATCCATGAGTATAATTATTAATTTGTAATAAAAGACAAATAAATTCCAAATTTGATAGTATGACGTAAATCTCCTTTTTCAATTTAGAAACAAATCCTTCACTCCAAAATTGAAATTCAAAGAATATGAAGGCCAATGAAAGGTAAAATATGTACATCAAGAAAATAGGTTTTCCCCTGCACGCATCACTGACTCGTACCGTACAAATCACATGTGCATGACTCATCAGGAGGTCCGCATTGATGTCGCATCATCATCATCAATCCACCCTCTGTGAACTGCTTCTCCAGAACCCCGTCCCGTAGAACTTGTCCCACATTTCGTTCTCCAATTCAATCACGTCACTATCGGCCGCCATCAAAAACCTCTCCGCCGGCGAATCGATCAACACCTCCGTCACGTCGTACCTGATCGCCTCATGGATCAATAACTCCGATCCGTCGTAGCTCCTCCCACGGTGACGACTACTTACATCACCATCACGGATCAACAATCCTTTCTTCAAAAGCCTACGACGTCGTTTCTTCCTCAACGCCTTCCGGCACAGCCCTGCCGGAACTCCATACACCGCCAGAACCAGCAAGTTCACCAAAGCGAACGGACAGCAACAGCAAACCGCTGCACACTCCGCCGTCGTTCCACCGGCGACCTCCGCGAACCTGTTGTTACCGGAATATTGAACTTCTAACAACGGCGGCGGTCGTTCCACCGTGTACTGATGGATCACGATTTTTTGAATCGTCATGATATGAATCCAGATTCGATTACCTCGCTAGAAGCTTCCGATCTGTTTGTTGTTCGTTATGCAAACAGCGATCTAATCTAGATCTACAGAATTGATGAAAGAATAATATGAATCCGATCTCCTAAATCGCCGGAAAAAGATGCGTAGATGACGAATTGAAGGATTCGTTTGCGAGATTTGCTGTCGTCGTCTTCTTCCTTCGAGTCTCTACCATTGTGTTTGTGAAAGCTTAAGAACTTATGGGGGTCATCGAGGAAAGAAGGGTATGAATGTAATAATGGAGTGGTCTTGAGGGCTATTTTGGTAATATTTTGAGTAAATTACGGTTTCAGTCCTTGTGGTTTGTTAAAAATTGCAAATATATTCCCATGGTTCCAATATTTCGGTTTCGTTCTTATGGTCTCAATTCATTGTTATTTTCTTCCCTGAGACTATGAGGGTGTTTACTTACGAGAGCTTAATGGTCTGGCGGCTTATTCGCTCAGCCATACATGAGTGTTTATTTACGGCTTAATAGCTAAAAGAGCTACATGGAATAAGCTAGGAACTCTCACTTGTCCCCATTAAGCCACCCGAAACAAATTAATACGAGAAATGCCCAGAAATAATCCAACCCTTTCTCTTTGCCTCCCTCAAACCCATTGGTCTCTCATACCTCAGACATACAGATTTATCCAGACAGACAACTTGATTCATACAAGCTTAATGTAAAAAAAAAAACTAAACAACCCCAAAGCGTTACTTTTAAGTATAAGATCATCCACTACAATGATTTTTTAGCATATTTTTTAAATGAGACGTAGGAAGAAACAATAATGTTGAAAGCTTTTGTATTAGAAATTATGGTTGCTGTATGTAACACCCTCGAAAATGGAAAAAGCAACTAAGTTAAAACTTCCAAATATACAATAGTTAAGGATATAATCTAATCTTCAAAACATTACTAGAGTCACCATGAATAGTAATCTAGGTTAAACTTCAACAATTGATAGGCCGAGTCTGGTGTAGAGGCTAATTAAAGTCGGATGTTACTAAAACCCAACAACAGTTGCTCTTCTCAAAGACTAAAGCGGAAGATTTCATCAAGCCACTCACCCTTGCACATACTCCTAGCACTCAACACTTCACCAAAACACTATAACCATTTCCCCCATTTGGAACCTGATGCACATACCGACAAATAAAAAGGTTAGGCAACGCCTAATGAGTTCAAGAGTTTACAACATGAAATAAATATATTTGTAAAAGGGAAAGAATACAGTTTAAATCATAGACCTTCAAAAGATTTACTTTAAATATTAAATGACATCGTTTTCCAACAGCACACCTTTAAAACAAGGAACCAAACTTGAACCTTATTTCGTAAAACCACTTTAATCCCAAACTCACCCAAAACGTGAATAGTAAGCAAACTCCCAAATTTATAATAATACAAATAAAACTTTACTTCTCGAAACACCCAAACGTGGGCGGGCATAATACACAACCCATAAACCTTGAGTACACAAATCCGCATATGCAAAACGTCACCGAAAACATGGATAATAAAATGATACAATTTAAATACCCAGATAACACCTTCCGGTGACGGGGGAGACCCAATTCCATTGTACGTGACAGAACACAAAGTTAAACCACATAACCATGTTGTCGGACTACACCTCAGATCGTGACTGTATTGTCTGCTCCACCGAGCTACACCTCCAGTCGGACTTTATTTCAAGTCCCAAACACCGTATCCCCCATTGCCTGCTCTGCCGAGCTACACCTCAAGGATACACGATCTTATTGCCTGTTCGGTCTCTTGCGGAGTTTCATCCTCAGGGTACTCATTCGACCCCTAGTGCCTACTCCCTAACATTAAAGATAGGAACCTCAAATCCTTACTTGATAACTCCCGATGTCTAACCCTCGTGCACAAGAATTAGACATCCAATCCCAAGACCTATGGTCTCGAAGTACAACCCATAAATGTTCCTCTTCGCCAAACAATCGGGACATCATTAATGCCAACACGACATAATTTTCCCAAAGTGAGAATCCCAAGAGTCCTCACCATCAAATACGACTGACTTACATGCCTATGGATACAATGCATTACAGTTTAAGATACATGACTCCAAATGAATGACACACACACTCAAACATGTATTCTCCAAAATAAGGCGCAATAAATGCAACACTCACCCAAAGCTCCACTTTAAGCTATTAAACCGGACAAATGTGTAACACCCTCAAATTTGGAAAGAGCGACTAATTAAAAACTTTCAAAAACACCTTAAAGGATAATAAAATCTCTTACTAATAGTCCATAATTTGAAATACTTTTCTAAGTTGAACCATCAACAATTAATTAAAGTCTTACATAAAGACTAACTAAAGTCGAGAGTTACTATAACTCAATAACAGTCGCTATCTCCAATATAAGTGTGGAAGACTTCATCAAGCTAAACACTTCTCGGGCACACCACTAGCACTCTTCGCTTCACAGTGTCACTAGAACTATTCCCAATCGGAACCTGTTGCACATGTCGACAAATAAAAAGGTTAGGCTAACGCCTAGTGAGTTCAAGAGTTTTATATCGTGATTATAAAAGAAAATGTAAAATGGAACTATTGCAACTTATAATCATGATCCTTTAAAACGATTTACTTTAAATTATGAGAAAGACCCGTTTTCCAATGATATGCATTTTATAGATGGACGTCTCAACGCCAAACGTTATTTCATGAAATAATGCAAACCAACACTTACTCGAAACGTGAATAGATGTGAATGCTCCAATGATGATGTTTGAATAAAACTTTATAGGCCAAGCAACCAACGTAAGATTACGTTCAAGTTCCCAAAATTGTGATAAAAGGAAAAAGACCCAAACTCAAGCGTCACCGAAAATAAGGATAAAACTAAATACCTCAAAACAACACCTCTCGGTGACGGGGGATTCTCGAATTCCAAGGCTAGTGGTAGAACACAAAAGTAGGCCACATTCCAAGTTATTGAACTCACCATACTAGGATCAAGGTCGTGAACACGCCAGCTCAAATAAAGATGTGGGGGATGACACCCAATGATTCCTAGTCATGCTCATTCACTATAATTACATTTAACCCATGGCTAGTAACCGATCCCGCATAACCGTACCAAAGGCCAAAAAGGGGTAAAAATGCATCCGTAGCTACAAAAGGGGAAAAACATCCCAACATATAAATAATTGCCAATTTTCTTCAAATAACAATGACCGACTCATATGCCCATGGATCCACTGCATTACAGTCTAAAACAGTACATGACTCCCATTGAATGATCAACGCACTCAAAACATGTAATTCTCAAATGATGCGCATTAACCGCCATCATACTCAAAACTTCACAACGGGCTATTAAACCGGACAAATGTCCACAAGACTCATTTATTTTCAAATATGCTTTTCCAAGTTTAATTGCTGATAAGAATGAAAATCATAAAATGAGACTATATACATTCTTCCAAGTACCCCACATAAATGTGCAGGCAATACTTTATAAAACATCTCGTTTCATGAATGATGCATAAAACCCGACAAACATTTTAAAAGGGTATTTCTTTGACCAAAGATCTATTTATGCAATAAGATATCAAAACACATTCATTTGTGACACCTTTATCAAAATGCCCAAAAATCCCAAATGTGGGTGTTTTACAAAGTTTATAAAATAAAATACTTCAAATAATCAAAGATTACCAACTAACCCAACATTTGATAATTTCATGTAAAACACATAAACACTTTAAAATGGACATTTTGGCATGTACAACGTTTTCACAAATCAACTTGAACTCACCTTGCTAGATTTAGTCTAAATCTAGATTTTACCCCAAATCTTGAGCTTCCTTTGGTGAAGACTTTGGATCCATCAACACCCACCTTTTGAAACTTTATCTGGGTCACAACCAAAGCCTAGAGATGTACCAAAAGTAACCCCAAACTCAGATTCATAAGAAACCTTAGTCAAATCCCCTAATCATCTAAAATACCCAAAGTTTGTCAAAACTTTAAAATATGGAAGATACATCAAAAGATGTGTTTTAGTAGGTTAAAATGAAAGATTTTAACAAGAATAAAGGTTTAGAAGGTTAAGATTAACTTACAATTCATTTTTAGGAAAAACCCCAAAAACTAGGTCAACAATGGTGGAAAGTTTGGTGAGGAAGATGAAGAAGATGAAGATGTTGAGCTTCACCCACAAGGCTTGAATATCTAGCTCCCAATCTTCTAAAAGCACTTGAAAATTTTGATTTGGTGAAATAAATGGGTTTGGATCGATTTGGAAGAGAGGGGAGAAGGGTTGGTGAATAAACAAATGAAGAAATGAGAGGAAAAGTCGGATTTAAATGGAACTTCCAGCCTAGATGCTCGCGGGCGCGAGCGATGGTCGCGGCCGCAAGCAATTTGCTGCGTGGGCGCGAGCAGTGAAACTTTCGACCAAAGATTGATTTTTTTTCCCAAAAGCGATATCCAACCTCTCCAACACTCCTAATACTTCCAAAAGACCAATTTAAGGTTAAATTACATATTAAACTTGAAATTATATTTACCCCAAAAATCCGGGTGTTACAAAATATCCCCAAGACTCGGTGATTAAAAAACTGAGCCTTAAGCCCAACCAACAAATGAACATATGCTAAAATCCACAATGTGCAATAAAATGCAATCGACCATGACTATGCAACCATATGCTCCGAAATGTATGAATACAATCCAATATCATTTAGATTTGAACAAATCTTTTTCTAAACAAGTTTATAACCACATAGATTTACAATGTCCGAAATATTAACAAGGTTGGGAATGACCAAACCCCAATGACTCACACGTTGGTATTTTCAAACCATTTTATAACCCGAAATACACCTATTACCAATAACCACAAAAATGTATTTTTACTAAATACACTCCATTTTTGTAAATGGTTATCAAATCATTTTCATTATGATACATTCATCCAAAAATTCCAAAGATGGGTATTTTACAAGTTTATGAAGTCAAACACTTCCAAATAACCAAAACTTATTAGATAATCAACAGTTAACAAATTCATGTAAAACGCATAAACACTTTAAAATGAACATTTTGACATGTACATCGTTTTCACAAATCAACTTGAACTCACCTTGCTAGATTTAGGCTAAATCTAGATTTTACCCAACTTGAACTCCTTTGAAGAACACTTGGATCCTCAAGCCGAAAACTTCCAAAACCTAGATCCATACACTTCCAACCATAAATAATCATATTCAACCATAAAGAATCGTTCCCCAAACTTTATACATAAAGATCTCAACTTATGTCAAAACCCTAATTCCATAGATGAAGAAAAGAGAATGTTACGTTACCCACAACTTGAATCCATCAACAATACACTCATAGGTCACCAAAATGAGCCACAAACTTCCCATCTTCAAAATAGATAAAAGGTTGGGTGAACCCTAAGAAGCTTGGTGAAGAAGATGAAGATGGAGGGATAATGGTTCTAGCTTCCAAAACTTGATAGATGGTGAAGAATCACTTAGATTTAGAGGAAAACTCTCAAAAATGGGTTAGGGTTCGTATTGGAGGTTGGAGGGTCGATTTGAGAGAGAAAAGGGGGGGGGGGGGGATTTAGGGTTTGTGTGAGAAATGAGGGTAGAGGCTGGATCATTTCTTTTAAATAAAACACAGTGGTCGCGCGCGGATGGCGGCACGGTTCTACCCGCGTGGAGAGCCGCGCAGACCACTGGAGTCGTGAGTAGACAGAGCCTCGCGCGGTTCGTGGCGCGGCTCAACTCGCACGGAGAGTCGCGCGGGGCACTGTTGGTGTTTTCTTTCGCTTTTCTTCGGCCAATGATTTCGAAGTGTTACATTGTAAGTATGACTTCTTATTTAGAAATTGAGTTTTGGTAATTTCCAATGTCATATCAACACTTTTTGCTAGTATGAAATTGAATATAAGAAATTGTGCGTTAAAATTTTTTAATACCAAATTATTTTTTGGTAATTGCTTATATGAAGCATTAAAAACTTTTTTAAAATTGGTTTTGAATGCATAAATTTAAATATATATTGAATCATAGGGGCCCCTCGATTAATAAACCATAAAAATGTGGTAACTTTGAAAATTTGAAAATCGATGCATCATATCCTATTTCATATGATTTTCTTTTCCATCTATGATTTGGATTTATCGGATTAATTAACATATATTTGTTTCACAATGCGAACATTTTTTATGTGTTCGTGAAACAAAATATATAACTAAAAAGTTTTGTATTATAAATCGAATACATATAAAACAAATGTTGATCAATATAGTAAATTATAACAAATCATGTCTAGCTCAGTTGGTTTCCTCAAGGGCGGTAACATCCTAGGGGATTGTGGATGGTATCACAATCTACCCGGGTTTGAATCCAAGGGGAGTCAATTTGAGGGCATGAGGAGTATCCAGTCCTTGGGTTGGTCCAGTCTTTGACTGGGCTGCCCCCCAGCTCAGTCTTAGACTGTGGTTGTGCTCTAGGTTCAACGTAAGCTGGGCCGGGACAGCGGCGGATTAGTGCGCTGCCCGTGGATGCCCGATACCGTCGGGGAGGTGTGCGTGCGTGTGTGCGTGTGTTCATGGTAGTCGTTCGTTGGTTCGATGCCGCTATGCCTTCCAAAAAAAATATAGTAAATTATAGTCTTTGATGAAAAAAGATATATGAAACAATATCTTATAGCAATAGTTCTCACAGTTATCACAATAGATAGAGTTTTCGAATAATTAAACCCTTTGAATCAAAGACATTTTATAAATTAAAATAAAATATTAAAATAATTAATAAATTATTTGGTATTGAATTATAGTAAAAAAATATTTAATTATAGTTTTGTTGTTATTTGATTAAAAATAGTTTTTTTTTTTGATAAGATGTCACTTAAGAAATTAGATAGAAATCATTTGTAGTGGAGCGTAATTTTTAGATAATTTCTAAATATGATATAACACTTTAGAAATTATATTAGAAATTGTATTATAGTGGATCATCTAAGGTATGAAAAGTCGAAAACAACAATAAATCATAAACTATAAACAAAAAACAACAATAAATTTTAAATTATAAGCATAGAAAACAATTAACTATAAAATATAAAAATGAAAATCATAACTTTAAAAATATAGGGACTAAAATAGCAATTTTCATCAAAACACGGGGACGAAAAAAGTAATTCTGTCTAATATTTTTCGTGGAGTCCAAAAAGGTTGCTAGTTCTTTTAGCAGAAAACTACAAAAACCGTTTCGCTCGCTTTTTGTCCATATCCCTTTTTTTTTTTTTTTTTTATGTTTTTCTGTTGTAACTTACAAATTTTAATCGGATATACCTAGAATCCGATCGGATCAGAACTGAAAAATCCAAAAATATTGAGATTAAAAAAATTGGATCGATCTAAGTCGGTTCGATTTTGGTTTAGATACGATTCGGCTACGTAATGTAAATAGGGACTTAAGGTTTTTTTTTTATTTGAAAAATGTAAAACAAAAACGACATACTTTCAATTATGAATAATAGATTAAAAATGATACGTTTATGATTCAGAACTTAGGGCCAATTTTGTTTAAATCTATTTTGAATTAGTCGTTAAGAAAATACATGATCAAGAAACAAACGGATTTTAATTGGTTCTGATCCTAATTTAAATTGCCTTTTGCCACAGCGAGATTAAGGGTTGTTTGGCAGTTGCTGAATGGCTTGGTGTAGAATGATTAAGTGATCAAAATGATTAAGAGGCTCTTATGATATAGTGCAAAATGAAATATGGTTGTTTGGTAATATGAAATCAGGGTGCTGAATGGTTAATGGAGACCCAAGATACAAAATCATTCAGAGGGTTTTAGAACCATTAAGAGACAGATTTTTTTTTTGCCAAACAAGATTCACCTCTTAACGATTTAGATGTTGCCTCTTAATTGAACTATTATGAGGTAAACAAACAACCCCTAACTGCACACTTATACATTACTAAATACAGGTTGGATTTCGGTGAGAAACGTAGTTACAATGAGAAGCGTAAGAAGAGATCTCCATCCTTTGATGCAAATTAGAAAGAGATGCACCGAGATAAGATGCACCACGATACACCTGATCAATTCCAGTATCAAGTGCGATTCAAGGGTGGGTTTGAGATTAAAAGTGATCAAAGGTCCAGATCCTTTCTTACACTTCTCACCTTAACTCTTCTTCTCACACGGTCATTTGCATACTAAATACATACCTATCTATTAATTTTCACCTTAATATATCAACACCAAAACTTAATTTTTATTGTATCAATGTATGATTTAATCTGATTTTAATATGAATAAGTGTGCATATAAAGCAATACCCTTTTGTCACCCTTATTTTCCATGATTTTTTGATAACAAAATAGCCTCTTGGTTCATGGTTGTGTAAATATCTGATTCAGTTATAACAATGTATAAGGATACAATCAGAGTATTTTTGCACTGCATAATATATTCAACAACCCTTGATCATGAAGTTATTATAAAGGCTTTCGGTAGCGTCATTCGACGTTCAAAGGTGCCAGTTAGGTTATTCACACATTTTGCTTGATATAACCATCACATTGTTTCATATATTTGACGTTGGTTTTTGGCAAGTCTCCTCTTCGTGATGGTTCGATGCAAACATTACTCCACATTAGATGTGACAATTCGACTCTTTTATCTAGAAATGAGTCGATTTGGTATAAATTTTATCCCTAAGGTCAAATTAAAAAATATATAGTAAAAAATAAAACAAGGCAAACGGGTTGAATTGATTGAAAGTTGTTTAAAATGTATTGAAATGCTTAGAGAACCTGCATGCTTTCATGAAACCACAAAAAATCACTGAACCTTCGTATAAAAAACGGAACATACCTAAAAAGATTGAATCTTCACAACAAAAAAAGGTTTGTTTTCTATTTTCACGATGTTTTTGTTGTGAAGGTTCAATCTGTTTTTGTGCCTTAACAACCGGTGGTTTCACAAAAACAGGATGGTCTCACCGGAACCCAATCATATGACACAACAGATAATATGTGATAAAAAAACTATAAAAACAAATAATATTCTACATTTATTTTTAATGTAATTTATTTAATCTGAAAGGCAAGTAGGCAGAACGTACTACCTTAAAAGAACCAATCATTGCGACTATTCTTTGTCGTGCCTTCCATCCATGTCTGATGTACATGAAGCCAAGTCAGCCCTTCTGTAGGTTTCACTCCCTGATACCAACAAAACTAAATCATATCAACCAATGCCTGACGTTTGAACATTGACCTCTAGACAGACTAAGATTTACCAGTAATCCGGATACTGCTAATTACCCTTTGGTATAACAATGCTTTGTTTTAAAAAAAAACCTTACCTTTGAGCTAACTATAACCGTCGTCAAGCAACCCTGCTGCTCTGCACCTACATTTTTCACAATGGTACAACTTCTATCAAATGCTTTTCTCATAACTGTTTTCAGATTTAATTCACAAGTGAATGAAAACGGTTTTCAGATTAACTTCACAAGTGAATGATACTGTTTTCAGATTAACATCACAAGTGAATGATGACTGTTTTCAGATTAACATCACAAGTGAATGATGATTGTTTTCAGATTAACTTCACAAGTGAATGATGACTGTTACCAAAGGGCCTTTGGCCTAGCGAGCCTCTGGCCTCCTAGGAGGTCAGGGGTTCAAACCTCACCAAAGGTGAGGAGGGTGTGTGAGTTTATTTGTTGCATTTGCTGTATATAAATATTATATACATCAAAAAAAAAATTTGATGACTGTTTTCATATTAACTTCACAAGTGAATGATAACTCACCAGTTTGCTCCCACTTCTGGAACTTCACAAGCCATGTGTCTGAATCAATCTGTGAAGGGAAAACTTGATCAACCCAAACTCGATATTGTTCCTCTTTTTTATCGCCACAACAATCTTTCAATTTATCGATGCAAACATGAAGAGATTGTTGAACACCCGAGGGATGAACAAACACACCAGAAGGAGACTGCATAAACAGAAAGATAATGGTTAAAAACCTGCAAATTAATGAATACCATACAAGTTGTAAGAGATTGAATATAAACAGTAGTGAAGAAGAAGAGTGAACGTACGCAAACAGATTTCAGATTGCTCAAATAAACCTCGTGATTTTCAACTTCTGCACGTCTCCACCTCTCGAAAAACAAGAAAAACTTCACTACTTCATACGCAGGATCGAAATGGTCCAACTTAGCATCTGATAGATCCGTTACATCTCTGGACGATATATTTGGACCCAGCTTAAAATGACCAATAGCTTCTATGATACCGGCTGCACACCTTTCATTCGCATGTATAATCTTAGGGTTATTTTTGGCATTTTCAGCATGCCACTGCAACAATTCTTCCTGTGCATTCTTGACCATCACACCATGCACGTCTGGAATGGTGAATAGCTCCGCATCATTCCCAGAATCTCCGCATGCAAGGGTATTTTTTGGTAATATTCCCTTTTCCTTTAATTTTTTATGCAGATAAGCGAGAGCTTGTCCTTTCCCAGCACCTTTTGGCAATATATCCAAGTCCATCCCGCCACTGTAAATTATTTTGATATCTAGCTGACAACCAACAAATACGTTAACCAACAAATTCCTCGTTTACAGTTGAGATTTGAAGAAAAAGTTTCAAGTCTCACCCCTCGTTTGGCTAGACGTTCAGAAAGAGTCTTCATTACTTCCTGTGCATTTTCTTTCTTAACATGGAAGCTAGCTTTGTGTTGACGTTGCTCCGTTTCAGACTGCATTACCATAAAACAAGACACATAAAAAAATATTCGGAAGTTTATTGCTGCTTTTTCAAGAGAACGATCAAGTTCCAGATAGACCCATTAAAGGAAAGTGGAACCTTTAACGTTATGAAGACCAGAACTTGCCAGATTCCCAAAACACCACATCAAACGAGCCCATTATATCCCATCTGGAGGTGGGGTCGGGGGGGGGGGGGGGAGTTGTTAAAGGCTCAAGGCGCACTTAAGCGCAAAGGGGTCTCATTCCTAGGCGCGAGGCGCAAGCATGAGGCGCGGCCGCGCGGGCCTCAGAAATGCGAGGCACATCTTATCAATAAACATACACACACACAGAGTTACACACAACTCAAATATGCAACAAGTTCCAATGTAGCAATAGTGTAACTTGTATAGAAATCAACAATCACATGAGGCTATCTATGAATCATACCTGCATAGTGAGTTCAGAAAACTTGCTTGTTTCTTCTGAGACTATCTGTTTATCCCATTTCTGATTCAAAAACTCAATCCAACCTTCATCTTGCACCATATCATTACCATATGTTATCTCAGTTCCCACGGACATTATGGTTATGTCTGGGGTTAGCATGGGCTTCTCTCTCCTCAACTGCTTGTATAAAGTAGGCGATCTTCCCGTTGAGAAAACTAGCAGTGAATCTTGACGGTATTTAGCCTCCCATAAGGCATTAAACCTTAGTATAGAAAGGTTCCCAGGATCATGATGATCAACCTGCAACACATTTCTTTTAATAAACCACACAATACTATATGATGTATTAGCACAACCGCTTACTAACTATATACAGGCAGGCTTAATTAGTTGTAACCAGTCTCAAGCGCCATTTACCAATACACAAGTAGTGCCATCATTTGACTATAAAAAATGAAGTTATGGATATTTCTTACAACATCTTCATTGGTCTATTGGTTAGTTCCTTGCTTTTTGTATGTGAGGTTCTCTGTTCGAGTCTTCTATCCCATATTCTTTGATAAACATAATAAACTTGAAACTAAAAGCTAAAAACTAAGAAAATGGTACAAATGAGATTCGAACCCACGCCAGGAAGGGGAGAAAAGACCATGCAAACTAACTCTACCAAAAGAAACTTATGTCATTATTGTAGTTTCAAGGAATATACAGTCGCACCCATGACCCAACAATATAATACGGTGACACCTTTCATGACCCTAAAACGATTAACACTACAATGGAGAAATGAAGCGGCATGCACCATAGCGGGTCCGCCCCTGAAGCAGGTAGTAAACAGCCCCTCAGTAGTTCAAGGAAATATGATACATCTAAATGTGAAAACATGAACTCTATGAATGCAATACATCTTAGCGAGGCGTACACGAACAAATGTAGTTAATTAGGTTGTCTATTATACAAGTATTTTTTATATGATAGTAGCACATACCATAGTATGGTCAAGATCTGAAACGATCATGAGACGTGGAGAACTCGCAAACCGATCCATGATTCTCCCTGTCACTAAACCCTGTAAACCAGTAAGTCACCAGTATCATTAACATGAAGACCTGTATAACTGTATTCTTCTTGGCATTTTTACAAGAATTGTGGTTTCTTTTAAACAAAATCTCAAATCAATAACTCTTCATTGAAGTGCAATAAGAAAGCATACTTTCCTATTCACATGATTCCTGAGTTATGCATCTAACAGTGATTGAGATTAATTCCATCAACGGAGCCAGAAAATTGTGAATTGTTCGGAATTTACAGCTTGTATTTTAAATTTAGGGATCCAGTCTAAATGATAAGATACATTTTAGGTATTTACAAGAAAAACATATCAATGGCACGCAAATTAAACCAACATTTAAGAGGATAACAAGTAATCAAATCCTGATTAATACATTATCACATTAAACCTAAAATTCATTCGATTGAATTGCGGATTGCACCTATTCATCAAAATCAAACCTAGAGCGATCAAAGAGTTTCTTCGATCTCACAAACAATTCGGTTAGGGAAAACTAACACACTACCGGAATTGAAAAATAAGTCACGGAATCGAAGAAATTTGTAGATGTGAACAATTGAGATGAAATCGATCATCAATAGGCTTTCAGCATCAAGAAATCAAAATGCAAAATCTATGTATCAATTTGAGGGATTTCTTACCGGTGGAAACTTGGGATGAGACAACGAATGAATCGAAACCAAAAATTGTGAAATCGATTGGTAAATTGTTGACCGTTACATTTTGGTATCCTGAAAACAAGTTTTTTGCTTTTTATTTTCTTTTATTATTTCAATATATAGATATAAAAATATTAAAAATATATTAAAATTATTAATACAATTTATGTGATAATAAAACTTGGACAATTTCATTGGTTAAGAGCCGCTTATCAAACATTTATCGGATAAGCGTTTAACAGTTAAGTGTTTTACGTGTGTCACTTGTCTTTCAGATGAGCATTGCAAAAACCTAGAATTCTAATCGGTATATTACTGGTAAAGGTTGCAGAACTTGTGGTCACTTATCCGAAAATAAATATTCAGTTAAGTCTAGGACAATGCCTTTAATTTTGTATTTTCTTTAAAAGAAAAGGAAGTTTTCGTCCGGTATGGGTGTATATGATCCGATCCAAGCAAAGTAAATTGGTCAAATCAAAATAATTTAGCCGATTTAATCGATCAGATAAGAATCTAATTCACTTGGTCAACTTCAAAATTTTGAAACCAAGTTGTTGAGTTTTGGGATTTTGTCAATTACGACTAGAACCAGTTGCGAATGATCAACAACGAATGCGCCTAGGTATAACCGGTTAAAAGCTTGTTTGATCAACCGATTTGTCCATCTGTACAAGTTTACAATCAACTATCAACATCTCGAGTTCTTTATCTAATAAAACATATTGAGATTATTGTTTTCTTTGTTTTATTGGCTTAAGAAGAGTTTTCATTTTGCATGTCAATCGTAAGTAAAAAAAAGGTCATCTTTCGAAGATTTTTCATTATGTATTCATCCGGATTACACAAATAACATGATCAAAACTAAATGGGCCTGAAAAAGACTATGGGCCAAACATAAAAGCTTAATCGAAAAATGTAAAATAGAACAAAAAAGACAAAAGTGTCTAAAAACATGCTTAAACGGCTATTTTCGGCCTCAAAAATACCATAGGCCCCTTACTTAGGGTGTACTACTCGTGTGAAGCTTCGAATCGACATATTATGAGCCTGAAACGGAGTTATATAGCAAAAGTTATAACCGTTTAAGCGGGATTAGTGATGGCCAAAAATCGGGCTCGGGCCGGGCCGGGACAGAACGGGCTTCGGGCCCAAACAGTGATTTTAAAAACCGGGCCAATCGGGCTTCGGGCCGGGCCGGTCCGGGCTTCACCCAAAAATGTTCGGCCCGTTTAAGGTGGGAGTAAACCGGTTATATAAAAACCGGGTCGGGCCGGGCCCAAACGGGGCCGATGATTTTTTCGTATTTTTTTTTAAATAATTTATTTATATAATGGATCACTAAAATACACTTTAAAAATACGTTTTATTTATAATAAATCACTAAAATACACTTTAAAAATACGTTTTATATATAATTTTAAGTTACAAACTTACAATACAAGCATTTATAGGGGTTTGGGGGGTAAAAAATACAAAAAAAAGGTCAAAAAAACGTATATAAACAGTAACATAACGTTTTTTTTAAAAAGTACGAATCGGGTTGGGCCGGGCCAAAAACCGGGCTCGGGCCGGGCCGCCAAAAACCCAAACCGGTCCATGATTTCGGGCTTCAAACCGGTTTGGCAACGAGCCGGGCCGGGCTTTCAGGCGGGTCGGGCTCGGTTAACCGATCGGGCCGGGCCAAGATGGCCATCACTAAGCGGGATGGCACTGTTAGCCCAATCATGGGCATGGTCTTCCATGCCAAGCCCTCATCACCTTTTTCAAGAATAAAACCACGACTTTGTAGACCTTTGATCTATCTTAAAATTACACCCATACAGAAAAATTTTATGGGTCATTAGCAACAACTTAAATCCATTGTTGCCGTCAGCTCTAATTCTAGAAGTCCGTACATAAAAAAAATCAAACGAACCCAATACACACCGACTTTCATAACGCGAGTTACGAAGAGCAATTAACAAGATTAACATCAATCCATTGATTTTCCTTTGGTACAACCCTAATGGCCTAAAATAGCAAGTAAATTTGTCCTTTTCATGTTACAATGCATTCATTCTGCTAGATTGTGGTTTCACAACTTCATAGCAGAGGCTCAGAGTTCTTCTTCTTTCCTTTTGCTTTGGTATCAAGTCAAAATATGTGTTGTAATTTATGGTATTAATTCAGCCAACTTTCATTCTACGTAACGATAAGTACGCCAAAAGACGGTAGCCGAAAACCATGATCCCCAATGCCGTAGCTTCCTTTAAACCGCTATCTAATCTGATTCCATCGATCACAGGACTAATTGTTTCGTATTGAACTTTCAGAAGAAGTCTGTATGTGTGATAGTTGAACGACAAGTAACGTAACCACGATATGAATATTGGAACATCCTGCATTTTCGTCAATTGTTAAGATCAATTACCAATGATCGAGATCAAATGCCAAGATCCGAGAATCCCCTTCTTTTACAAACTTGATAATTCATACAAACTTATAAACAGTTTTTCGTGTGTTTGTTTCATATATGCATTGTTTATATAGTGTATTTTCATATGTGAAACTCTCAAACTTTTTTTTTGATACACATATGAAACAACACTATATAAACACTACATTTTCATGCGAATTTGAAACATACACGAAAATTGTTTGTAAGTTTGTTAGATTTATTGGATTTGTAAATAATTATACATATATATAGTTGGTTTCCGGTGAGAATAGCAGTTAGGAAGGGATATCCACCCTTTGATCATTTTTAATCAAAGATCAACTGAAAATTTCATTCTAAGCTAATTCATAAGTTATTTTAGGACTTAATTTGAACAATTAGAAAAGCAGTAATTAAAAGTTATCTGGGTTCAAATCTCTTCTTACACTTCTCACCTTAACTCTTATTCTCACACTATTCTTCGTCTATATATATGTGTGTGTGTGTGCGCGTGTGTTTCTTACCTTCACGAAATATCCACCGGCCAACATAAAGGCCATTACAGTTACAGAAGCCAAAGTTGTTGCTCTCTTCAAGTCCGTAAGTGTAGCACCAATGGCGAGTCCAAGTCCCTGTCATCAGTTTTATAGGACGTTAAATATATCTATATGTCATAATTATAGACCGTTTTATATGGCCAAACAATTATAGGTCTCATGTAAAGGTGTTACAGTAAGTTGATAGAACGTTTTTTTGACATCCTAACAAGTTTTTTAAAACATTTTTGAATTAAAAATATATGTTTACAAGACGCTTCTAAAAAATATCTTCGAATTTGTTAATGACCAAAAATACATCCTAACATAAATTATAAGACGTTTATAAATTAAAGTCTTATAAAGCAGTCTATCAGGACATTTAGCAATGACATACCTGCGCTGCTACGATGCAGAGGAAGACGATGATCATGGTTAGGAAAAACGAGTCAACGGTTTTTCGGAGGCCTGCCATGAAATAAACGACAACCAGGAAGAGCATCGGAAGAAACAAATCGAGTGGAAGGTCGCTCGTAGTCCTCGCCATAAAATACGCACTCAATCGATACATATCCGCAGCCCTTTCCTTGTTCAACATCGCTCGTTCTTGAGGAAATGTGAAGATCGCTGTAAAAACCGGAAAAAATGCCCAAAACACAGCAATGAAGAACAGCAATCCTGCCTGCAAACACAATTGTTTGGTTTTATAAACTTTAAGTCCTATATATAAAACAGTTTGTTAAGACATTTAGACATATCTGACGTCTTATAAAGCCGATTTTGTTGCAGTGTCAAGTTTTGTACCTGATCGTCGAGTTCTTTGGGGCTATGAACACTTGATTGCCACCACAGAAGTCCCAAGATCACCGCTGTTACGACAACTTGTGTGATTCGCAACCAGCTAAAATAATCGTGTTGCCTTTCTTTAAGCCCCCTCCAGAACAATATCGAATATTGTTCTCGCCAGCTCGCACCCCATTCTCGTTTCATTGTCTGCACGCTCGATTTGATCTCTTCATCGAGGGGCGTCGAAATCATCAGCTCCTTTTTTGTTTCTTCAGCTACTCTCGTCTCGTAGGCCTCCACTAAATACTGCAAACAACCAGATAACTTTTGTCATATAAAGCAATCTATTAGAACATTTAGACATATTTGACGTCAGATAAAGTTGGGTTTGTTTAGTTTGATCATTGATGGTATATATATCTTACTTACATCATGCACAACTGCTGGTGTAGGTTTGCCATTTTTGGTTTCTCTTTGAGAATTTCCAAGTTGTACCCGGTCCGCCAATTCCGAAGGGACGGAAACTTCGTTCATGTTTCCGTTTGCAAGATCGAGTAAGAATTCGGCTGGGTTCATGGCGATCATGGGAGAACATCCGATGGACGAAAAATACACCATCGCTTCGGATGCTTTTCCGAAGTAAAGCAAGCTTCCTTTCCCGAGTAGGATCAATTTGTCGAACTTGTGGAAAAGTCGGCTCGATGGCTGGTGAATCGTGGTAACCACCGTCTTCTCTGTCTATAAATCAATACAAAAGACCAGGTTTTTCAGCTAAAAGCTAGCTTATCAGCCAGTTTGCCAAACGAAGTCTAGCTTATGGATAAGCATACATACCTCGGCTATGTCTTGTAACAGTTCGATGATCCTGAGAGCGGTTGTCGAATCCAAACCGGAGGTGGGTTCGTCAAGGAACAAGACGGAAGGATTGATAATTATCTCGTTTCCGATGCAAACACGTTTCCTTTCGCCACCTGAAACTCCCCGAACAAAGGATCCGCCTATCATTGTATCTTGACACCTGTTTTAGAGCCGCAAAAGTTGGTCAGGGGGTCGTTTACCGACACAAATTAAGGAGGCGCTAACTGGGTAAGACGGCAGTCTGCGTCAGGACTAATCACACTAATCACTGATTGAGGGGTTGTTTGGCAATTGCTGAATTGTTTGGCGCACGATGAATAAGTGGTCAGAATGATCAAGAGACTCTTATGATATAATGCAAAATGAAATATGGTTGTTTGGTATTTGTTTAGACTGAAATTCGGGCTGAATGGTTAAGGGAGGACCAAGATACAAATTCTTTTAAAGGGTTTTAGAATCATTAAGAGGCAGATTTTTTTTTGCCAAACAAGATTCCCCACTTAGCGATTCAGAAATTGCTTCTTAATGGAACTATTAAGAGGTAAACAAACAGCCCCTGAGTCAGCATCAAGCGCCTCTTATCTGGTAAGAACCCATGGTGGTTAGAAAATGTACCTCTCTAAGCCAAGTTCGCGGATGACATCCGCCGCTCGTTTTTCTTTCTCTTGTTTCGTTAACGCTTTCGGTAGCCGTAGAAGAGCTGCGTACGTTAACGTTTCCTTCACCGTTAGATGAGGAAACAACACATCGTCTTGAGTCACAAACCCAATCCTGCACACACATCAATTTATTGTTACTTCAACGTTAAAAATCGATTTTAAAGAACGTCAAATATGTCTAAATGTCCTAATAACCTGCTCTTTAGAAACTTGGAGTACGACTGGTCGTTGTAAGTGATCGATCCCCCTGTCGTAGGAATGGTGAGGCGGCCTCCGAGCAAACTCAAGAGCGTCGTTTTTCCGCTTCCGGAAGGTCCCATTAACGCCAAAACTTCTCCTGGATTCACTGCACCACTGATTCCATTCAAAATATCCTTCTCTTCTGTAGAAGTCGTCATTCCTTTGATGATTATCTTGTATGTAACTTCTGTAAACTGCATATGATCATTATGAAAGTATTCATCAACATCATGATTCATAGTCTCTTTGATAAAACTGCCAAATCAAAGCTAAATATGTGTAAATGTCTTAATAAACTATTTTATAAGACTAAAACGATTGTGCATGTAAAGATGTTACGACACGACGTATTTGGACATCCTAACAAGCTTTTAAGGATATTTTTATGTCCATCCAAACATGTACTCAAAAAAATAAATTAACTTATAAGCTAGCTTATTTTTACCAAACAATGCCTCAGAAAACTAAAGAAGGAAAACAAAAATTATAAAGCCCAAAAGTGAGTTCTTTTACAAGCAAGAGCTTCTTTGTATTTTACTTTTTCACTTGATGATTTGGCCAAAAAAACAAGTGTTTTGAAACTCTTTTTAGAATTGAACATCAGTCATCCTATAAACTTATTGTAACATAGACTCAGGTTTAGGGAAAAAATACAAAAAAATGGGAAATCAAGAAACACCCTACTACCGTTCATTTGTCCGGTATTTACATGTGCATAAAATTAATTGAAAATGTTTTCTGGTTCCTACGCATACGTGCATACCGGACAAATTACCTTTTCCTTGGTTTTCCATTAATTTTTTGTGTTCTCTTTTTTGGGGTTTCCCCCGAATGGTCTCATAAAACAATTCGATATAGTTGGCGTTCTATAAAGCTGATTTTATTGTAGCAAAACAATATTATTGAGCAAACGGGCAAGTTTTGATTATTGATAAGAGACCATTTTTGTTTGTTTTATAATATATATGGGTCAGATTCAAATGAGAAGTTAAACATTTTGCGAGAAGATGAGAAATTTCAATACACACCGAATGGAGTGTAATCATATATGATATTGAGAATTTTCGCCTTCTCGCAAAATGTTTAACTTCTCGCATGATACTCTCCCCTCCCCCCCCCCCTCTCTCTCTTACATGATATTTTCTCTATACAGGGACATGTTCAAACGAGAGGCTAAACATTTTGCGAGAAGACGAGAAGTGTGATATCATATATGATACACAAGCTTAATCATATATGATTAAACACATGTTACATTGGCAATACATAGATGTTTAATCATATATGATTAAACACACTCACAAGCCGTGTAATTATATATGATATCACATTTCTCGTCTTATCGCAAAATGTTTAACTTATCGCGTGATCCTGTTCAATGATTCAGTTTCCCTTGATCTCTTAGATAAAACCTCCATCTTTGCCTGTTCAAATTGATCATAGTAGACGAAACCAATCTGTTTATAAAACACGGATTCAACATCGGCCACTTGTTCTTATTAAAAACGTACATGAACCCTTTAATCATATATACCTTTAGATATATCGGCAAGGTGGGTTCGGTCTGAAACTTCTTACGTGTCCCAGCTTCGATGTCTTCCGCTGTAAGAAGCATATTAATATCACATTTTTGTATTCCAGAAGGTTAAATTAAATCCATCGTCATTTTGTTATTAAATGTTCAAACTCTAGAAGGTTAAATTAAATTTAAACGACGTTTTTAGGCCTCAAAAATACCGTAGGCCTTTTGGGGCCTACCTAGGGCATTCTTCTCGTTCTAAACTTCGAATCAACGAATTGTGGCCTGAAACAGTAATTCGGAGCAAAATTTATACACGATTAAGCACGGACACCCTCTGTTGGCCACGTCATAAGCTTCCGGAAACACTATGGCCCACTTAGCAGATAAGCAGTGGAACATATGGCCCACTTTCTACATTATGGGGGCCCATTTATGTTGACATCAATGAAGACTTTGGGCCTATAATAGTTAGCTGGTTACAGTTGGACAGTTGTTATATGAATCAATTCATATGAATTTTATTGTTAATTTGATGATCGCATTGTTTGGCAAACTGGTTTGATAGCTGATAAGCTAGCTTTTCAAAATGTTACTATGAGTAGTTTTTCAATAAGCTAGCTTATGGTCATCAAACATGTACGATATATATAGAATTTAGAGTAAATTACGTTTTTAGTCCCTGTGGTTTGTTTAACTTTTCTAATTTCATTCTTATGATTTTGAAATTACAATTTTCATCTTTATGGTTTTTTATTCATTAAAATTTTTGTCCTTATGATATAAATATTATTGCTTCTTTCATCCCTATGGTTTACAATTCATTTCTATTTTAGTCTTTTATACTTAAAAGATTTCAGGGACGAAAATATAAATGAATTGCAAACCATAGGGACAAAAACCGAAATTTTAAAATATAGGGACGAAATCCGAAATTTTCAACAAACCACATGGACGAAAAAAGTAATTTACTCTAAAATTTAATATGTTACTAAAATTGTGAAAAATATATGTAAGAAAAATAGAAACAAAGATAAGGACTTTTTTGTCTTTTTGTCAACCAAAAAGTATGATCATGGGAGCATGTAACGTAAAAAGCTATCAACTACATTTTCTTGCTACTACCTTCTAAAGGCTAATGTGACCATTTTACCCTCGGGTGTCCTCGTTACTTGTATCTTATGCATTAAAAGTTTAACGAATTTTTCGGCTAAGGTAAGTGGATCAAAGCAAAATTAAGGATCAGATTACTTTCTACACACGTAACATTTTCTATAGACATGAAAAAGTGTCGGGATTAATCGATTGTAAATACTTACGTATATCATCGTCGCTGAAAGGTCTTGAATCCGCGATCTCATCGGGAGGCATCGTGAATCCGGTGAACGAGAATGAAAACCCTAAACTAGCACTGGAAGCTCGGCTTAAGGCAGCGCCACTACCAACGTCATCGAGTTCGAATTTCATCTGTGCGCTTCTCGTCTTTCGGATGTGTGTGTTTTTTCCGCCACTGCCGCCGCCACTCCGGCCAGGCGACGCAACCACCATTTGTCTGCTGGACTTTCTCGAATGTATGCCACCACCCTCCGCCGTGGAAGCTTCACTCGGCATCTGGGATTTCATCTCGGCAAGCTGATCCGATTGTGTTCTCCATAACCCTAGATTCAAATTCGGTTTCTCCATTGATCTTTTCCCTTTCAAAATGACATTCAAAACACACCACCAACTTATCAAAACCCTAAAATTAAACCAATAATGATTAAGGAATGAAAACTATATAGAAAGAGAAAGAGAGGTGGGTTATTATGCAAACCATTTGCATTCCTACAAACCTTGCAACCAAATTAGGAGTGTCCATTTGATCATCGATATATATATATATATATATATATATATATATATATATATATATATATATATATATACACCCACATATATATATATATAATTTCATTTGCAAACCATCCTAATTTTGCAAACCATGTAAATTGTCGATTTCATTGGTTAAATTAATGAAATTGTTTCATGAAATTGTTTAATTTGATTAAACTGTTTCGTATAATTCTTTTCTTGAATAAATTGTTTCATATATTTGTGTTTTATATGTTAAAATGAAAAAGTTTCATCAAAATTAGAAAATATATGAAACAATTTCATCAGAATGAGAAAATACATGAAACAATTGCATTTTTACGTAAAAAAAACAAATATATGTAACAATTTCATCAAATTAAAAAATTTCATGAACCAAATTCATTAACTTAACCAATGAAATCGACGGTTTGCACGATTTGTCAAATCATCGATCACCACCTCAATGCAAGACTTTCTACTCACAGAAAAGAGTGTGTGTATGTATGTATGTGTATATATATATATATATATATATATATATATATGAGAGATTATATCTTGAATCTTTGGCTATAAAAACACAAAAGATTACATATATGAGAGTCTTACCCATTTCACCGATTGATTGCAGAAAATAAGAAACAGAAAGGAACCATTTTTCAAGCTTCTGTTAACAAGAACTTAAGTCGACATGCATGGATATATATATACATACATATATACATATATATGTGTGTGTGTATGAAGGTTTACAGGTTTTAATTTACTTACCAAAGGAAAAAGGAAAGAAATCTTGTTGTATGGAGAGAGGAGACCAAAGAGAAGTTTGAATCGACTTACTTTGCTAGCTCCAACATTAATCTTCTCCTTTTATATGTAAAAAGAAACCCAATTATAGCAACCCTAGATGTGAAATGACGAAAATGCCCTCGATCTTGATTATCAATTAATTAAAAAACAAGAACTATTAGTAATTCCTATGATTCTGAAAACCACTGAAATATATATATATATATATATATATACACACACCAATGGCTACTTAATTAGAGTTGAGTTCTGGTGAGAAAAAAAGTTATTGTGAGAAGTGTAAGAAGGGATCTCTACCCTTAGATTCACATTAGGATGAGATATATCGAGATGAGATGCACCATAATGCACCGGATAAATTCTCATATGCCTAATTCATGGATGAGTTTTTGATTTTAAAGTGATCAATGATCCAGATCCCTTTTTACGCTTCTCACCTTAACTCTTATTCTCACACGATATTTCGTGTATGCATACATCAAAATTCAACGTCAAATTACTTAGTTGTATGTATATTTCTCAATCACAGTTGCCGTACACGTGTTATGAGACAAGATAATTAATTGTTCGATTTGGGTTTATGTTTGGCTTTGTTTGACAAATTCGTTTTTATTAATTTCATTGATTGATTTTTAGGTCGATCGATGAGTCGGTTTTTCGAACTTTTAGCAATAAAATTGGTGGGGTTAGGAGAGATGGAGGTGGTATTGTGAGGCCTTCATTCAATCTTAAGTTACCCTTTTCTTAGGGTACTAAAAATCTTTTGGAATTTTTCTTTAAATCATTGCACATCATCATCATTATTTATTTATGATACGTATAGGTTCGTATGTATATGTATACATGTATAAATACACATATATACATACATACATACATGGTATTATCAAATGCACAAATATTCATACATACATATATGTTATTTAATACCTGATCTATGTAGTCCGATTATTTGGTAGATTTTCTGATCATGCAATAAATATATGTGTGCAATAGAAGCTAAATTTGGCATTGTAGTGTTTGTGGGTGGCCTCAAAGGTGGCAATGTAGCGTTTAATCTTCTTTACGGTTGACAGCAGTCATCTTATATTAACTTATTGAAATGAGAATTAAATAAAATAATGATGCATTAGATGTTAATTAGTGGGACAAAAATAGATATGAAGTTCGAAGACATAAGCTTTATATTTCGGATCATAATATTTGAACTAGTATTGGCACTATGTTGGTTCAAGTTTTTCTTTTAAAACAAATTTTTTTGCTTTTTTTTAAACCTTTAAAGTGATATATAATGTTTTTATTCAAATCGTTTATTTTTGAAGAATAAATGAAGTAAAAGCTTAATATTTTTTATTCAAAGTTTAAGTATTAAATGAAAATATATTTAATATCGCTATTTTTATTAAATGTTTGAACAAAACGGAAAATAAAAAAGGTTAGCCGTTTAAAGTGACGTGTACAAAGCTTTGGTGAAAGGACACGTGAAATGCTACTTTTTTCAACCTTTTTCACCTACCTTGCAAAAGAAAGAAAATGTAATACTTTTCCTTTCTTTCTTTTTATTTATATATAGTATTGTGTTGTGGTGACAAAAAAAATTATGGTAAAAAGGAAAAAAAAAATCTCCACAATTGGATCAATACTGATTGAAAATTAACATTAATGAGATATCATTGGTCAATTCTCTTTAAAATGCAACTTATGAGTTGTTTTGAAGTTAAAAGTGATCAAGAGTCCAAGGTGCCGTTTATTTTTTTAAGACGTCTAAAGTCTGAAGTCTTATTTTAGTTATGATTAATAAGAGGTGGGGTGTAAAAAGGTCTAAACGATTCAGACTTAAGAGTAATTAAGAGGTTTAAAAAAAAACCACAAGTCTCTTCTTACACTTCTCATCTTAACTATTATTCTCACACGATCCTTCGTGTGTGTGTGTGTGTGTGTGTATATATATATATATATATGGGTTGGGTTCCGGTGAAAAGTTGAGTTAATAGTGAGAAGTGGTTATCGACCATTGGATGAGAAATTAATGCATATTAGGATGAAATGTACCAAGATAAGAAGCACCAGAATGTACTAGATCAACTCCCTTCTAAGGGGTTGTTTGTTTATCTCTTAATGGTTTCATTAAGAGACAACCTCTGAATCATTAAGAGGTGAATCTTGTTTGGCAAAGAAAGTTTTGTCTCTTAATGGTTCCAAAACCCTCTAAATGATTTTGCATCATGACCTTTCCTTAACCATTAAGAGCCCTGATTTCATTCTTAACAATTAAAAAACAATTGTATTTCATTTTGCACTATATCATAAGAGCCTCTTAATCATTCTTATCACTTAATCACTCTGCACTAAACCATTCAGCAACTGCCAAACAACCTCTAAGTCACAATTCATGGGAGGGCTTGAGATTAAAAGAGATCAACAGCCCAGATCCACTTCTCACGTTTCTCACCGTTAACTCAACTTCTCACACGATCCTTCGCTTGAAACTCTCTCTCTCTCTCTATATATATATATATGGCTTAATCACTTGAAACTCTATATATTGTGATAATTGTGAGAACTATTATCATAAGATATTGTTTCATAATGTGTTTGTTTCATATGTATTTCACAATGTGAAACTTTTTAGTTGTATTTTTTGTTTCATAAACACATAAAAAGTAATTACACTGTGAAACAAATATATGTTAATCAATACACTAAATTCAAGTCGTACATAGAAAAAATAATAATGTGAAATAGCACATGATGCAGCTGTTCTTAAAGTTATCACAATTTTATGGGTTCTCAGAAGGTCCCTATATATATATATATATATATATATATATATATATAGCCTTAGGTTCATTTGAGAAATGGTAAATATATGAGAAATGGAGAAGTAATCCTAGTCATTCACACGGTTAAGATCGGATTTGATTGGTCAAATATTCCGGCTTTGACTGGTCAAAAATTGCGGCTATTCCAAAAATAGAAGAACACTTTCGTAATTTTTACAAAATACATGGGCTGTGTTCATATATGAACTTGTATAATTCACATATGAACTATATGTTCATATATGAACCAGTGCAATTCACATCTGAACTCTTTTAACTGATTCATATATGAACATTTGTGATTCATATATAAACCAATTAACTGATTTAGATATGAACTAATTAATTATAGGTTGGTAGCGGAAAATCGTATAGGTCCACAAAGTGGCCACTATGTTGCCACAGTGGCGGTGCAAGTGCACACCGGACACTATGATCGCTACAAGTAATAAAGTGGTAGAGTACCGAGATCGTTTCCACAGGGACTAGTCAACTAAGAATCAGATAACTTTTTATGAACTTCTAGTGCTTGGTTGATTTTTGAGAACAATATCAATATTTTGTGAGTTTTAAGCGAATTAAACAACGATTAACGGAATTAACAGTATTAAAGATAGGATGTGGGTACAAGCATTGACTAAGACTTATGTAGTAACAACTTGGTTAGAAACAAAATGACACACGACAGCCGTAAAACCTTTTTCTCTCGAAAAATGAGCTTCCTCGGAACGTGGCCACCTTGTCCCCACTTTGTCACCATGTTGGCCAACTCTAGACTTGTCGACTTAACTAAGTAAACCTCTAAGGATTTCAGTTCCACCAGTATAGATATGAACGCCCAAATCTCTTTGTGACACCCATATCAACCGACATTTGAACCTTAGTTAAAGTCATGCAAAAACACGTATCTCTACGTGGTTATAAAAGACTTTCTCAAATCTTCTTTGCATCACCCAAGCCGTATTTCAGATCTGCCCCTCTCGAGGTCTAAGATCTAATATTAACACTAACAAGTGATCGGCTTGTCCGTGTTGAGTTGAAGTCCCGACTCAAGTGACCAAGTCTAAGAGTTAGCAACGATAGCAACACCCAAGTGTTGCCTACTAGTCTTAGCTTTGGCTCATACCCACACCCAAGGGGGTGTTTAGCTCATAATAACAGTAAAAGACATGGGAGAAGAAGGAGAAAACATCAACATAACTTGCATAAATAACTAAAGAGTTGCTGCCAATGTGGTGACAAGGTGGCCACTTGGCAACAGCTTTTACAAGGAAATTAAAACTTACAAAAATTAAATGCAATTAAACTACAAGCTTTAAAGAGAGACTAAAACTTAAATGCTCAGCTCCAGAAGTGTTTAATGCTTCTGAAAGTTGTTGTCTGCCCAAATGGTTCCTCCAAGCCCTCATTTATAGCCCAAGGAAGAGAAATGTGGTGATGTGACTATTCCTCAAAAGTAGCTTTTAAGGAAGAGTGTTGAACTTTCCTTGGACCTCCACTTTTTGTCCTCTTCCTTGAATATTCTAGTGAAAGATCAGAAGACTCTTTACATATCTCCAGAAGTCAACCTTTCCAAAAATGGCTGGAACTTATCAACAAATTTTCAGCCTATGTTCAACGTGGCGACAAGGTGCCAGCAAGGTGACCACTTTCTGCACAAAAGTTAGTGAAACCGAAATTTTTGCATTCTTGAGACTTCATCATCATGTTTGAACAATTAAGACCAATTGAAGGAGATGAGAGACAAAAAGGGTGAAAATGTGGCAAAATGAATATAAAAAGAGAGGAATTAACTCTCAATATTTGAGAGTTATCACAGGTTCATATATGAATCAGTTGAACTAATTAACAGATTCATATATGAACCTTTGTGATTCATATATGAACTAATTAACTATTCTCATATGAACTTATTAACTAATTCACATATGAACGTATAGTTCATATCATACAGGTTCATATATGAACTCATCCTGTGTATTTTACGAAACTACCCCTTTACCTTCCATAGACCACGCAAGGAATTATCCGGTGCTTCGCGGTCAAAGCCGCAAATGTTGACCAGATGAATGACTAAGATTACTTCTCTATTTCTCATATATTTACCATTTCTCAAATAAACCTCTCCATATATATATATATATATATATATATATAGAGAGAGAGAGAGAGAGAGGGAGGTTATTATTTTTTTTAAGGGTGTCCTAGACTATGTCTATACTAATCCATTGGCAAATTATGACTGTAAGACATCAACTTTGATTAAACTTCAGTGACCACAATTGTTGTGTACGTCTGGATTCGAACCCTGGACATATGGGATATTCCACCACATCCCCCAGGACTTTAACCAGTACACCATAACCCTTGTGGTTAGAGAGGTAGGTTATTATACAACTTTTTACATAATACAACCCATGCAACCCCTCTATTTACCACTAATTTTATTTTCAACTTTTTTTTTCTTTTTTTCTTAATTACAAAAGTGAAAATAAAATGAGTGATGGATAGAGGGGTTGCACCATGTAAAGGGGTTGAATTTACACGTCCCTCTGTATATATATATATATATATATATATATATATATATATATATATATATATATATATATATAGGGGTGAGCAGAACCCGGCCGACCCGAATTACCCGACCCGACCCGACCCGAACTTTGGCAAAAAAACCGAAATCCGCAATATCCGATATCCGAACTATCCGCCCCGAATGATTTATCGGATAAAGTGGGATCGGGTTGGGTACCCAAAACCCAAACCCGCCCCGCCCGAATATCCGAATAATTTATAATTTTTTAAAAAATCAGTTTTATTTTATAATCCTAATTCCTAAATTGATCGACATTCAAAACATTCAAACTTATTCTCAACCCTATAATCCTAAATCCATCGGTGACAACGCGACCCTAAATCCATGATGATGACTGGGCTGCACACAATTGCCGACATGTTAGATGGACATTTTATTTGTTAGTTTTTGTTGGGTCATCTGAAGATTTGAAGATGACCTCCTGATCTTCCATCTTATATCATCCTACTTAGAATATGTTTGAGGTTCTTTTAGCATCTTGGTTTCTATACAAATGTTCGTTGAAGTCGAAGATTAGCCGAAGAAGACAAAGAAGGAGTACATCTCTCAAAGCGGATTGAAGATAGTCTCCTCTGCCTAAAGCCAAGCATGCCCAAGTGATTAACACCATCGGCCAGGATGGTGTCAATCACATATCTTCAGGATTGTGAAGATGTTCTCACATCTTCGGGAAAATCCGAAGATCTCACATCTTCGGGAAAATCCGAAGATCTCACATCTTCGGGAAAATCCGAAGATCTCACATCTTCGGGAAAATCCGAAGATCTCTCATCTTCGGGAAAATCCGAAGATCTCACATCTTCGGGAAAATCCGAAGATCTCTCAAGCCTTCGGCAGCCGATGACCTCTCCCTAGAAGCTGAAGAGCCGAAGATGCCTGAAGATTTCCTTCTAACACATTATACTTATCTGACAAAGTATATTTGTGATATCTTGCATTGACGTGGACCTCATCTGAAGATCAGATAAAGTAAGGTTTGTCTCCTACACCATTTTAAGGAAAGGTCCACACCATCCCTGCAGGTCAACACTTCAAGACAAAGTCACTCCAAGACAAAAGGTACATCATGTACCATGCAGAAGACCTGTGTCCATCCCTTGCTCAACAGGTGTCTCATGCATTAAATGCATGAGGCACTATAAATATGATGGATGTTTCAACATGCAAGATAAACCAGCTCTACTACCTTCAAGTTCTCTAAGTGCCTGGCAACTTTCTCTCTACGAAGTTCAATTGTTTTCTAAGTGTTTTACAATTGTTCTTTATTCTCTATGTGTAAGATTGTTTGAACATATTTCATATGTTCTCTTCCGCAACAATCAAAGTTTTCTATGTGTAATTCTTGATTTCAAATCAATAAGATTTAAATTAAGTGAAAAACTGTGTGTATTGTATTCAACCCCCCCCCCCTTCTACAATACTTTTCTTATTTATTTACTGCTATTTGGGACCAACAGTTTTTTCTTCATCTTACAGTAAGTCACTAAGTTGACCTAACCCTACGTTCCTCTTTTTAAGATATTCATCCGTTTCAAGATGATGTTCTTCATGGTGTTAAGAAACATATGAACTTAATTGGTTATGGACTTATGGTTCCTGTAATCAAAATAAAAAAAGTAATATTATAAACAGAAGCCAATTAGATGTTGATGTTAGAAAAACCCACTAAAAAAGGAGGAATGCTAGCTACGGACTTACAATTGGTAGTGAAGGTTTAGGTTTGGGTTCAAATTTGAGATGGAGATGGATTTTTCAGGATTAGGTTCAGATTTGAGAATTGAGATGGAGACGAAGGGGAAGCTATCAGGCAATTGGTGTAGGTTGCAGGCGGTGGTCAAGGTGGAATTAGGCACGGGTGAGCAAAACCCGACCCGAATTATCCGAACCCGAATTCACCCGAACCCGTGAAACCCGAACTTTAATCGGTCGGATGTCGGGTCTTCCCCCACTACCCGAATATCCGATCGGGTTTGGGGTTTGGGTATCCGACCCGACCGATGCACACCCCTAGATAGATAGATAGATAGATAGATAGATAGAGAGAGAGAGAGAGAGAGAGAGAGAGAGAGAGAGAGAGAGGAAGGATCATGCGAGAAGTTAAACATTTTACGAGAAGGAGAGAAGTGTTTAATCATATATGATTACACGACCTGTAGGTGTGTTTAATCATATATGATTAAACGTCAATGTATTGCCAATATAACATGTGTTTAATCATATATGATTAAGCTTGCGTATCATATGTGATTAAACATTTCTCGCCTTCTCGCAAAATGTTTAGCTTCTCGTTTGAACCTGCCCCTATATATATATATATAGGGGTGGTTTCAATTGGAAACCAAATTTTATTGGAAACTTTGGAAACCAAATTTCAACCATTTATCTTTTTAATCAATGGTCAAGATTCATTTGAATTATATATGGTAATAAATTAATTAATTTATTAATAAAAGATAATAATAATATGTCAAAAGGGTAAATGAGTCTTTTTCTTTTGTGTTTCAAATTTGGCAACAAAGATGAAATATGGTAATAAATTAATTAATTTATTAATAAAAGATAATAATTATATATGATAATAAATTAATTTATTTATTAATAAAAGATAATAACAATATATCAAGACTGCCTTTTTATTACATGTTCATCAATATGCAGTATGTAAAAACTCAATTAAGTTTCATTACCATTATTGTTTCATTACCTTTTCATTATGTTTCACTATATCAAATATGTTTCATCATGTTTCACTATATTAATATTTTGTTTAATTACCTTTCCATTATGTTTCATTATATCAAATATGTTTCATCAGGTTTCACTATATTAACATTTTATGTTTCATGAGGTTTCAATATATTAATATTTTGTTTCACTATATCAAATCCATTATATTTCACTATATTAATATTTTGTGCCTAGAGGTAATATGGAAGATTTCATATGAATATAAACTTTCATTCATTGGATGAATCAAACACTGATTCATAAGAATCAGAAAAAATAATTTGATTTGTAGTTTGCGTATGAATCAATTTGTGTTTACCTAAATTAAATATTTCATGTTTAAATTAATAAATGATCAATATTACCATATATAAGATACATTAAAATTAAATAATTAATATTATAATAATAATAACACTTACCATATATATTATGAAATTATGTAAAAGACTAAAATAACCTTATCAATTAAAAATAAAAATAAAAAAGAAAATTCAATGATTGGATAATTTCGGTTTCCAAAGTTTCCAATGTAATATTGGTTTCTAATTGATCCCTCCCATATATATATATATAGAAGGATGTTCAAATGCAAACTTTTTAATGGTGCAAACCCATGCAACCCACTTATCTACCACATATTTTATTTTCCCATTTTTTTATTAAAAAGGTAAAAACAAAATATGTGGTAGATAAGTGGGTTGCATGGTTTGCACCATTAAAAAGTTTGTATTTGAAGGTGCCTCTATATGTTGTAGGAGGGAGGATCATGCGATAAGTTAAACATTTTGCGAGAAGGCGAGAAGTGTTTAATCATATATGATTACACGACTTGTAAGTGTGTTTAATCATGTATGATTAAACATCTATGTATCGTCAATATAACATGTCTTTAATCATATATGATTAAGCTTGTGTATCATATATGATTAAACACTTCTCGCAAAATGTTTAGCTTCTCGTTTGAACCTGCCCCTGTGTTGTAGTTGGGTTTCTGTGATAAATGTCTATTTTGATAAAAACGGTAAACTTTGACATAATATAATGTAAACTTCATGGGAAACCAATATGAATATAAGTTTATATCATGTGAAAGATACGGCCTTCACTAGGGGTGCACAAAAACCGACGAAGGTCAACCTAACCCGAACAATAGACTGACTAACACAACATAATCTAATCCGATATTTAATTGGTTTATAAAATATACAAACCATTAATATCTAATTTTTTTTCGTTTAAAATTATAATATAATAATCTTTTTAAACACATATTCAAACCGAGATATAATGAGTTGTCCGGTTCGGTTACAAAGTTAAGGATGGTTGCATGGATTATGATATTTTAGACCAAAGTAATTGGGTTGGATTGATCATCGAAACCAATATTGCCAACCTTTCGTAATAATTAACGAATTAATTAAAAAACTTTATGCTAAAACAATAATTAAATGGGTGACGCACCATCTTCATTATTCCATGTGTCATTCCTGACTGACTTAGCAGATACATTAAATTAAATCGGAACAAACTCACGATAGGACCATCACCATCATACATTTAGAAATTTATAAAAGAGAATCTGATTCATACCAAGTTGAAAAATAAGGAACCGATAATAAAAAGAATTGGGTAGTTATTTGTAACATCTAAAATGTATTATATGTACAACAAAAACAACATATATATATATATTACTAGATTCGTCCCCTTGTATTACACGGAGTAATTTTAAAAAATTAAATCATGCAAAAAAAAACTTATATTACAGATATGAATGATCATCGAAAGTACGATGCTATTTTTCCAAGTTTTTTTTCCCTTCAGGGTTGTTTTTTTTAAACTGGTTACAAAATGTTCTTGTTTTATACAGTTTTCAAAAAGTATGTTTTGCAAAAAAATAATAAAAAATATGAATAAATATTAAGGATTTATAAAATAAAATTTATAATAGAACGTAAATGAAATTATAGAAAAGTGCATAGTTAAAATATTAATTGTAATAACCCGTACTAAAAGCAATAAACTCAAGGTTTGGGGTGGAGTGTGGTCAAAATTTTTATTTGAAGGGGGCTAGGTGAAAATACTGATTATAAGGAATGATCTAGGGTTTTGTGCAATCATTTTTCTTGTGTGGCGGCCGATTGAGAGAGAGACTCTTGGAGTGACCTTGAGAAAGAGACCGAGGAAGAGAAGAGGGTGCAAGGAATTTCATATTTGAATCGTTTCTCGTAGAAGGTAAAGCTCCATTTCTATTTAACTTTCGTTCCTGCGATCGATTAATTTGTGATAGTTGTGGTTGGGGTTAAGATGTCGAGTCTGATAGTTTTATGGGTTTGGGATGAAGAGAACCTTGTTGTGATTAATTATGTAGCTACTGGAAATGCTAGTGAAATTGGTTCTGCAATTAGTTTTGAATCTGTACTAGATTGATTATGGGAGTTCGTCCATCGATTCGACTGAGATTCTGTGAAATCAAGCGACACCGGTCGCAAAGGGGGGGGGGGGGAGACCCCGGTCGAACCTCTTTATCGGTCGCAAAAGGGGGAGTCCCCGGTCGAACCTCCTTACCGGTCGTAAAGGGAGGGGAGACCCCAGTCGAACCTCCCTACCGGTCACTCACATATCGGTCGTGATGTTTATAGCAGCCTCCGGTCGATGGTAGCTTCAATTACCGGTCGAGGGTTGTTGTGCATATCGGACAATGATTTGAGGAAAGTGGGCCGAAGCCCACGTGGAGTTAATTGAAATCTTGGGTCCAATTAGTTAAAATATTGTGGTGCTGGACTTTCTTAAGTGGCCGGCCCACATCTCTTTAATTTATGTAAGTTATTTAAGGAGTTGAGTATCTCGTCCCAAATTAGATTTATCGGGTTAAGTTCGACCTAGGATGGATGTCGTTGGGAACGAGAGTATTAAGGTTAAACTTGTTAAATTAGAAGGTACCGTTAATTCACCGAGCGATGCCTCGTTTTATAGGTTTGAATCGGGTTACATCTAGGCGAAAACTTCTAACGGTGGATTTCAGGTGAGTTTTTCTAAACCAAATCTTTTGATGATGAAAGCATGTGAAGTTTATTTCAAATTTTGATTTATTTATGATGCCATGATTTTATTAAATTGTTCAAGCGTGTTACGAATTGTTGTCGTTAAATGTATGCATACATTATTTGTGGGTTACGTGACCTAAGTCGGGGAGTGTGGTCCGCCTACTCGTGCCGGGGAGTGTGGCCCGTTCATGTCGTTGGGGGCGTGTCCCAACAATAAGGCAGCGCGAGTTAGACACATCGTCTTTGACGGTCGTGTAGTCCGTAGCGTGTTTTACTTATGTGAAATTATTAAATGTGGTTTAAATTCTGAAAAGTATTTTGTTGCTTACCTTTTAAAGGGATCTCACTAGACCTATGGTCTAACCCTCGCTATTTCAAAACTAAAAATCTTTTCAGGCCGTTGTGAGGTAGTCAGAGCAACTAAAGGCAAGGAGAAGGTCTAGCGGGGCGAATAGAAGACCGTCATCTAGTTATTATTATTTATCTCAGTTGTGTATAGGTTGTTTTTATCAAACCTTGACGTATACTTTGTATGTTTGGGACCGTTTGACTTGGATTATTATTAATCGTTGAGTTTTTATTTTAAGAGTTGATCCGCTTGTTTATCTTTTGGTTGGGATGTTATAGTTGGTATCAAAGCCATAGTTTAAGGGATCTAGGTGATCGGACGGGCCTAAACTTAAACTTAGAGATTAAATCACAACTGAGATTATAGGATGACCGTAGGAAATCGAGTGATAGAGTAGTGAGGACTAACATGTAAGGTAAATTTAAAATTACATCTGGCCAGTGTAATTATAAATTTACAGGTACATGTGCGTACTTAACCTGCTTTATTACTTTGGGGTTACCTTAATAAAGTTTATATTGGTGTGTTATTTGTAGCTATGTCGGAAAGGATAACTAGGAGCAGATCAATGCCAGCAGTAGATATGGCACAGGTTAACGAAGTGGCTGAGGATGGACCTGTTGCTCCTCCTCATGTGACTGCTAATCGAGGAAAGGGTCGCGGTCGACCTAAAGGCAAAACGACTAAGGAAGCGACCACTCAATTGAAAGAACCGACTGCTGGGACTCGCGGGGGGAAAGACAACCCGTGTTGTTCGTCGGGCCAGGAGTGTAGAGCCTAGACCTGAGCAAGAAACCTCTCATCAGGAGAGTTCGTCTTCGGTTAGGGGACGGAGGCAGACTCGGAACCGTGGTGGGGGTCGAAATCAAGGATTCGTTACGCCGAAAACCTTTGCAGTTGAAATGGGAAAGCTGCAAGAAACTCTAAATGCTTTGTTGGCACAGCGAACTGAGGAAGTTTCAGCAGGCAAGGAAAATAGTGAGGACAAGGAAGTGAATGAAATTTCTGACTCGCCAGTGACCGTGGTGGGAAGTCACTCCCAATCGACACCTGCAATGTCGACCAAAACTGTAATGGAGAGAGGGTGTAGCTTCAAAGAGTTTAAGGCCTGCAAACCCCTTACATTCAAGGGAGAATGTGATCCGGTGTCGGCAATGAAATGGATAAAAGGGATAGAATTGGCGTTCGGCACCAGCAAGTGTTCTGAGGGGGACAGAGTTGTGTATGTGTAACACCCGTAAATTCCTGTCTGTGAAAGCCAATCCCTTGAAGAAATCCTTGATTCTGATCATAAAATTTCATCCCTTACGCCTTACCTTTTAAGCCTTATCACATCGTGGGTGCTCCGGATGAAAATGGAAGAAATCGGGCACAATCGCCAACAGAGTGGTGCCCGCGGTACAGTTTGGGCGATAGTGCCCTAGCGAAAGTGCCTTGGGCACAATCGCCAACAGAGTGGTGCCTGCGGTACAGTTTGGGCGATAGTGCCCTGGCGAAAGTGCCTTGAGCACAATCGCCTGCGGCCTCTGGGTTGTTTTAAAATCAATTTTGAGCAGCCCCACCTCATTATTCTTAACCCCTCAAGGGCACCAAATCTTTTATGTTCCAAGTGTTCCTCCTTCCACCCATCAAAGATTAGAAGTTATTGGTCAAGGAGCTTCATCTTCATCTTCAACCTCAAGTTCATTTCGGGTTTTCTAGGTTTTTCGTCAAACCTAAGTGGTAAGTACATTCTTTCCATTTCCAAACCTTGTAATAAGTTATGAATGCTTCATTGATGTTTTCCTAGTATTTGGCTTATCAAATCTCGGACTTGATAGTTTTGGGAGAAACTAGGGTTTGGATCTCGTTGGGGATTTTGGTGTATTATGTTTGGGGGATGTTTCTATATGGTTGGATGTGGTTATTTACGGTTGAAGTTGTGTGGATCTAGGTTTTTGGAGGACTTCGGCTTGAGGATTCAAGTGGTCTTTAAAAGAGCTCGTTGGGTGAAATCTAGATTTAGCCTAAATCTAGCAAGGTGAGTTCAAGATGATTTGTGAAAACGGTGTACATGCCAAAATGGTTGTTTTAAAGTATTTTATGTCTTACACGAAATTGTTAACTGTTGATAAGTTTTGTTAACTGTTGAGAAGTTTGTAATTGCTGATAAGTTGGTTATTTTAAAAGTGCTCAACTTTATAAACTCATTTAACATACGTCCTTGGGATTTTGGGCATTATGATAAATAAATCATGTATTTTGGTATTTTAATGATTTATTTTATGGAAGTAGATTTTGAGCATAAATGTGTTTCAAATTGTGTTTTGGAAAAATGCATCGTTTTGGTGTTACGGAACGTTTTGAAAAGATAAATGTTGTAAACTCACTTGGAGAATGAATCGTCCCAATCTAAACCACATTGTAGCTAATTGTATGTTTTGGAGCGTGGGTTTATATAAATACGGGTATTTACATTTGATTTCATTTTATGAATTTCGACGTTGAGTCTTTGGATTTGTTGAGCTTGTGGCTCGGTTTGGATTTTGTTGGGTTTTGAGGACACTTGTCCGTTTTAATTGCTCGGTGTTGAGCGTTTGGTTAAGATTTGCATTTACTACATTTTAGTTGAGCATGTCATGTTTTGAATGCTTTGATTCATTCGTTTTGAGTCATGTAATGGTTTAGTTAGTGCAATGGATCCATAGGCACGGTGTTCCTCTGTCCCCGTTTGGAAAGTTGGTTCACCATTTGGCACGGGATAGGCATCGGGCTCCATGGTAAGTAGGGTGTGGGTCTATACGGTCGGGCAGCGTCCCATGGACAGTAAGGTGTAATCCCATTGTGCCCGAGTTGCCCGATTTTGGGGACTCTCAAGGAAAGACCTGGAGTGGTTGACTTGATGTTTTCGGGCGATAGACTAGGAGTAGTTGAGCTCGGTGGGTGTTTTATGTGTACCCCACATGTTTTGAATTACTACATAACTATGAGATTTACTTTGTGTTCCGTTATGTACAATGTAATCGTGTCTCCCCCGTCACCAATAGGTGTGGTTTGGTTATGGAGTTTTATAATCCATGTTTTCGGAGACGTTGGTGTATGGGTATTTATCTATGTTTTAAGGTTTTGGTTATTGAAACTCATTCGAGTTATTGGGATGTTTTGGGAAGATGGAGTTAACTACGTTTTCGGTGTTTGATCATTATGAGGTCAGTTATATTTTACGAGCACTTTGGGTTTCGACTTTATTTAAAGAGGTGTGTGTTTTATGATTCTAATCACAAAAAGGGGTGAACGTTGAAAGGAGATTGTTTTAAGATTTAATGTATTTCATTTTTTGTTGCTTTCAAATCAAACGTATGGGATCGTGGAAATCATGATTTTAAATAACATTCTTAAAGTTAGTTATTGTTTTATATTTACATCCCTAATGTAAAACTCTTGAGCTCACTAGGCGTTAAGCCTAACCTTTTTATTTGTCGGCATGTGCACCAGGTTCCAGAAGGGGGTTCGGTTCTAGCAGTCGTATGAAGGGATGTGCTTAGTGGTTCACAAGTGTAAGCATTTGATGAAGTCTTCCGCAGTTTGGAGATAGCGATACTTTTGGGTTTTAGTAGCATCCGTCTTTATTATAGATTGTTCATATAGAAAGAACATGTGTATTGAGGTTAAATATTAAATTGTGGTGGTAGATGATTTATTTATTGGTGTATTTAGAGAATTTTAAATTAGTTGCTATTTCCATATGTGTGGGTGTTACAGTATGCGTTGTCTATGCTGAAGGACGAGGCCGTGATGTGGTGGGACGTGGAGTCTGGAGGGCAAGGTTCGGCAGCAGCTAGAGAAATGTCTTGGGGTGAGTTTGTAAAGAGATTCAAGGCACATTTTTGCCCTCTGGCGGCAATTAAAAGGTTAGAGGAGGAATTTTTAAACTTGGAGCAGAGAGATATGACCGTTCGAGAATATACAACCAAGTTCATTGAGAAATCCAGATTTGCAGAGATTTATGTGCTTAACGAGGAAAGGCGGGTGGAGCGTTACATCTATGGGTTAAGAGGTAATATTCGGGAGTTTGTCTCGAACAAGGATCCAGTAACGTTTCAGGCAGCGGTAAATGCAGTTGAGTTACGGGAGAAGGAAAGGAATTGTCATGCCACCGAGAGAAGCGGAGACAAACGGAAATGGGAAGGACCTAACCGTGATTCCAAGACGTTCAAATCGGCAAAACCCGACCATCGGAGTAATTCGAAGTTTGAGAATAAACCGTGCAACAAGTGTAATCGGGTTCACAAGGGGGAGTGTCTGATGGAACGAGAAGGGTGTTTCAAATGTGGGAAGACTGGGCATATGGCTCGCGACTGTCGCGGGTCGAGGACGTGTTATCAGTGCAGGTCTCCTGATCATATCAGGACAGACTGCCCACAGTTGAAGAAGGGTGTTGCTGGAGGTTTTGGAGAAAAAGGAGGTGAGAAGAAGGTGGAACCGACTCGAGCGAGAGCTAGGGCCTTTAATATGACGGCTGAGGAGGCGGTTGAGACGCCAGATGTGATCACAGGTACTTTTCCCATAGACTCGATTTATGCTAAAGTATTGTTTGACTCGGGTGCAAATCGTTCATTTGTGTCACCGAACTTCGTGCGCAAGTTACTTGTGAAACCCAAGAAGCTTAGTCAAGGGTTTGAAGTAGAAGTAGCCGATGATAGCCGAGTCTTAGTGGGAGAAGTATATGACGTGTGTAGTATAGACATTGATGTTCATACCTTCCCATTGCGGTTGTATCCGATGGGTATGGGGGAATTTGACGTCATTGTGGGGATGGATTGGTTAGCGTCTAACAATGCCAGTATCGTTTGTAATAAGAAGCTAATCCGGATAGCTTTGCCGGATCAGAAGGAAGTCATAGTATATGGGGATCGTCGGGATAGAAAGTCGTTCTTGATCTCCATGTATCAGTATTAATTAATATATTATATTACTATAATTTTGTTTTAATTATATTATTAAATATGTAATTGGTTATTTTTTCTAGATGTCGTTAAAATATATAAGATAATCATTGAATTCTAACAAAATACTTAATTTTTTTATCTAAAAAACATTATATTATTAAGCCTAAATTAAACAAATTTATAAAAAAAACATTATCACTTTCTCAAAATCATCCAAAATCGTACTGTAAATCAACAAAAAAATAAAATGAAACATTAAAATCGTGATGTATCTCGCTGCATTGCGCGAGTACGCTTTAGTTATATTATAAAACACGGATAAAAAACTCTTAAAAACAATTTGTAAAGCATAATGTACCGTTATTTAATGTTAATTACTTAAAATATTTTAAAAACAACCATTAAAGCTTTATATACTACATTTAATGTTATTTATTAACTTTCAATCGTTATCTCTAATCAATTTAACTCTTCTAAAATCACTTCCCATTTTAATCCCCTAAAATCACTCCCTGCATAATTAAATAAATAATAAAAATCAAATTTTAAATATAAAATATCTAAAATATAATTAAAAAAATATAACAGAATATTTAATGTTTATTTTTGTAACACCCTCAAATCTGGAAATAGCAACTTATTTAAAATTTTCTACATACATCAATAAATGGATCATCTACAACCACGATTTTAGATTCAACTACAATACACATACACCATCTTATACATACGGACTATAAGGGACGGGTGCTACTAATACCCATGCATAGTCACTATCTCCATACAGCGGAAGACTTCACCGAATACTTACTTTCGGATCTAGCTAAGGCTCTACTCCTCATAGGACTGCTAGAACCAACTCCCAGCCTTGAATACTTGATGCACATGCCAACAAGTAAAAAGGTTAGGCTAACGCCTAGTGAGTCCAAGAGTTTACATGAATAAATATATCTTTAAAAGAATGAACTTTACTTGAAACCGTGACCAGTTAGTTGATGTTCTTTAAAATGTGGAAACGACTCTTTTCCCATATCATGCACTTCCAAATGTGGACACCTCATTTCAAACATGCTTTATAAAGTAATGTAACTTAATTTAACTCGAAACATGAATCATCATCAAAACCATATAAACCATACGTTCGAAACCATGGACACTAGAACCAATACTCACGCGACCAAAACGAGCATACTTTGATTTCCAAAACACTGGGTGGACATAATTCATTCAAACCTTAATATACGAGGAGGATGGTCCAATATTAAGGTCCTCATTCACTATCGACCATAAAGACCCAATGACCATAAAGTAAAACATCTTATATATAGGAAAGAAATACTGATAGCTGACAACGGGGGAAGCCCGTATCTGTTGAGGGTGGAGGTAACACAAAAGTATGCCACCCAAGCAACGTTAATCGCATGACACCTCCCGACATCCCAAAGAACTCTATCCCGAAGGCCCGGCGGGCTTAAAGACTACCTCCCAGGCATTACTTCAAGCGGCGGAGGTCCTAGCGCCTACTATTCCGGTAGCACTAGCCGACTCAACCCTCCTAGCGATCACTTGTAAAGTTTCCGGTCATAAAACATGGGTACCGAGGTTCAACCCCGCAATACGCAATTGACCATCCCAAAACAGACTGACTCACGTGCCTATGGATCCATTGCAACACAGTCTAACCTTCCCGGACTAAACATGAATGACCAAAGCACTCGAGTCCGTAACAACTTCAATACGCATCACAGCGCATTAATACGTACGTCATAACTGGACTCCACATTGAGCCATATAAAATCGGACAAGTGTCCTCGAGACTCCTTTAAAACAACATCGAGCCAAAATGCTCAAACCTCTTTTGACCAAAGATTACGTTTTCCAAATAATGAACTCACTCAACCCATACCATGAAATCACATGCTCCAAAATACTCGAATGGACTCCAACACAGTTTAAGTCGGGTCAAAAGGTTTTCCAAATAGATTTATTCTCATTATCCTTTCAAAACGTCCCATAACACAAAGTTGAACCTTTTACCCCAAACAACATTAAAATGTCTTTTAACTAAATAATCTCATGTATGCAATAAGTTGCCAAACACACTCATTTATGACTCATTTATCAAAATGCCCAAAATCGCAATAATGTGTGTTATACAGGTTTATAAAGTTAAATATTTTCAAAATAACCAAACCGATCAGCAGTTAACAATTTCATGTGAAATGTAAAATACTTTAAAATAACCATTTTGGCATGTACACCGTTTTCACAAATCAACTTGAACTCACCTCACTAGATTTAGGTTAAATCTAGGTTTCACCCAACGAGCTCTTTTGAAGGACACTTGAATCCTCAAGCCGAGAGCTTCCAAAACCCTTTTAGATGATGAGACTTTCCGAAGACACCCAATCCATCTCTTCAACTCGAGTACCCAAAACCTAGACCCAACATTCCAAACCATAAATAACCATATTTAACCGTTTAGAAACATTCCCCAAACATTATTTATTAAAATCCCTAACGAGATCAAAACCCTAGTTTCCCCAAAACTATCAAGTCCGATATTTGGTAAACCAAACACTAGGGAAACATCAATGGAGCATTTATAACTTATTACAAGGTTTGGAAATGGAAAGAACATACTTACCACTTAGGTTTTGACGAAAACCTAGAAAACCCGAAATGAACTTGAGGTTGAAGGTGAAGATGAAGCTTCTTGACCATAGCTTCCAATCTTTGATGGGTGGAAGGAGGAACACTTGGAACATAAAAGATTTGGTGCCTTTGATGCATACAACTGATTTTAAGGTTTGGGGTCCGGTTTCTAGAGAGAAAAAGGGTGAAAGGGGGTTGAGATAAATGAAGAGGGGCTGCTCAAGGCTGATTAAAAACGACCAGGGGTCGTCGGCGATTGTGCCCAGGGCCAGGGGCGGAACACAAGCTTCCCGACCATAGGGGCTGGAGATAATATATTATACAATTTCAAAAAAAATATAAAAAATACATTATCCAAAGTTATAACATAGTAAAATCTTTAAAACTAGAAGTTAAATATGAAATATCAAACATCACTTATTAAAATGGAACCCGTCGATCTTTTGCGTATGCAAAATATCGCTTAGTAATTTTTCGTCTGTGCCCCCACCAACCAAAAAACCAAATAAAGTACCTTGAAATCAACCAAAAAAGTCTCTCGATATCAAACAAAAAAACCGAAAAACTCTCTCGAAATCGACAAAAAAAAAACTTAAAAATCCTCAAAATCAACTAAAAAACTTTAAAGATCCCTCGAAACCGTGAAATTACGCTAAAAACACATCGGACGATAAAGTGTGGGAACAATATTTGTTTAACATTTTAAGCAATATATATTATTTTGGATCTTCTTGATGGTTTAAAGTGATGTATGAATGGAGTACACATAATTTGCTTAACATTTTAAACCGTATATATCATTTTGAATCACACTCGTAGAGAAATGATGCCTAGTTCTCATGCAAAGGTCGATAATCACTTCTCACACTTTTCACCATTAACTCAACTTCTCACCGGAACCCAACCCTACCGGTTAAAATGTTTATAAAAAATGCAATTAGTTGGAGAAGATAAAGCAAAATTAACATTATGGATAGAATGAGCATAATTAGTAGAGCATGATAGAAAAGATGGAGGGGCCAAGTTAATTCTTTATCTATTTTATACCTAAACCAAAATTACATTGTTGAAGATTGTTGTATGTAATTTCAAAAGGTGGGGGGGGGGGGGGGGGGGGGCCCTGGCCCTTGGTAGCCCTAAGGGCCCTCCGACACTGCCCAGGGCACTCTCGCCAGGGCACTATCGCCCAAATTGTACCGCGGACACAACCCCGCCGGTGATTGTGCCCAGGGCACTATCGCCCAGAGTGTACCGAAGCTCAATTCTTCCCATTTTTCACACAGACCACCCACGACGCGATAAGGCTTAATGGGTAAGATGTAGGGGATGAAATTCTACGATAAGAAACAAGAATTTCTCAAAGGGTTAACTTCACAAGTAGAGATTTACGAATGTTACAATTTAAAAAAAAACATTATATTATTAAATTTAAAATAAATTACATTATTATTAAACTTCTATACTATATTATAAAGCACATATAAAAAACTATTAAAAACAATTGTTAAAGATTAATGTACCGTCATTTAATGTTAATTACTTAAAATATCTTAAAAAACAATCATTAAAGTTTTATGTACTACATTTAATGTTATTTATTAACTTTCAATCCTTATCTCTAACCATTTTAACTCCCTTAAAATCATGATGTATCTCGCTGCATTGCGCGAGTACGATTATAATATATATATATATATATAATACAGGGACATGTTCAAACGATAAGCTAAACATTTTGCGAGAAGTCGAGAAATGTTTAATTATATATGATACACATGCTTAATCATATATGATTAAATACATGTTATATTGGTAATACATATACGTTTAATCATATATGATTAAACACACCCACAAGCCGTGTAATCATATATGATATCACACTTCTCGCTTTCTCATAAAATGTTTAACTCATCGCATGATCTTTCCTATATGTATATAGAAGAAAAAACGACTAAATATATGCATAAAAAATCAAAGCAATTTTCATTACCAAATATGTTGATTGTCAAAATGTGGTTGGAGAAAGTCATTGGTATCACTTTTCAATTGATTGATTTATAATTTTAAATTTTAATATTTTTGATAGTGGGAAATTAGTTTTTTAAAATAATATGATTATTTTTTTGGGAATTTAATTAAAATACCCTTTTTTGAAAAATCAGTACCCAAAATGCCCCAAATCTTGTAATTTTTGCCAAAATACCCCCTAGGTCCGCGTTTTTCACTGTTACACGCGGACCTGGTACGCGTTTTGGCCGCGTTCACTGTTACACGCGTACTCGACCCGCGTTTTGGCCGCGTTTCCCCCTACACGAGGACCTGGTCCGCGTTTGGTCCGCGTTTGGTCCGCGTTTACACTGTTGCACGCGGGGTTGGTCCGCGTTTCAGCCATTATGTCCGCGTCTTGCGGTGATTGAATTGTCAAATTTAATATATATTTACAGTTTATACCCCTATAATTATTTAGTTAGTTTACTTTATATCTTTTACTTTTCTATTATTCATTTTATACTTTTATCATATTAACACACATAATCGTATATTAACTAAAATACGTTAAAAAAATACGTTTTAATTTTAACAAGTTACACCATTATAATCGTCTCCTCGAAACCTTCGAAATGAGCCCAATATTGAATATTTTTGGATTTAATTATTTTATTATATATCATATGTACTAACATAAAACGTATGAAACGTATATATCATATGTACTAAAAAAATATATGCATACGTTTCATACGTTTTATGTTAGTACATATGATATATAATAAAATAATTAAATCCAAAAATATTCAATATTGGGCTCATTTCGAAGGTTTCGAGGAGACGATTATAATGGTGTAACTTGTTAAAATTAAAACGTATTTTTTTAACGTATTTTAGTTAATATACGATTATGTGTGTTAATATGATAAAAGTATAAAATGAATAATAGAAAAGTAAAAGATATAAAGTAAACTAACTAAATAATTATAGGGGTATAAACTGTAAATATATATTAAATTTGACAATTCAATCACCGCAAGACGCGGACATAATGGCTGAAACGCGGACCAACCCCGCGTGCAACAGTGTAAACGCGGACCAAACGCGGACCAAACGCGGACCAAACGCGGACCAGGTCCTCGTGTAGGGGGAAACGCGGCCAAAACGCGGGTCGAGTACGCGTGTAACAGTGAACGCGGCCAAAACGCGTACCAGGTCCGCGTGTAACAGTGAAAAACGCGGACCTAGGGGGTATTTTGGCAAAAATTACAAGATTTGGGGCATTTTGGGTACTGATTTTTCAAAAAAGGGTATTTTAATTAAATTCCCTATTTTTTTTGGGTACTATGTGGTCCTTGATGAATTAAATTTGGGTAGAATGGATAAATGGTAGACACCAATGATTTCTTGAGGTGACAAGTGGTGTTTTTGGATGGTAGTGGGGACTTTAATTAATTATAATAGTATTTTGATCAGATTTTTTAGGGAATTTAATTAAAATACATAAACATCAAAAATCAGTACCTAAAATGCCCAAAATCTTGAAGTTTTTGCCAAAATATCCAACAACCCCGTATTTTTGGGTCGTGTAAATGGAAAAACACGAGATTGAGATTTTGGGTCGTGTATTCAAATAAAACGCGGATAAAACACGGGGTCCTTCGATTTTGGTCCGCATATTGTGACAAAAACACGGGGTTACCCCGCGTTTTATAGATTTTACGCGGGGTTGGGGGACGCGTTTACAACTTTTAAATGAAGACTTAAATTTGCTAAACTACAAATTACAACTTTTAAATGAGGCCCAACCCCGTGTAAAATCTATAAAACGCGGAGTAACCCCGTGTTTTTGTTACAATACGCGGACCAAACTCGAAGGACCATGTGCTTTGTCCGCGTTTTATTTTAATACACGACCCAAAATCTTAACTCCGCGTTTTCCCATTTACACGGCCTAAAAACACGGGATTGTTGGGTATTTTGGCAAAAACTTCAAGATTTTGTGGCATTTTGGGTACTGACTTTTGATGTTTAGGTATTTTAATTAAATTTCCATTTTTTTAAATATTTTCGGGATTTTTTTCTTAATAGATTTTTTAAAACCTTTTCAAAAATAGAAACATAAAAGAGATGATGAAATTATCTAAATTTGAAAAACACTTCAAAAATGATTGCTATGGTTTTTTATTTTTCTTATCAATGATAACCTAGAAGTTAAATCAGGAAAAAAATAACATGAATTATATTGAATATTTTAATACATGTAATTAATATTATAATCTCCATAATTAACAAGTTGTTGGAGATAAGTGTAATTTTTCATGGAGAATTTTAAAGTAAATAAAAAAAACCTAAATCAGCTTTATCGTTATCAAATCATACGTCATTCAAACCCCTCGTCACCCTCATCGCCTTATCATCATCTGCTCTATATCAACGTCGTTAGCCCCTGTCATTAATCTCCCTCTTATTGATCGTTTTGTTTTTATTTTTCGATCATCCATCTTTTTTATATGTCTATATGTGATCTGTTAAATTATTATAAAAAATGGAGAATCGAAAGACAAAAAAAGATTAAAAAGAGGGAAATCGATGGCAAGGACCAAAGGTTGTATGGAGAACGAACAACAATGGGGCGCCGAGGAGTAATGAGGGGGAACGATGTAGTTGTGTATACGGTGTTTAGGAACGATAAAACTGATTTAGATTTTTCTTTTTTTCACTGTAAAAGCTTCCTAGCCACCTAGGTGGTTATAGGTACAGTGACTTATTTACTAAAAAAAAGTTTAGAAACTTTATCATTCAAAATAAGAAAATTCAATTATTTTCACTCAAAAAATAGTTTAAGAACTTAATAACTCAAAATGCGAAATTTCATTACGTATTTTTGAACTTTTTCCCTTATAAAAATTATCAAAGTTATTATCAACTTAGTTTTTAATTTTTATTTTGGACATGAAAAAAATGTAATCATTACAAAACGAAAACATATTTTTTTACTAAAGAATTTGGTATCAAGTTTAATGATAGTCATAGATTTGTTTGTTTTTTCCTATGGCAAGATTTCAATGCGAAGTTATTTATTTCTCTTTATTCATGATTATTAAAATATTATGAAGATTGTGATAATTTATAATTTGTTTCAATCATGTATTATTAGAGCATCTCCAACAGCATTGCTAAATTTTTTCTAAAATAGAGAATGAAAAGTCAAAATCTCTAAAAACATTTTTTTCTATCTCCAACAGCTTTTCTATTTTAGAGAATTAATCATTATTTATATTATTATAATATTCCATAACTTATCATCCCAATACACTTTAAAAAAAAAACTTAAAATAAAATGTTAAAAATTGAATCTTATTGATTGGATTGAATAAAATAGTATTTTCTCTCTCCAATTTAGAGATTATAGAGAATTCTTTGTATTTAGAGATTTTTTGATCTTTCTCTATTTTAGCAAACCATATAGCAAAGCTGTTGGAGAGGAATAGCAAAAAAAAAATCAAAATTTTCTATTTTATCAATGATGTTGGAGATGCTCTTACATGGATATTATAGATACTTGCTTGTTGGTTAAATATCTAACTGTTACATTCTTATTAAAATTGTATCCACCCAATTCATTACAATATAATTCAATTTTAAAGCTGAGAATTAGAACTTATGTTTTGTCCTATTCTCTCAATTTTATTTTATGGTTTTGTCTACCTTTAAGAAAGTGGAGAGTTTTATGGAATTATGTTATATTATTAGGTCTCAACGTTTATTTTGTATTTAAATGTGTTCATCAGTTATTTTTATAAATGCTATGTTTGGCAAACTAGCTAATAATCTAGTTTTTCAAAACGTTACTATGAGTAGTTTTTCAATAAGCTAGCTTATAAGCTAGTTTATGATCATCCAAACATATACAAAAAAACTAGTTTATAAGCTAGTTTTTTTTTTGTCAAACAATACCAAAGTTTAAGGCATTGTTTGGCAAAAATAAGCTAGCTTGTTTTCTGAATACATGTTTGGATGAACATAAGTTAACTTATAAGCTAACTTTTTGATAAGGTATTTGGAGTAGTTTATGAGGAGGTTTTTGTGATAATTCCAATTATACCCCCTGATAATATTCATTATTATATATTAACTATTAATTATAAATAATATTAATTATTAAAATTTATTATTATTAATTAATAAATACTAATTAATATTATCTGAAAATTATAACATAAATTTTAATTATACATTGATATTAATTTTTAATTATTTAGAATTATTTAGAATTATATCAATTTTATTAATATTGATCAATATTTAATTATCAATTATTTTATTTTTTTCATATTATATATAACGGTTATTTAAAATTATAAATGTAGATTTTTTTTTAAATTTGGTTTAAAATTTAAAATATATATAATAATAAATTTCAAATTCTTTTAATAAACATATTATATTATTTACTACCTTATTTGTATTAATTAATATATTATATTACTATAAATTTGTTTTAATTAAATTATTAAATATTGTAATTGATTATTTTTTATATGTCATTTTTGGTGATTTTACATGCTTATAAGCAAGCTTTTGTCAAACGTGACTTTTTCATCACCTAGTTTATCAGCTACCAGCTAGCTTATCAGTCACAAGCTAGCTTATCAGTCACAAGCTAGCTTATCAGCTACCAGCTAACTTATCAGCCATCAGCTAGTTTATCAGCTAGTTTGCCAAACATAACCCAAATGTAATAAGTTGGTTGCATGCAATAATAAGTTGTAAACTTGAACGTTAAGAAGATTTAAAACAATAAGGCAAATATTTTATAATATACTCACATATAAATATACTCGTTGTAATAACTGAGATCAAATTACAAAGAATTGAGTGTTTAGTGTGATTTTGTTGAAAGCCCAAAGTTCAAGGGCTAAGTTGTAAATAATGATAATAGGGATTAAAACCTTAATACCCTTATCCTCTTAATCACTTCTCAACTTTGGAGGCTAAGGAAACCAGGAAGAAAGAGTGGTGTGGGTGTGACGTTCAACGTTGGAAGAAATCAAGAAAGAGCAAATTGGAAGGAAGACTCTACTCCTAATCCTCAAGATGGTAATCCTAGTCTATCTCTCATTTGATTTTTGGATTCATGTCTAGTTGAGTTTAGAGGCAAAAACGGAATAAGCTACTGTTTGATTTCAATATAAGTTGTTTGTTGATGGTGAGTTGCCATTAAGAATGGTTGGGGTATTTAACCTATTGATTTGATGGCCAAATATGGATAAAAAAACTAGATTAATAGCTTAAGATTTGGAATTACCAGTTCGTAACAAATCTCTGTAGGAATCGTCAAACCCGAATTATCTTGATATCCGGTTTAGTCTAAAACCGGTAGGAGTGGGAACCGGATTATCAGGGAAACCTGGTAAGAGGGTTATTTGGTTTACCGGGGAAACCCGGTAGAGACGTTGTCGGTTTACCGGGGGAAACCCGGTTGGAGCGGGAGCTAGATTACCGGAGAAACCCGGTAGGAACGGGAGTCGGATTACCGGCAAAACCCGGTAGGGGCGATGAGTCTAGACCTGGGACTAGATGAAGCCCAAATGGGGTAATCCTGGGAAACGGGCACCGCTCAGATTTTTTGGTTAAAGTCCGGAAAATAGGGAAGGCATTCGGGAGTCGAGTCTAACCCAGACCCTGCCCCGTACGAAAATTAAGGATTCGGGTATAAATCTTATGGGGGAATTTCTAAGAAATTGGATAAGGTTTAATCTTGACCCCTTTGGTAAAATCGTAGGTTTTCTATCTAAGGGTCGGAAGAGTCTGTGGGGAAAGAATCAGCCAAGGATACCAGATGAGTTTTTCTACCAAAACTGTTGTTGACAAATGTGTTTACTTACATGAGATGTTTTTATTAAACCGCATGTTTTACATTGATATGGGGGAATTCGATGCGTATGGGGGAATTCGATGCGATAGTGGGTATGGATTGGTTGGCAAGTAACGATGCTAATATAGTGTGCAATAAGAAGATGACCCGCATCAATTTACCCGATAAAAAACAGGCAGTGATCTATGGTGGTCGACGGGAAAGGAAGTCGTGTATAATTTCCATGTTGAAAGTTAGGTGATGTTTAGGAAAGGGATTTTTAGGGTTTATAAGCATATGTGCTAGATGCTAAGAAAGAGAAAAAGGAAATGGAGGATATGTCGACATTAAATGAGTACCCTGAAGTGTTTCCGGAGGACTTGACGAGTTTGCCCCCAGATCGTCGAGTAGAATTTAGAATTGAATTGGTGCCCAGGCGGCACCAATAACGCGTGCACCCTACCGCTTAGCACCGACCGAGATGAAAGAATTGATGAAGCAATTGCAGGAACTACTTGACAAGGGTTTTATATTCCCTAGCTCTTCACCTTAGGGAGCGCCAGTACTTTTTGTCAAGAAGAAGGACGGGTCCATGCGTATGTGTATAGACGACCGATAACTCAATAAGGTGACGGTCAAGAACAAGTATCCGCTTCCAAGGATCGACAATCTCTTCGATCAGCTTCAAGGGGCGAGTTTCTTCTCGAAGATAGATTTGAGGTTTGGTTACCATCGGTTGAAGGTGAGGGAAGAAGACGTACCCAAGACGATTTTCCGCACGAGAAACACTATGAGTTTTTAGTCATGCCCTTCGGTCTGACTAATGCCCCGGCGGTATTCATGGATTTGCTGAACCGGGTGTGTAATCCACTTTTGGATAAGTGCGTCATCATTTTTATAGATGACATCCTGCTTTACTCTCGATCTCAGAGTGACCATGAGAAACACCTTCGTTTGGTGTTGGAGTTGGAGTTGTTGAAGTGCAAGAAGTTGTATGCTAAATTCTTGAAGTGTGAGTTTTGGTTGAGGGAAGTTCAGTTCTTAGGACATGTGGTATCAAAGTAGACCCGACCAAGGTTGAAGCCATTAAGAATTGGGAACCGCTAAGGTCGTCGTCAAAGGTAACAAGTTTCCTTGGTCTAGCGGGTTACTATCGGAAATTCATTCAGGATTTTCCCGGATAGTTACTTCGTGGACCGATTTTACAAATGATCGCTGATAAGATAAATAAGATGTGTGAGAAGTTGAGAGCAACTTAAGACCGTCAGAAAATGTATGCCAACAAGAGAAGGAAACCAATTGCATTCCAAGTAGGAGACAAGGTAATGTTAAAAGTCTCGCCTTTGAAGGGTGTAGTTTGCTTTAGGAAGATGTAACACCCCGAAATTCTCAATGTCGCTCCGTAACCATTTTTGAACACTCACTCTAAATATATATTTATATGTATAAATATGGCTCGTTGAGTCGCTCTCCGTTTAACTCACGTTTTCGTTTAAGACCGTCTCACCATATGAACAGATGTGTTTAGCGGAATGCTTCGTGTGTGCGTGCGTGGTTATGACATTTATAAAAAGGGGTTCAGGTGTATTTTACGTATGTTAGAGTTGGTTAGCAAACAGGAGCTTGCGCGGGCTGCACCGTGACTTAGAAACCGCGACCAAAGTCGCGGGACTCGCTGGAGTCTTGGGGCCAAAGGCACGTGCGGTCTACGGCGCGACTTCCTGGCCGCGCCGCGGGAAGGCCTCTGCAGGCCAAATACGGGATTTCTCCCTTTCTTTCATTTTTTTTTGGCATTTGGAGCTTAGGGCTGCGTTTTTTGAAGGGTTCAAAGGTAGAGTTCCATCTCTCCTCATTCATTTCTAGTTAGAGAGATTCTTGCATTGTATTTATGAAGCAAACATAGGGTTGTTGGTCACTAATTTTGATCCCTATAGGTTGAGCATTCAAGTTTTCATTCTTTCCCCTCAAGTTTAATCATATAGGGCTTGTGTATAACTTCACAAGGTGAGTTTCTACCCCTTAAATACCCTATTACTTATGTGTTACTTGCATTAAACCTACAATGTACATATGTGTTATTAATTTGGATTTGTGACCTAACTTGTAGAGTTTTCAACTATATGAACCCTAAAAGGGTGAGCATGTCTAGTACACCTTAATAATCTCTTTTATAATGACTAAATGAATATGGATCTTTGATTTCATGCTTGTATGATGAGTACATGAGGAACCCTTGTTTGTGTGATTTTAGTCTAACTGTTGATAACTTTAAGAAGATATAGCATGAGTAAGTTAAACATTTGTGTCTACATGTATGAGATTATGAGGAATGTGATACCTTGAGAAGTAAATAGGGGCTTATATTTGCATGTAGAAAAGTGAGGTATATGTGATTATAAATGTTTATCAAATGTCGATCACCTGATAAGAACGTGAATATTACTCCTTGTGTACGAGGTGATAGTGTTCAATATATGGACCTTGTAATAATCATTGTGGGTTATTAGCGAGTAGGCAATAAGGGGTCATGGACCCTTGAGATGTAACTCGTCTAGATATGGATAGACAATAATGTTCCATAACACCTTGAGGTGTAACTCGACGGAGTAGGCAATAAAGGCAGTAAATACGGTTTGAGGTTGTGATGTCGTTATGGCATGGGAACTAAGATCGGTGCATGAGGTGTAATCCATTAACATCATGAGTGACTCCACTTCCGTGTAAACGTCACCCCGATGGGAACGAGTCTCCCCCGTATTTCAAGGGTTATCTCTTGTATGTTGTGTTCAGGTACGGGGTTTTGGTTGCGGTGGAAACAATAATTGTGAGATGATGGAGTTCGGTAACCCAAGTATTGTTTTATTTAAATTATGATATTAATGTTTGTGAAATGCATTACTTGTGAGATCTCACTAGGCTTCGTCCTAACAATTGTTGTGGTTGTTGTTTCCTTACAGATCTTTCTCGTGGAGGAAATTAGGATGTCGGGCTTGTCAACCGGGCACGTAGGAGTTCTCGAAGTACCGGTCTTTTGGGGGAATTTTTGTGAAGAGAGTATATAGTGAACCCGCAACACTCATTTTAATCTAGAATCGAATCAATCCTAGATTAAGTAGGTTGTTGTAATATTGATGTCCTATTCTTTGTTGCAAACTTTATAGTGCAAACTAACCCTCTTGTTATGGTTTTTTAGTTGTCTTGAATCTTGGACTTCACTCTTTTGGATTTTAATATTGCTGAGTTTTTGGACCTTCGTATTTTAGACGTCGTATTGCCGAATTTTCGAATTGTTATTCGTCAAATTTTTAGAGCGTTACAAGTTGGTATCAGAGCTCTAGTTTAAGCGAACTAGGTATGTGATCTAGATGCCTAGACTTAAGCTGAGACGTTTAGGCGATAAAAGTGTGAGAAATGGGTAGAGATTCTAAGATGGGGCAGTCTTAGAGTCAACGGAAAATCACTTTGTTGAGAATTATGAAAGTGGTAACGAGAATCTTTATGTAGTGTTCGTTCATAATTTCAATTAGCTACTGCTATTATGAATGTACTTCTATGTCAGTATGCTTGAATTACTATGATTATAATAATCGATTAACTGTATTAGTACGTTCCTATTGTTGGTTATTTTCCACTAAATATGTATTTTAATAATACATATAAAATACAAATATCATAATAATTGAATATAATCAACAAATGATTAGTCTAATTCAAATACAAAGGGAATCGACAGAAAACTTAAATGAATAAACCGTATGTTCAAACGATGCTGAGGCTCGTGTTGGACACGATTCCATTAAACAGATTTGTCGTCTGTTCCCAGGGTACAACAGCGTAAACAGTGTGAACTGCCAGATATTACCACTTTGCCTGGAAAATCGCTGATGAAGAAATCGTATGCAGAGAGGATTAGAGAGAATATGTATTGTTCGGTATTGCTCGTATTCCGCGTATCGAGAAATGAATCAGAACTTCTATTATATACTCGATAAGAAAACCGACACCTTAATATGATATTAATTTGTAATTAAAATAAATTTAATTACCATCGCTCATATTAAACTTAACCATCAATGAGTATCAATTTGGGAGTTACTGAAAAACGAAACAGTGGATTTCGCGACTTACCACGCGGGTGAAGTCGCAGCACAACCCGCGTAATTCACTGTCTCTCGTCTACAAACAGTGTACGTCGCGACTTATAGCGCGAGTAACGCGGAACTTACTGTTTCGTTCATAAACCGAACATGGCGCGACTTATGGCGCGGGTAAACCCGCGACCTAACTCGCGAACTGCACTGGATCAAAACAAAATTTCGCAAAAACCAAGTTGCGCAAGATTTCGTGTCCGCAGGTCGCGCCCACGCACAAGTTCACCGAATTTAGCCTACGAAAGCCGTAATTGGCACCCCTCCTGCATGCGGATAGGTGATGGAGTAAAACCAAACAAAGAGCTTGTAAGCTCCTTCCACATCTAAGGTTATAAACCTCATAAAATTTGGTCCTCCTTCCTATGTGGGACAAGTTCCCACACCCACTTGGTTTTGCCAATTTTCATCCCAAACACTCAACTTTGAGCATCGATATCTCATTCACACATATTCCGTTTTGGACACATAATATATCGTTGCGAAGCTCTCATATAGGAGAACATAAACCCACGAAGAGTTAGATATATACAATACATATACATGTATTTATTTGTGTCCAAAGTTAGTAAAAAATCACATTTTTACTAAAAAATTTCCAACACTTATGTGTATTCTTGTATAGCCCATCTCTCACCCTCCTTTGATTTGATGACAGACGAAAATGATAAATATTTGGAGTCACCTTCAATCATCGCCGAAGGGTCAAGCGGTGAATGAATCAATAAGTTGTACATCATTTAAATGTTAAAATATCAATAAACTGTCAATCAAAATGGGTACGAAATAATAAATTTTGAAGAGTTGTTATATTGATTGAGAAAAAAAAACGTTACCTTGAGTGAGAAGTAAATCAAATTTTGTTACATTTGTATAACCTTAGTCTTGAAAACTCTTAATTTTGTTTATGCTTTTCGAATATTAAGGGTGTTTTCTTTTCACAATTAGCCCCATTGGGTTTACAAAATTAAAATTTTGACAATATTGACTTAATTCTATGTATAGAAATTGCATTTCGACCCTTTAATTATGGTCATTTTTCAAATGGATGCAACTGGTTTTTATATCCAATCTCGACTTTCAGTAATATTAAATTTATCGTTTCTAACATGCCTCGAGCTTTGGCGTTTTAGAATATGTGTTGGTCACAAATGAAGGTCATATAAGTATTTAGTATTTGAGCATCGTAAATGAGAAACAATGATTGACTTTGAAGTTACTAATTTTCGTATTAAATTCTTGATCTTTATTTGTTAAGCTCACAAGTCTTTTTATGATTTCCGAACTAGGCGAATGGTTGTGTGAGAAGTTGAGGTTAACGTGAGAAACGTATATGAACCGTTGATCACTTTTAATCTCATGCTCTCCCATGAATTGCGTCTTAGAAAGGAATTGATCATGTGCATCTCGGTGCATTTTACTTCAATGCATCTCATCCTAGTGTTAGTGTGTGCGCGCACGTGTGTGCACGCGCGTGTGTGCGTGTGTGTGTGTCAATTTTATTAGAATGAAGAGATTATATGTTAAATCAAATTTACATCAATAATAGAGAAAGTATGTGACAAAATTTGTCCCTCAACTATCATTTGATTTGTCCTTTTAACCTTTTTTGTTTCAATATTTATGATAGTGATCCTTGAACGATTGTAACAAAATGCAAAGTCGAGAACCAACCACTTAAGAGTGCATAAGAACAATCATATTTGATATATGCAACCATTATAGAACGACATTGACCTCGTCCTCATCATCAACTAGCCTTGCCGCTACAACAAGTACATTAGTGATTTAATTTTTGGCATGGGAGATTATGAGACCACTGCAATAACCATTTCTCGGTACCCCTTGTGTGATTAGATATGTGTTTACAAAGTCCATAGAGTGTAATTAAGAACCTTAGGTGTGTTTGGTTCATGGATTTTGAAGGAATTGGAATGGAAAATTCCTTTGACCAAATTCCAATTCATTTGTTTGGTTCACATATTGATCATGATGGAATCCCTTGAATTCCATTGAATTCCACGAATCAAGGAATTCATCATTCCTTAGCTAAAGTGAAAGAATTGAATTCCATCAAATTCCTACCAACCAAACGTGTGGTCAAATTTCATTCCAATTACTTCAAAGTCAAATTCCTTCAATGGATTCCAATTCCATCAAATTACATTATGCGAATCAAACGCCTCCTTAGGGTTTCCAAGAGTTTGTTGGATTAGGCTCGTGTTTCCAATTCTACACCACTAATCCTGCAATGACCTTGATCCCAAGTCTAATTCGAATCTAAATTTGTATGTACACGACATACAGCTACAACACCCATGTCTTAGATTACATAACGATATTCTACTTAAAGTCGACACTTACCGGAGCCGGTGCTTTAAACCCTCGATAGAACCATACACGTCTTTGTTTGACTATTAGACCAGCTTACCACCTCCATGTTCAAGATATATTGGACTTACCTTATCCACCTATCCATCGTTACGAAATTCTCATGTACATATGAATGCTCTAACAGCCTATCATCGATGGTGATAAACATAGGTCGCAGTTTGATTCAACATTCAAGGACTTAAAATACCATTTCAACAATCACAAGGACCATTATAAACTTCATTCAAACAAAAATTACCAAACTAGACACAAGATTTTGAGATGGATTCTCAATATACAAGTGGAGTGTGAGTTGTCACAAATGGAAACAAGGTGTCCCAATGAAGACAAAGTGGCCCCTAAAGTGACAAATTGTTAGGTGTACTTCCTAAATTTAATGACTTTATCTTGTGTTTCAAACCTTTTTTTTTCTAGATTAAGTGAATTATTTTTCATCTTTAAAGTAAACAAATATTCTTTTTAACTTTTGGGTATTTTAAAACTATTTATTACCATCATTTAAATAAATAATATAAAAATGTTACATCCATCTTTAAGAAAATAAATAAAATTGTTTATAATTTGCACATAAGATTAGTATTTCAATAAAGTTTGATAACTAAATTTTATCTTTATTTATTTATATGGCTTTTATTTGTATGTATATAAGATACAGTGGAGGATCATGTGTTGAGTTAATGGTGAGATGTGGATCTGAACCGTTGATCTCTTTTAATCTCAAACTCTCCCATGAATTGCGGCTTAGAAAAAAATTGATCTGGTGCATCTCATTCTAATGTGCATTCATTTTTCATCCAACAGTCGATAATCACTTCTCACCATTAACTCAACTTCTTACCGAAACTCAACCCTATATGATTGTTAGAGTAAGGGCTCTTTGACAATTGTTGAATAGTTTGGTGTAGAATGATTAAGGGGACAGAATGATTAAAAGACTCTTATGATATAGTGCAATATGAAATATGGTTGTTTGGTAATTGTTCAGAATGAAATCATGACGCTTAATGGTTAAGGAAGACCCAGGATACAAAATGATTCAGAGGGTTTTGGAACTGTTAAGAGGCAACATTTTTTTTTGCCAAACAAGATTCACCTCTTAACGATTCAGATGTTGCCTCTTAGAGCATCTCCAACAGCTATGCTCAAATAGAAAAAAGAGGAATTTTAGTAATTTTTTTGCTCCAACATCTATGTTATCTTGTATGCTAAAATAGAGAATGGAGGAGAGAGAAGATAAAAATCTCCAAATGTGGAGAAATCTCTAAAACCCACTTTTTAAGAAAAAAAAATAATATTTTAATTTTTCCACCTATAAGAGACATTGAATTTTAATGTTTAAGAGAGAGATATAATATTTTACTAATATATTGATTATTTTAATAATATAATCAATGTTATAATCTATAAATTAGAATAGCTATTGGAGTTGAAAGTGAAATTTTTCAGAGATTTTAATTTTTAATACTCTATTTTAGAGAAAATATAGCATAACTGTTGAAGATGCTCTAATGAAACCATTAAAAAGTAAACAATCAGCCCCTAAAAAATATTAAAATCGCTATTTTTTCTATTTTAACGCGAAGATACGATAGATAGGAGTACAGGAGATCAAAAAGACGGTGCCCGCCGGTTGAAGGCAGAGGTGCACGTGACAACGACACTATATAAGTATATATAATACAAACAAAAGTACGCTGTTTATTTGCTAATAGACACGTGTACGACTAAGAGTGGGTTTCGGCTGGCAACAACTTACCTAATTTCTTCAATTACACGTGTACGTCTGTGGAGGGTCGTGCAGGAACCGCCCACGCAATATCCTCCCTCCTATAAACTAAATTATTATTTTTCATTAAAAATAATTTTGAGAAATCAATTATTTTAAGCGTCCAACAACTATGCTATAATTTTTTTTAAATAAAGTATAAAAAGTTAGAATCTTTAAAAAAAATTACATTCAACTTCAACAACTACTCTATTCAGGGTCGTGCCTGGAGAAGGGCGGGCGGGCACACGCCCAAGGCCCACAAGATATAGGGGCTCAATTTTTTTTAGTATATACTATATATTATATATGGTATTAGTTAAAAAATAAGTAAATAAAAGAGACAAATTTTTAAGTATCTAATAGGTCATCAAAAAGAATTTAACATTATATTAAGAGCCCAAACATCTATTAGTTAATTATATTATAAAACAAAATATGTAAAAAGTTCATTGATCGTTCATTTTATATTATTGTTTATTGTCTCTAATAAAACTACTTTGTCTCTCTAAGTTTCTTTATTTCAAAACTACCTTTGTTTTTCATACAATATTAACTCATATATCTAAAGCAAGAATAAGATATCAATCTATTACCAACATGGACTTTAGATTCTAAGATTGATGGTTAATAAAAAATTTGTTTTAACCATAAAGTAAATTTTAAAATGGTGATGAAAACATTACATGGAAAGCCAACTGATTTACATTCAGTGGTGGATCCATAATTTTTTCCTGGTGGGGGCACCTTTAATATATATTAAATCCCTGCAAAGTCGTCCTATATATTTTTTCCCTAATTGCATCGTTTCTAAAGATTTTAAAAGTATTATGGGTTGATTTTAAGGGATTTCTAAGTATTTTTTGGTGATTTTGAGAGACCTTTTAGGTCTTTTTGGTTGATTTGGAAAGTTCTTTTGATTTTTTTGGTTGATTTCGAGATACTTTTATTGGTTGACGGATCCCATACGAAAATTCATTGGGGCGAACTATGCTAGAAATGACAAAAAAAAGTAATTTTTAACCTTAAAAAAATCTTTTTTTTTTTAATTTTCTAATGGGGGCCTATCCGCCCATAAGTTATCAAGTGAATTCGCCCCTATTTACATTGATTTACATAAAGGGCTACGCTGAATAGTCAAAACTCTCTGACCCAAAATGATGTCAATCTATATATTAAAGGTATATCATATGATGTGTTTGATGGCAGAACAAATTTACAGCGCTATGTAAAAATGATATGGTACATAATATTAATGTAGAAATAATTTTTGATTGATTTTACGTCTAGGAATATTCGGTAAAAAGGTTTTATATGAATTATTTGTATTTTCTAAATTCGTTGTTAATCTAATGATAAAAACAACGTATTGAAATTTTTTATTGTACTTATTGAGGGCCCAATTTTCACATGTCGCTCAGGGTCTATAAAATGTCAGGAACGGGCCTGACTCTATTTTAGCAATTCTGTCATTAATTATGTTATTAAAATATTCAAACATCTAATGCATGGACGGATCTAGCTTGGTGGCATGGGTGGCGTATCTTTTCTCCGACGAAGGGTAAAAGTTTTAGCTTCGTGAAAGGTGCAACCGTATCGTTTTGGAAGATGCTACCGTATTATTTTGGAAACTTCAAGAAGGTGCAACCGTAACTTGTAATCATCAAAAAACCAAAAATAAAAACTTCTGAAATAAAAACTTTTGACATCAACCAAAAAAACTGGAAAAATCCTTTGAAATCGATAAAAAGGTTAAAATTTCGTCAAAATTAAGAAAAAAAAACTTTAAAAATTCCTCGAAATGGTGGAATTAGGCCAAAAAAGCACATAAGACAATGTTTAACGTCGGTAAAAAAATGAAGACACGTCGATAAATATCGTGTTTTTTGTAATTATTTTTTGTATATATTATGTGGTGCCACCGTATTAAAAAATTTCTAGATCCGTCCCTAATCTAATGAAATATTATTTATCTTTCCTAAAAACACAACTTTAATGTCTTCTATTGGTGAAAAATAATTTAATATTATTTATCTCTTAAATATGAGGTTTTAGAGATTTATCCAAATTTGAAGATTTTTTATTAACTCTTTATTTTCTCAATTTTAGCATATGGTATTGTATAGCTGTTGGAGCAAAAAATTTGCTAAAAACTCATTTTTTTTTCTATTTTAGCTTAACTGTTGGAGATGCTCTAACCTCATAGCCATCTTATCCCTATATTTACTAAAATTGTTCATACCTACATGAAAAACCTTCGCATTTACGAACTCATGTAAAATATAAGAAATATTTTACACTTTTAACCCCCTCTTCGTAAACCTAAGTTTGTAATTGGCTAATTGCGAATCTGGGTGAAAAGTGTAATATTTCAAACTCCAAGAACTAGTGCCGCAATAATTCAATATAATTTCTTGTGTAATAAGAAGTTGCGAACGGTTTAAGAAATTGGAACATATGTAAGTGACTCTTCAATATTTGTTATGTTGCGCAACACTTGCTTTCAATTTTTTTAGGAATTTTCAAATGTAAATGGGATTTCAATTTTTTTAGGTTCGTAATTTTTTTAAGGGATTTTCAAATGTGTTCGTAATTTTTTTTTTTGAACGGCAGAATTTTATAAAACTAGCAAGAAGCTAGAAAAAGAAACAATTACATAGGAGTGATGGCAAGGGGAGGATTAGTAAGCCAACCAACCCAATTAATAGACAAATTGTTACTTCTATGAGTTACCCAAAAGTAAGCACGGGTTATGATGTTCTCAAAAAGCAACACCTTCCTTGGCTTCGGGTTGCCAAAGATAATACCATTCTGAAACACCCATATAGACCATAAAGTGGTAAGCGTAACGACCCCAAAACACAAAAAAACCTCCCTCTTCAACTTAATTGAGTCGATCCAAGAGATCCAATCGGAATAAGAATGGAGATTCGAAATATCCATACGCCGCCAACGACCAATGAGAACCCACAAGTCTTTAGCGACAGGACATGAAAAGAAAAGAAAAGATGACTGCAATCCTGCACTCCTATATCACAGTTAGAACATAAAAGAGACGAAACATTGATCCTCCACTCAAATGTGTTCGTAATTATGAACGTGTTTCGCGAAGAGGGGACAAATATGTAAAAAAATTAGGGGCTCTTTGAATGTCTTCGTAATTACGATGGGTGGTTACGAAGGTGTGGCTATTTTATCAATTTTTAGGAGAAATTATTAGAAGGTTAAGCTATTTTCAAAAAATGGCTAAAACAATTAATTTCTTAGTTTATATTTAATTTAATAATAAATTTGTTTTATTGATGGGACACATTTTAAATTTTAATTAAATAAAATGAAAGAAAAATCATATTCCATCTATCCTAAAATAAGTATTTACAACATTATTTTAGCTTGTCCCAAAACAAATATTTATAACTAAAAAATGTGTATTTTCTTGTTTTATCTTTAATTATGAGATAAAGAAAATCCTTCTCTATACAATTAAGGGTAGAATTGTCTTTTTATCAAACAAGACTATTAATAAAAGTGTGAATCTATTTGATCAAATATAATGTTTTATTTTTAATAACATTAATAAAAAGATTAAACTATAACTTAAATAAAAGTATTTAAAAAGATTGAAAGATTTTGTATATTAAAATGGTAAAAAATATCATTGGATAAAAAAATTACAGTAGATATACTCATAAATAAATGTTATAATTTTCGAGTTTTCTTGAAATAAGAAATAAGTATTTAGTAAAAGGGCAATGTTATTTTTATTTTATTTTTAGTAGGGGTGCATTTAGCAATATAGAAATGCAATTAGCCTCCTCCATAGTGAGTAATGTAAAAATGAACATTTATGAATGTAAAAGATGTATTAGCCTTGATTGGAACTTGACATAGAGGACTATGAATAGTCATTAGTGGACTTTTCGAGTATTCTATGTTTTTTGTCGTTTTCTCGTTTGAGGCGTTTATTAGTCAATTTTAGGTTTTCAACTAATTAAATTTGATAAATTCACTAGGTATAATTGTTAATTGACACTTTAAGTGTCGTAAGTTTACCTGTCCTTTTTTTATCCCTGATGTGTATTAGCTGGTTCCATCTAATAAAACCCGACAAATTGGTTTTGTATCTTGAAATTGACATAAGAAATGATTTGTGGTTTCTACAATTTAGAAAGAAAAATTAGCACACAATTCAATCAAGTCAAAAATTAAAAAACAATCGAAAACGAATTAGAATGATAACTTTGAACCTTTCAGTAGATAAAATCTTTGAAACATATGTAAATTTGTTACAATATAAGATATATTGTTTTACAGGCATGAACAGAGAAGTAAAAAAATAGTTTTTTGAATCTTAACTCTATTTTTGTCATAATACATAGAAAAATTGATCAAAACAATAGAAAATGTGGAATCTTTTGATTGTCATAACAGGTGGGCCTCACATCCCATTATCATCGCCAATGGCTAAAGGCTTTGGCGAATTCCACATGTCGTCATGGAATATGGTGTTCTGGGCGATGTCAACAGGTAGACCCCACCTGATTTGAGTCTCGATTTTCTCCTCTTAGGTGGCAGCATATGATTGACTGTTTAAGGGGGTGTTTGGTTGGGGGTATTAAAAGAAAAATTACTCAAATAGTCATTCATTTCTCACTTTTATCAAAATGTCACTACATCCGCATTTTCAAGTCCGCAACACTTGGATATTGCGGATGTAGTGACATTTTGGTAAATCTGGGAGATAAATTGCTTGAAGACCAATTTGTGTGTGTAAAATAGCTATTTAGGTCAATTTCTCGGTATTAAAAGGTAATAAATGGGAATAATAACCATTGATGATGTTTTGTTCAGATAGAGAATGAGAATGAAATGATTCATGGTGTTTTGTTCTAAGTAATATAATCAATCATTATATTATATTAGGGTAAAATCCATTCCTCCTAAAGTTTGGGAAATAGAAAAATTAACCAGGTTTAACTCCCTAATACCACTAATGTTATTCTCTATCTTCTTCATCTTCATTAATGCCTCCCTACCTCTTAAACCCCTAGATTTGTTTTCTGCAATTTTAGCATCAATTAATGGTAAGTATTTGGTTGTAATCCTCTAGAAAGCCCTAGATTATAAGCGAGAACAAGAAGAAGAGTAGAGGGAGATTTCAAAAAACTTTCACGATTTCAGAAATGGTTTTCCATTAATCACACTTTCAAAAAGAAGATATTCCATTATCCATTATCTCAGAAGATGATTTAGTTCTAAAAAAAATCCATTACAATTTCCGAAGATGAGTTGAGAAGGGTTTGGTTCGCTTTTCCAAAGATGATTTGCAAAGAAGTTGAAGAGGTGATGGAGGGTTTGAATGGAGAAGGGTGTTGATGGGTTAGAGCATCTCTAACAACCTTCTCTAAAATGGAGAAATAAAAAGTGAAAATCTCAAAAAAAAAAAATCACCTTCATCTCTAACAGATTCTCTATTTTGGAGATTACACAATTAATTATATTATTAAAATATTAAATACAACTCATGTTATTTTTCTTTTCTAAATATTTGATTTAAAGCAATTTTATTGATAGAAAGAATAATAAATCATTTATCCCTCATATGTAATCATTTTTTGAGATACCCACAAATTTGGAGATTTTCATTATCTCTCTCATACCTCCTCCATTTTGGAGAAAGTTTTGGGGAATTTGTTGGAGCAAAAAATCCCCAAAATCTTCATTTTGAAGAAGCTGTTGAAGATGCTCTTACTGTGATTGGTATAGGAAAGGTAAAATGGGTTTTTCTCTTTTTCCAAACAACAACAAAGGAAAGATATGCAATATAATACAAAACATTATAATCAACGTATACATTTTCATTTCTTATTATTTTCTTTACCGTTCTCATTTTCATTCTTTGAGACAAACCAATCACCCCCTAAGATTTTATTTTTTGGGACCCACCTTCATTTTAGCCAATATTAGCAGTTTTCTTTCCGCTATTTCACATGCTATTTGTGCAAAATACATGAAGTGTAGTTATTTTCTTAAATACATACATATATTTCGGCTATTTGAGCAATTATCCCATCTTTTACCATTGTTGCCTCCAACCTTCTCTAATTGTTGCCCCAAACATCTTTCAAGGACTCAGTTTCAGCTTCTAACGACCCACTCGCAGTGGCGGATTTTAGGTGAGCAGGTGCACAAGCGAAAAGTTTAAGGAATTGTTGTCGATGTGTTTTTAGCCGAATTTCCCTATTGGGGGACTTTTTATATTTTTGGTTGATTTCGATAGATTTTTTAAGCTTCCGTGTTTATTCGATGGGTTTTTTTGGTTTTTTGTGTTGATTTGAGGGATTTTTTGGGGTTTTTTTATTGATTCCAAATGATTTTTTTTCGATTTTTTGGTTGATTTCGAGAGTAAATTTTGTTTTTTTTGGATTTGTGCATCTTTCACCCCTCAAAAATGTATATATCACGGAGCACCCCCTGTAGTTGAGCGGGTGCACCTTACGTACCGAAATTTCGAAACGAACTTGAGCAGGTGCACGGGACCCACCTTGGGAAGAGTAGGTCCGCCCCTGCCCACTCGCTACTTTTTGGTGTCGTAATTCTCAGTAATTTTAATGTTTTTTTGGATGAATTTGATATTCAGTCTTAATTTTGTCAGATTATGTGTCATTCGCTGTCGCTAATGGTGTCAACTAAGGATTTCCGAATAATCCGAAACCAAATAACACAAAAAGTTTAACCCGAACCTCATTCTTTTTGGATAGGTTATTCCACTTTGGAAAAAGAAAATGATACCCCTAGATATGCCCCGTATCATATGACTTCTTGGATCTGTCATTGTTTATAGGATAAAAATTTTCATTAAACCAAAGAAAAATATTAGGTTTTTGATGACATATTTGATATGAAATAAAAACATGGTTTCTTGGTCCAATACGGGTTCACACGTTTCTTAGAATACATTAAGGGGCTGTTTGACAATTGCTGAATGATTTAGTGCAGAATGATTAAGAGGTTCCTATGATATAATGCTAAATGAAATGTGATTGTTTGGTAATTATTCAGAATGAAATCAGGGCGCTTAATGGTTAAGGGATGTCCATAATACAAAATCATTCAGATGGTTTTGGAACCATTAAGAGTCAGACTATTTTTTTTGCCAAACAGGATTCACCTCTTAAGTTGTCTCTTAATGGAACCATTAAGAGGTAAACAAACAGCCCCTAAGACCAACTTTTATTTCAAATAATGATTTTTTTTGTGGTTAAACTAAAAGAATATTTAATATAAACAATAAGATACATGATTCACAAAGTCATGTTTCAATATGGAAAAAGGTCATGGATTTTGGTCGAAGACTTATTCATGTGCTACATCGGGAAGCATTAAAAAGTAAAATAGCATTTTAATATGTTTAAATCGAGTACCGAACATTGACCCACAAAGATTAAATGGTCGGTTGGACCACAAAAATTGTTCCATTACTACTGACCTTCGACATTAAAAATTACATAAGAAAGTATTTATATGATTACAACAACGCAAATATTTAATTAATTCGTTAATAAAAATATTCTCATAAAATGATGATAAAAATAACAATAGAAAAACAAATGTTTACAACGATGAAAAGATAAGGGGTACGAAAAAAAAAACGACATTTAAAAGGGGTTTCTAAAATTATATTTTCACGGTCGATTTATATCAAATTTTTAACAAGATCGAAAAATATTAGGTCAGAGTTTGAATTCAGATTTTTTAAAGAAGGAAAATGAAATGGTCCCTAAACTTTTAAAAGCAAAGTGGACAAATCAACGAATGAAAAAGGTGGATTTTGTTTAAAAGCATAATAATAAGGATGTATGATTGGTGTATTAGTTAAGGTGTCATGAGTCATGTGCATAAGGTCATCCCTTTTATACATCAAAGAAAAATGTTCTTCCATCTTCTACATATGTACATGTATAGGTGAAAGAGTCATGTGATAAATTAAGTTAACGTGTGAAGTGAATCTGAACCGTTGATCACTCTTAATCAAATGTTTTTTTCATGAATTGCCGCTTAGAAGAGAATTGATATGGTGCATCTCATTCTAATGTGCATCCATTTCTCATCCAACGATTAATAACCATTTCTCATGTTAAACTCAATTTCTCACCAAAATCCAACCCTAAACATTTTGCGAGAAGACGAGAAGTGCTTAATCATATATGATTAAACACATGTTACATTGGCAATACATAAACGTTTAATCATATATGATTAAACACACCCGCAGGCCATGTAATCATATATGATATTCCACTTCTCGCTTTCTCGCAAAATGTTTAACTTCTCGCATGATTCTTCCTCTCTCTCTCTCTCTCTATATATATATATATATAGAGAGAGAGAGAGAGAGACTTGTACGGTAAGTTAAAAAAACAAGCTAACTAATAAACGTGGGTATTATTTGGACAGATGATAATCAATTTTAAATATTTACTACCAGTTAAAATTTCAATTTTACCCATAAGATATGCACATTGTTTTATCAATATATGAAAAATCACGTTATAAGAATGTGAAATTTGTGGCATCGTTCCATTAAATATATCATTAAAACATTCAATAACTAGATTCAAAACAAAATCAATCAACATGTAACCTTAATTATTTTGTTTAAATATTTGAACATTTACATGTTTCATTGATTAAAACTCTTAAACATCATAAGTGTCATCTGGAAACTCATAACATCACTCAAATTTTGAACAAAATGACATTTTTTTTATATATGTAACTTGAAGTTGGTACAAAACCAGTATCAACCAAAAAATTGGTACAAATTAATTTGGTACCAAGTACATTCAGTTGATACACAATATTAGATTTTATATACCAAGTATAACCAGTTGGTACACATTATTGGGAAGAAAAAAAACTTGGGACGACTCCAAGTCCACCCGTAAACTACACTGTTGTAATTTCCGACATTATTACTTCCACGTCTAGCATAAACGTAACAGTTTAACGATAAGAAACAGAAAATTGGTCAAACAGATAAGATTCACACCTTATTTTGGTGTTTTTGCTTGATTCATAACTTGAATTCCTTTTGGGGGAAAAGATGGCATGTATATCATGTGAAACAATACAACACTTTTCATGTGACCAAAAGAATGCACACATTGATGTATAGCAAATGCAGCTCATACAAGTGTGTGTTCCAACTGTTACTACGATATGTAGTAGCGATTATAATACATTATGTTCTGATAAACGCGTTTAGAAAAGTGATATTCACACTCTCGATTAATAGTCAACAAAGAAAAGACTTGTTTCATCGATACGAGATGGCATAAAGTGAAGTCGAATGTCGTTATCACATTACCTGGAAATCAAGACATCTATCTATACACAAAAGAAATAGGTAGTAGTTGATAGCTTTTTAAGCATAAACCAGATCAAACCAAACAAACCCAGTAAATACCATACAAAAGCAGGGTATGAGAATCAACTTGCTAAAACAACACCAAATGCACTTGGCTTTTAAGCATAAACCAAACCAAACCAAACCAAACCAAATAGACCCAATAAATCCCACACAGAGGTAGGGTCTATAGATAAGCTTTTAAGCATCAACTTGCTAAAAACACCAAATGCATTGTGAAAAATATTGACTTAAGACCCAACTCCCCGTCGTGTTGCTTGGTGAGATCGACTCGGTGCCCAGGGTGGATTGAATTTTGACAACTTGTGGTTTCGGATATGTGAACAATGAATACATGGACATAAATTATGATCCCCTCGGGATTCTACACGAAAAGAACGGGGTAGGGGAGAGATTGAGAACTTAACTGCATTTCGGCCAAACTGAAACTTGAGTTTTGTGAGGAATCATGAATAATATTGATAGCCCAAAAATCGAAAGAATGACCTAACAGCTATCAGAACCGTGGTGCCTGATGTATCTTTACAAGGATAATGACTCGCTAATTGTTCGAATTTTTCAAAAGAAAAAACTATGGATGATCAAGGATTACTGTTTTACCTTAACCGAATGCTTTTGGTGTGCTTCCCAAAATCGCCCTCTTTCATCATCGCCACAAATTCACTGTAATCTATCCTCCCATCCTGAAAGAAAACAAAGGTTGTAAGAGGTTTGCGTTTGCCAAATTTGGAAAGGATAAGGACATGAGATTAAAGATGTACATTATCCTTATCGATGTCACGCATAACTTCATCGAGGTGTATATCGCCCAAACCAAATTGCTCACACGCCTGTTGGAGCTCATCGGCAGTGATGTATCCACTGCCATCTTTGTCAAAATAAGAGAAAGCAGCATACATATGATCTTCCTTATGGATTTTATTTATATGGAGCATCGCTGCAACAAACTCCCCATAGTCTATGGTACCACTGTTATCAATGTCCGCCTGAAACATTCGAGGAGTGAATACGTGCGATCAAAATGAGATAAAATGGATGTAAGAAAACAAACGATTGTGAAATGGAGTCGGATATAATGCCACAAAGAAGATGGTGTAACCATTTCACTAAATGACGGGATAGATGAAAGCCAAGACAAACCAAACGAGCCCAAAATATCCCACCTGAAGGTGGGGTTTGAGAAAGATGTACGCAGACCTGAGGGTACTTCAAATCATGTACGCTACTTGGAAGAAATGAAATTGTAGACATAATTACCGCTTCCATCAGGCGAACAATTTCTGAATCCTTCAAATTGGCGCCCACTTTTTCCAAGCCTTTCTTTAGTTCCTCTAATGTGATCTGGCCACTACCATCAGCATCTATCATCTTGAACATTTCTTTAAGTCCCGCAATTTCCTCTTCAGATAGGTTCTCGGCAATAATCTGAAATCAGACAAGAAGGTGTTCAATCATAATGTGAAAACAACTAATACTTCAAACACTATTATAATAGCACACCATCATTTATGGTTAAAAGAAACCTAAAGAGAAAATGGTTACAAACTTACTCTGATGGCTATCTTCTTGATTTTGTTCATGGCAGAAAATTGCTTCAGACGAGAAAGAACAGCAGAATCGAGAGGCTTATCTGGAGCCACACCATTAGCCTGAACCCAAGGGTGGCCTAGAAGAGAAAATGATGGTAAGAAAAGAATTTGGAGAAGAGGAAAAAGGTAAATTTGATACAATTAAAATGAGGATTCTTTTAGAATTATCTGAAACTAGGAGAATGCTTCTGCTAAAACATGGTAGCAATACAGAAACAAGCATGATCGGTAAAAAGAGAATGCATGATTATTTGTACTTTTAGATGAGAATGCTAAAGATATGGAGCAAAATAAAAATCGGTAAAAAGACAATGCATGATTATTTGTACTTTTAGATGAGAATGCTAAAGATATGGAGCAAAATATGCACAAGTGAAGAACAAGAACTCCACATCACAAGAATGTTGAAAGCAAAATCAAAAGAAAATATAACCACAAGTCCACAACAACAATGTTCAGAGATGGAATGTGTTTAGGAGTCCTTTCTTTTAAACTGAAAATTCAGAAATTGTTTAGGACTATCTTTGCAACTCACTCTACTATTATCTATTTTGAGAATTTTATCCATATTTTTGCTTATCAAATTTAGAATGATCAAGTGTTAGTAGATGGAGCTATATTATATTCGAGAGTGTTGGTTATGACATATGTGTTAAAATTTCATATTGTATATGATTTGTGTTTGCTCCAGTTCCATAACTCTATTTTGCATATTTGACAGAATGAATTATTATGCTTATCGTTATCAACAATAATGATAATTATAACTATACTGATATCATGAGTGCATTTTTAATATGCTAAAGGTGTAAATTTTTTTACACAAGCAGTTCCAAACACCTGACATCTTCGTCAATCAATCCATAAATGGACGCTTGTCAAGTTTTTAAAACTGCCCGTGTAAAAAACCTTTTACAAATGACAATGTCTTTGAAAGTTTCTCTATTTATTATTATGAACTTTTATCACATTGTGTACGATTTTTTTCACAAAAGAGGCTTTCAAGACTTGATGATTGATATGAATGAATTGACTAAGGAATCACATTCAATAAATTAAATCATGAATAATGCATGCCATCCTTTTAGAGCCACTTGTTGAAAAAAAATAATTATATCATCAATTTGTAGAAAACATACTCTATAATAATAATAGTAATAATAATAATAATACTTAGATAATAAAGATTAGTATATAATCCAAAGCAAAAATGTGGAGACACTGCTGCCGTCTATCTAATCCCCAATAGCCACTCACCTAAAGCTCCTAGCTCCTATTTCCAAAAAGAGGCCCGCAAACCACTTTATCTCACAGAATATAAGAATAATATTCTGGTCTAAGGAAATACCAGTCCAAATGAAGCCGAGTATGCAAAATACGTTGCATAAACAAGGGACTACCATGTTACCTCCCCCAGAACTGCGTTCATTGCTTGTTCCACATGACAAACAGTCACCAGAGGTTTAGAGGTACAATCTGAACTTGTTGAATTGTGCTTTAAAGTACCTGATTGCTGTCCCATAGTTTGCATAGTAAGGATTTTTACATCTTAAACGATCAACCATGTGCTTACATGACGTCAGCTGCTTGAAAGAAATAGAATGCTTGTTACATGCATAAAATATACTGGTTTAAGCAAATCATTAATAGCTTCTGATAGATGTTTAGTCTTTAGTCTGACTGAATTAAGTAAACAGTCAAAATTAGATAAGCTTAATAACTAGAAAAAGCCCATACTACACTACGAATGCTTGCCAGAAAGGCCTGACAGTTGCTACTGTTAGGTAAGACAAGAACTAGTCAAGAAGTAGTCCAGAGCAAGGGATCAGGACATGCTACCTACATGATACAATGAGTACATAGGTTCACACAATTTGATACAAATTCAGCTGAATTAACTGAAGAAGATTGATGCCAATTCACATTTTATAGTCTATGATGCCAAACCAATCATTTTCAAGATAGTTACAACCATGGCACTAATGGGGGTTTCTGAATTAGCATGAAGAAAATAAATTACATGTTTGACTGGCATACAACAAAATAGGTAGGGATTTATACTTACGAAGAACTTCAGGTGCTGTCAGCCTCCTTTTGGGATCTCGCACAAGCATTCTTCTTACCAGATCTTTTGCACTTTCAGATATGCTAGGCCATGGTTCTGATGCAAAGTCGAGATCACCTTTCAACACTTGCTCAAATATTCCTTGTTCCGTTTCTGATTCAGATCACAATTCAACAACAAAAAAGTAAATGCAACTTTAAAATTGTATCATCAAGGAGAGCTATAAAAACAACAAAGAAGAAAAAAGATAAAGTTCTCACCATCCCAGAATGGCGGGACCCCACTTAGTAAAATATATATGATAACCCCAGCACTCCAAATATCACATTCTTGGCTGTAAAATTTCCGCAACACCTCTGGGGCCACGTAATAAGGGCTCCCGACCATATCAGTGAACATCTCACCTGAATGGATACAGTTAACAGACATCGCTTCAGTTTGGTTGCAATCCTATTCTTTGCAGCTATATGGAGAAGAATGCAGCATAAACTAATATCAGGAATAGCAATAAATGTGGTGCAACTCTCAGGCTCTCAAGGAATCTATTATCACGAGAAGAAGCTTTCCTAGTATCACATGTGCATACTTGACCTTAACCTTGGAAATTTATTTCTTAAAAAAGATAAAGCTAGACAGGTACGCCAGGGACTCCAAATCTACCCAATAGAAATACCAAAGTACCCAGAACTCTCATCAGCTCCTACAGACTCTCTAGAATAATCAACTGCTGGGAACCAAAAACAACACATGGGCTACTAAGCAAGCAAAAGAATGAGCAGTCTCAAATCCAACACTAAGCACCCAAACTCATTATATCAATCTTGATGAAGAGATGGTCCTAGAACACCCAAGTTGTCAGAATTTAAAGCTTTTACAGTAATGTTTAAGAATTCAAAACACGTATTCATGAAAGCTCATCGTCAATAACTTAGAAATATTACAACATTTCAGGAAGCCCCACATTTGACCAGCAGGACTGCTTCTAACAAAAGCTCTATAAGCACTTGGCTCGCAACAGCTCACATGAATAGATATGATGTGACATGGAGAAAGAAGAAATACATCCACAAATTATACCATCGAACTAAAAAACAAAGTTAAGATCCTAAACTTAAAACACCAACAGTCAAAACAGCCTAACACTATCAGAAGATCAGACTGTATGGGCTCAATATATCACTCAAGGAAAGCAACCCGCCAAAAAAAAAACGAATACGAGTTCTACCACCCTTACTTAGAAATAGGCAACCAGTCCATCACCCCCATAGCCAACCAAACAAAACAAGTTCACAAAATGGGAAAGAGAGCCAGCAATAAAAGGCTAAATTGAAGAAAGAAAACAAATGGAGGCAAAGGTTAGATAACACTGCAGCAGAGGATGCTGAAGAGATGGAACCACAAATATATTTACTTGGATTGAATTAGCAATTTATATTGAAGAATTTGTGCTTTTAGCCGCAACTGATTTACATGTGAAATTGGAGGGTTTTACTCCAATAATTCCATTTCATTTCGATCACTAGCATGCTTCTTATGAAATATGAGATGCTATTATTGTACAGTTTTAACCTTGGATCAATTAGTTTATTATTTAATGCTTCATGGAGTTCTTCGTACGCAGACAGATAACTGATGCTGATGACTTAACTCGACCCGGTCACCTAAACGGACTCATTCAATCATATAATCTGCAGTAACCTCCCTATTGTTGCATTATACAAGACATGACTTGCTACAATCAATCCAAATGAAAGGCACGGCTAAGTAAACTCCCGTAATGTTGAAGGTAAGAAACACAAAGAAACCATTAAAATCTGGACAAGCATACTGCAACCCAAAAAAGTTGAAGAAAAGCTACGTTAGCATGCTTAAGTTTTATTCTGGAAGTGGTTTGATCACAAAACCAGTTGTCAGATAGCACTCTGTTTCGATTTTCATTTCAGAAGGAAGATGAAGAACCATGAAGTACCAGAGGAAGCATCACAAATTAGGCTTATAGCAATCACTTTTAAAAAATCATGTCCACCTTCAAGCTGGCTAAATGCTAATCATAAGTTGATTATCCTATTCTTGTCTGACTTAAAATTAATCCACCAAAATTTTACTGACTACATGTAGATTTCTGTTCTTTTCTAGGGGGCTATTACGGTCACCTACAATCAACTTTGTTACATCATTCCACATATTTCTTAAAATCACCCAGTCAAATAAAATACAAACAATCAAACACTCGAGCGAATACCTGGCTTAAAGAACATAGAAAGCCCAAAGTCAATAGTTTTAAGGGGTGCCTCCTCTTGCTCATTAATAAATAGAAAATTTTCGGGCTTCAAGTCTCTATGCATAACCCCTAAAGAGTGGCATGCTTCCACAACCCCAACTATTATCCTAGCAAGCTCAGCAGCCTTCTTTTCTGTATAATGCCCTCTTTGTATAATCCGGTCAAATAGCTCCCCACCTGCACAAAGCTCCATAATAACATGAACAGCCACCGCATCCTCATAAGCACCCACAATCGATATTACATTAGGATGCCCTGCCAAATGATGCATTATCTGTACCTCCCTCCTAACATCCTCTACATCCTCCTTCGTCGTCAACTTCCTCTTTGCTATCGATTTACAAGCAAATTCCTTTCCTGTCTCCTTCTCTATACATAAAAAAGTCGTCCCAAATTGACCTTGCCCTAATTTCTTACCCACACTATAAACATCCTTCAAATTGCCTGTTTTCCTCTGCAATACCGAATTCGCTTGAAGTCCCGCACTAGCCATCCGTTTGAAATTATTCGCTGGCTTCGGTTTCTCCTGGCCCTTAGCCTCCGCCGCCTTGGCTTTTTCAGCCGGTTTAGCCGCCTCCTGTCCGGACATTTTAACAGTATCCGGCGGGGTGTTTTGCACAGCGCGTGGTTTTTCAGATCCCTTAGAACTCGGATCATCTGGTTTGTTCTCGTTTGCGTTTTTATTGTTCGTGTTGTTCTTGTCCTGTGTGGATGAATCGGGAGGAGGAAGAGTGTTCTCCGCTGGCCGGTTTTTCCAGACCGCGGCTGTAACAGATTGTAAGAAGCCAGTACGCCCCATATTGGGTCCGACGCAATTATTTCCCATTCAAAATTTGCACCAATTCCGAAACCGAAACCCTAACCCTCTCAGATTTAAACGTCCAGATCGCATTTGCTGTTGTCGTCGAATCGATGGATTCCGACAATGTCGCAACACAGTTGCAGCTGTCTGATCCGATCATATATCAAATCAAACGCAATAGATTCTTATTGAACTTACCGCAATCCCTGATCAAACCAGGGGGATTTCGTTTCCGTAGGCGAAATTCTCATGAAATGATTTAGCGTTTACTTCCAGGAAAGAAATTCGAAACTTACGAATTTTAACATGAAATTGATAAAACTTGTGTAGTAATTCTGTGATAATTGAACGTTAGTACCAATCAGAAACCCTAATTCCTTGAAGAAAATTGGAAATTGGCAGATGATTAGGGGAAAATGTGAATCGGGAGAATTGGAATTTGGAGGGAGAGAAAATGGGGGGAAATGAGACACAGCTCGGGATAGTGGACGAGTTAACTCTTTGAATTATTTTTTATCATTAAAAAAAATTAGGGCCAAAATTGTCCAAAAATGTAAACCAAATAAAAATCATTCCTTTCACTTTAATTATCTATTTTTAAATATTAAATCAAACTATAATTTCAATCTTAATAAACTTTGATATAGATGTGGTTATCTATACTATATTATAAAATACGGATAATAAACTCTTAAAAACAATTGTTAAAGCTTATTGTACCTTTATTTAATGTTAGTTAAATCTTTTAAAAACAAACATTAAAGTTTTATGTACTACATTTAATGTTATTTATTACAAATCATGTCTAGCTCAGTTGGTTTCCCCAAGGGCGGTAACATCCTGGGGGGATTGTGGATGGTATCCCAATCTACCCGGGTTCGAATCCAAGGGGAGTCAATTTAAGGGCATGCGGAGTACCCAGTCCTTGGGCTGGTCTAGTCTTTGACTGGGCTGCCCCCCAGCCCAGTCTTAGACTGTGGTTGGGCTCTAGGTTCAGCGTAAGCTGGGCCGGGACAGCGGCGGATTAGTGGGTTGCCCGATACCGCTGGGGAGGTGTGTGTGTGTGTGTTCGTGGTAGTCGTTGGTTCGATGCCGCTATGCCTTCCAAAAAAAATGTTATTTATTAACTTTCAATTTTTATCTCTAATTACTTTACCTCCCTAAAATCACTCCCCATTTCAATCCCCATAAAATTCCCCTGCATAATTAAATACAAAATAAAAATCAAATTTTAAATATAAAAAATCTAAAATATAATTGAGAAAATCTAACAGAATATTTAATGTTTATTTAAAAAAAACATTATATTATTAAATCTAAAATAAATTACATTATTATTAAACTATCGAATAAAACTCTTAAAAACAAGTTTTTATGCATTAAGTACTGTTTGTTGATACACATTACTTAAAATTCAAGATTACCAATAATGATGCATGAGTACAAATTTCTAAAGTTATATGTTTAAATTCATAAGTAACTGAAAAACATAATCAAAACATGATAAACATCTCAATTTAAATATAAAGAATTTAAAATATATAAGATAATCATTAAATTTTAACAAAATACTTATTAAATCTAAATTAAACAAATTTATTAAAAAAAACATTATCACTCTCTCAAAAGTCAAAACCATCCAAAATCGTACCGTAAATCGACAAAAAAATAAAAGAAAACATTAAAATCATAATGTATCTCGCTGCATTGCGCGAGTACGTTTCTAGTTTTTATATAAATAAAATATTATTGATTTTTAAGTTGTTCCTTAGCGTAAAAATCAGTCTTCAATGTACAAAGGCTAGATGAGTGTGTAAGTTAAATTTGTTGTCAATTATGACAACGGGTTTATGTTGCGCTCTGAAGCGCCCTTATGCACCGCTCACACAACCATTATCGGGAAGGAAAATTTGGTGCCCGGATTCAAACCCAATACCTCGTTTTACGGATTCTCACATCCTTGGGGACGTCAATTGGACAAATTAAGTGATCGAATACTAGTATGTTAAAATTACTAGTTGTGCAAGTAAACATAACAATCCTTAGTTGGTAAGATATGATATATGTGTTCATTTCTTAATGGTGTTTACAAACACAAATTTGATAAGCGCTAACGGAACAAGAACGCGGCATGACACGGAGGAATTGTGCAAAGGCTTAAGCCATTGATTCATATCTTATATTTTTTCGGTATGACGTAGCTTTAGGGGATAAGTGCTGAAGCAATCGGATTTTTTAGAAATGTCCCCTCCCTCCTTAGTTGTAAAAAGGAAGTGCATATCTTTCTGCAACACTCTTTCGGCTTGATTACCCTATAAGACAAGAGGAGGACAAGCGATAACTGAAAACAATTGTTTACCAAGTGTCTGGATAAGCAATATTAAGCATTGACCAAACCACTCATCGAGTAAGAAAGCAACCCCCTTCCTTACAAGGTTAACATTTCAGTCAACATGTTTATGGGTCAAAATATATCGGTAATCCGCTCTTACCAGGTAAGCACCTCTTACCGGTAAAGGCGGTCAATAGATTATCACATCTAGCTTCACTTTTGTTGCGGAGCTCATTGCTTTTGGAGTAGTGCTTGCAGCTTGATGCTTTCTATTCAAGCAGAGCTCGTTGTTTACTCCACGAGTCACATCTTTTAGATTGGATTCAACACGTGATAATCGTAAACCATATTATAGTGATTGTTCGGTAACAAATAAGAAAATGTTATTCAACAAGATTTTAACAAATATTAATTCAAATATTGATCATATATTCAAAAGGCAACCTCTTTACTTTTAAGATATAGTTCAAGTTTGCATACATCTTACTCTCTTCAGACCCCACATCCAGATATGATAAAATGGATCTCTTTGATTTGGTTTTAAAAAATGTCAAAATAACTATAATCCTCAGCCATCTTCCAACCCAAAATCAGAATGAGGCTCCAATCCATTACCCAACAACTTTCATCAGCCATAAATACTTCATGAAGAATAAAGAATCCCATGGGCAGAAGTTGCAGGAATCATACTAAATTTTGTATTATAGTTATGCAAATGCAAGTAAATATACAGAAGCAAATGACCAAATTACATTTACACATCGGTCAAATTCCGGCAAATCTTACAAGCTGATGATGATCTACGACTACATCCGTATCCACAAAATAACAAATAACACCTGATGGTGCAACAAAAACAGATCCCAGAAAGATATGTGAATATGAATTTAAAACCGATTAAAAAAATCTAAAAGAATGCGAGTCTGGTATAGAAATCCAGCAGGTTGAAGAGTCGATATGAGCAGAGAGACGGATACAGAGAGTTTTGACATCAATTTTTCAAACTTGTGTGCTTGAAAGGCACCTCCATTGCCCCAACTGAGGTCCCCTTTCTAACAGCATTAGCAGGCCTGCATTGTTTGCCACTGCACTAAAAATGTGCCTGAAAAAAGGCCAAAAACGAAGAATAAAACGATACAATGTTCAGGAATCAAATGGGTGAAAAACTTGGTGTTATGCTAGTCTTTATCGCTGCATTCGTCCAATTCTGTTTTCTATTTCATAAAAACAACTAAGAAACAATTAAGATTGCATGATGTGCATAAACTAGCCAACAATCGCCATTGTTTCTCCAGAGTTTGATATTTGGGATGTTGGATGTTCATTATATACGCGTGTAGGGGCTGGTTCAAATGAGAACGGTAAATATCTTGAGAACTTGGGAACCAATCCATTCATGTTTTATACTTTTATTCACGATGAATGTCGTGATAGATATTCATGATATCATGAATTACGAAAATGGATGATATTCAGGGTTATTCATGATGAATAATACATGAAATAGTTGGTTGATGGGCTCTCAATTGAACTTTCCCCTATGCTTGTATATTCCTAATCATTACTAACCTTACTTTTGAACCTAATTTTTTTTGAGATGGGACCAGTGACCCACAATCACATATTCGTTTTCGAGTCACTGTTTCATGGGTCCCATCTCAATTCCCTCAATGTATGAGACAAAAGGGGAATGTTGAATGTTAAATGGCCCAAACGAATAGCACCTTAACGTTTTCATTATGTGGGTGATGTGAAGAGAATGAACAAGTGATTATGGATCCCATCTACCTCATCGAGAAGAACTAAAATGGGACCCACATAATAGATGATGAAGCATGGTGAGAAATCGTATAACGAATGTCATCCAAGTTTTGAAACTCAAATCTGTTATATCAGCTCCAATTTTCATCAATTTGAAGTCATATAGTTGAATAATGTGCACTACAACTAGTGAGCTGCTGGTATAAAGCCACTTCCGATGATCCGCTCAAAGGGGTATTATTGGGATTCAAGTCAAACAATTCAATCTAGAACTTGTATCAGTTCAGGAAGAAAAAAAGATGATTTGTACTTACTGGTTTCGTTGTGCTCTCTTCCAGTAACCAAATGTTATGATCCACTGCCAACGAGCAAAAAGATGACAAGATAAGAAGCAAGTTCACAACAAGTTGATGCTAAAATAGCAAGCAAGTAAAGCTGTTCAGTGTTTAAATAAGACAATACAAACTAATTTTGTAATTTACGTCAAATGATATAGGTTTTAACAATAATACATTAAACAAGAGCATTGCTAAGATACAGATTAAAAGGCTTAGGTGGTGCTCATGTTAGCACTAATGTATGCACACATATATGCATACTCGCAAGATATCTACGAATGAATTGTAGCAGGGTTTCCCTTGTCTATGATAGGGCAAGAAATGATAGCAAAAGCACATACTTCAACCTAACACATCTATGACAAGCTAACGACTATCATTATCAAATAAGGTCATATGCAATCAACTTGGAAATGTTAATAGAATTGATTACATGAAATCTGGAAATAACTAGCAAGAGAGATTTTTGCATATTTGGTTGAAGTAAGTTTAAAAACAGAAGTTACTTTAAAGGAAGAGGGATATTATGTCATGTTATATGAAATATGCTTCAAAAGTTTCAGCCAAGAAAGAAGTGAAAATTATAGTCAGACCTATCTCCCAGTATTGAATAAAACAACCCATTTCGCATAACAAAATAAAATAATTCTAACAAATAAATGAATGAGGCTTCAAAGCAGGGGCAGATTTGAGAATAAATCCAACCCACTGGTAGTGTCATTGCATGTTGTATTACAGGTTGCAAGTCCAAATCCCTTTGGTTCTCTTTTAATTTTTTTGGTAACAGCAGCAGAAAAGAAAGAAAAAACCACTTGGGTGTGGGGAAAAACAACGTGTATGTCATTTTAACGAAATCGTACTTTGTATAGTTAATTTTTTATTTTACATTATGCTAATAATTTTGTGCCCCGCTTGAAACTTTTCAGGATCCGCCTCTGCTTCAATGGATGAGTGAAAATATGTACCAAAAAGCATATGAATCAACAGTTAGTTGCGAGTTGTAACTACAGACATCACATGAAAATATTACTAAACCAAATGCATAAAGAAAATTCCACACAGAACGTTAAAACTCGACATATATGTGAAGCATGGTTCCAATCAATTACCTTGAGCACCGAGAAGAAGGAAGAGCCCGCACCACCAGAGCGCTTCTTTACATACATCTTACTTCCCGGTGACATCTCTTTGCACAAATGTTGAGCAATCTCTTTCAGCAATACCAATTGAGCCTTATCCGTCCGCATAGAAATAAGTGCCTGCCTCATCGATTCCCTATCTGCCTCAAGTGCATGAAGCCTCGCATATAGCTTCTTCACTTCAGGATCTTCAATACCAGTAACGGACGATGACTCTTTAGAGCTCATAAAATCATCATAAGTACCAATATTAGCCTTTGGATCATTATTTCCATTATGTATGGAGTCGATAGTATAAATCCTGTCACTCATCTCGTCTCCAAATTCTGAAACCGTATCCACCTTCTTGAAACTAGAGAAATCATCCGTCTGCGAGAACTCCATCTTCCTCGTGTTGCCACCAACCCGAGGAGAATCCGATACCAAATCTTCTTTAACAGTTGCAAAGAACGATCCAACACTATCACTAGAAAACCTCCTCGAGTGTTTCTTCATTGGAGAATGACCAACTATCACCTTCTCAAGAACGGGTTGACTATGCCTCGGACTTCTCTCCAATTGATTGATTCTTTCTTCTATATCCTTCAAAGAACGTGGGGTTTCCCCAAACGCGTACTTCTCTATATCAACTGTCTCATTGTCGTTCTCCTGATACGCATGATTTTCGTTCAAATTGCATTTGAGAGGAGGGTAATCATACGATGGGAAATCAAATTGGCTCTCTAAGTTCGTGGCAATGCTATTATCGCGTGTAATGAAGCTTTTCTCCCCATCTGCTTCAGATTCCGTGAGACCAAAACTAATCATCCGGTGTTTATACGCCTGCACCTCGCAAGTCAAAGATTGAATAGATTGTTCCCTCCTGTACAACAACTCCTCCAATGCCATAAGCTCCTGTTGATCATGAGCCATCTTTTCTTCAGAAAAACGCTTAAACTGTCGAGCCTCCATCTCGATTTCAGCCTTTTCTCGCTGTAACTTCAAGATCATCGACATTGCCTCGTTCGCAGCTGAGGCAGAAGCATACCTCTCCTCTTCCAAATCCGCAATCAGATCCTGAATCGTGCTTTGTTGGCTACTAACCATCTCACGCAACACGGCACATTCGTTTTCGATCTCGACACGAGCAACTTTAGGGATTAGAAGACCTGGTATGAAGAATTTATCACCGTCTCCATCGTATTCATCGACCTTTCGTTTCACCGAACGTAACCATGTCCCGGAATAAGATCCGTTTGTTGGTTCACAACCACATTCACAGCATTTGACCAAACTAGTCGAAGGATGCATGCTTTCTGACTCCATTTTTGGACCAAACTTACATAAAAAAAATCCGTCAAAACACCAACAAAATCAAAGCTAGGTTTTAAGCTAGATATTTCAATCCACCAAAAGATCCAGAAACCACACCCTCAAACCGATTACGATCTGACTTTTCCCTCTTTTTAATTCCCTAGAAAACCATCAACCCGCCATAACCAAACCAAACCAAACACCAATAGGACCCTGCATTAGCCCTAATATTCAATGATTATATCACAGCACAAATTACGATTACAGTTGCAATCAGTATAAACAATTTGTTCGCAAACATATAATCTAGGAGATTGCTTCAATTAGGGTTATGATTACATACATTTTTTGAACAAATTGTTGAGATTATGAATGAAATTGAAGATTAGGTGAATGAATTTTATTACCGTGGAAAACAAGGGCCCGTGAGCTGATGATGACGATGTTGTTGACAACGTCGATTAGATGTGAAATTTTCCCAAGAAATTAAAGTAAGAAGAATAAAGAGGGAAAGTGGGGGAGGGGAATTCTTGAGGGAATTGTGCAAAGGGAGGGAAAAGAGGAAATTTTGGGGGTTGAGAGAGAAAGAAATTTGAAACCCTAGATTTATATTTTTCTGTTATTAAAATTCGAGTTTCTCGCCAAACAAAACTATTACATTTATTTGAAGGATATAAATTTTATAAAAAAGAAATTATACATTCACATATGTATATATGTATAGGCGAAGTATGGAGTGGAAGAAGATTTAGGTGAGATAGATAGGGATTTGGACTCATGATCACTTTTAATCTCAAACTCACTCATGAATCACGCTTGATACGGGAACTAATCTGGTACATGGGGGTGTTTCATTATAACGTATATCCAAGTATGAAGATTCTTTCTTACGTTTCTCACCTGAAGCTATATGTATATATATACACACACATTTACACATATAGGGTCCGGTTATTTTACAAACCAGTAAATCTAACAAACCGTACAAACTGCATTCAACCAATCATAATTTTTCATTTTTTTCACTTTTTTTTAATTATGAGGGTTAATTAGTCAAAAATATATGAAAAAATTTCATCAAGAATATATAAGGGTTGATTAATCATATTAAGGGGCTATTTGTTTACCTCTTAATGGTTCCATTAAGAGGCAACCTCTGAATCGCTAAGAGATAAATCATGTTTGGCAAAAAAAGGGCTGCCTCTTAATGGTTCCAAAATCCTCTTAATGATTTTGTATCCTGACCCTCCCTTAACCATTAAGAGTCTTGATTTCATTATGAACAATTAACAAACAACCATATTTCATTTTAAACAATATCATAAAAAACTCTTAATCATTCAGACCACTTAAGCATTCATTTATTTTGCACTAAACCATTCAGCAACCGCCAAACAGCCCTTAAACATTTTCATGAAACAAAATCATTCAATTAAACAAGGAAAATCACGGTTTATACGGTTTGTTAGATTTCACTGGTTTGTAAAAATAGTGTTGGCCTACATATATATGTATTATACATGTAGGGATGAGTTTCGATAAGAATTAAAGTTATTTTAAGAAAAGTAAGGGGTTGTTTGTCTACCTCTTAATGGTTTCATTAAGAGACAACATTTGAATCGCTAAGAGGTAAATATTGTTTGGCAAAAAAAATAGTTGTCTCTTAATGGTTTCAAAATCTTCTGAATGATTTTGTACCTTGACCCTCCCTTAACCATTAAACGTTCAGATTTCATTAAGAAACAATTAGCAAACAACCATATTTCATTTTACACTATATCATAAAAATCTCATAATCATTCCGCACTAAATCATTTAGCAATTGTCAAACAGACCCTAAGAAATGATTTTCACCTGCACATTAAGATAGATGCATCAAGATGAGATGGACCGAGATATAACAGATCGATCCTAACCCTTTGATGCACATTAAAAGTATTGAACAATAATTAATGAGAATATAAATAAAATAAATTGTTTCATTTTATATAATATAATAGATCTATTATCCATAAACCAAAATTTTCAGGCTAAACTAGTGAGAATGAATTTTATTTACTTGTCATTTTCATTTCCTAACATGATTGGCACGTCTCCTAATAATTCCAAGGAAGAAAAAAAGGAGGTTGACTGGTAATAACACGGTTCAAAAACGAACTGCTTTGACTTCGTATAACCGTTTTATTGGAAATTAGATTTTTAAGATTTATTTAATAATTAAAATATTATTGAAGAAGACAAAAAAAAAAGATATTCGATTAAAAAACTATAAAAATATATTTTTTATCCACCCTAAAATAAATGTTTTCGATAAGAAAGAGTCGGTAGTTTTAAAAATTAATTAACTAATGACCATGTCTTTAATAATAAATGAAGTAATGAGTTATTTCATTTCATAATTAAATGTATACTTAAAAAGTAGATATTTGTTAAAGGAGAAAAACAAATAGAACAACAATATGGAGATAATAACAATAAGACAGAGAAAATAAGTCATTAATTCTCATTAATCATAAGTCCTTTAAATAGGGAGGAGTTTACAAAGAAAATGAAACATTCATTATGGTAATTTCTAATACTATGAAAATATTATATCAATCACTTCCTTTTGATGATGGCACATAATCTTACAACACTCCCCCTTGTGCCGAGTCAAATGAGTGATGTGCACAATTTTTGTCTCGTTAAAACCTTACGCCAAAATAAAAACCCAGTGGGATAAAAAATATGACAAAGGAAATAGTACAACGCACCAGTTTCTTTGCAATATATAGACTTTCCTTCAGTCTAGTTTTCTCTTAGATTAGTACATTAATCATGAGAGTTAGGAAAGCATTATGGTATATAAACAGTTGTCTCACTAAAACCTTACACCAAGGAACAAAACCCAATGGAAAAAATAAAATCTTGGTTGAAGGAAATAGCACAACATACCAATATCACAAATATAGTAGACTCCCCCTTTTGTCTACTACTCCCCCTGATTCGTGCATTAATCAAGGGAGTTTGGAAAACATTTTCATTTACTTTCTACATGTTTCTCAATATATGGTTTTAGGTAATGACTTGGTAAAATATGTCACATTATTTTGACACCTTACTTGATTCACTTGAATCTAAAGGAGAGTCTTTTATTCTGATTGTATAAAAACTTAAGCAGAATATGCTTTGTGTTATCACCCTTGATGTATCTTATGTTCATTTCTTCTATACATGATGCATTATTTCCATATATGCAAGTAGGATAATGATTGAACCCAAAATTACTAGCTCCTCTAATATATGTAATGATAGTCCTTAATCATATACATTATTTAATTATCTCATGGAGAGTAATATTCTTGGAATAGTTCAAGGAGGTAGTTACAAGAGTTTGTTTAGCTTACTTTCAAGCAATCTGGGTGTTCACTTTGGAGATTCCTTATCCAGTTTGAGAACAACCTTTATATGAGTCATACATATATCTAATATCAACAAACACATACCAAGACATTGTTTAGTGTTTTTCTATAAGAGCTAGTACTTTTACTACTTACATTCTAAGTAGGTATTGAAGTTCCATTATCAATCCCATTTTTCTTTCTATAGGGAAAGTATAAGCCCATGTCAATGGTTCTAAAAGATTTACTTGATATCATTCCAAATGACGCTGCGTTGGCGCTGAGCTAAATCTAGCTAACAAGTTCACTGAGAAATAGAATATACAGTCAAGTGTATTGTGCTAAATACAATAATGCGCATATTGTACTTAGATAGGGAATTCCAAATCCCAACACTTTTTTTTTCGTCACCATCCTTTAGACGAAATGGACAATTCCTTATATCCAACACTTTGACCAATCATGGGAGTGCTAACCGGATGCGCTTTGTCCATATTAAATTGCCTGATTATTTTTTAGACATATGCGATCGGTGAATTAATATTTCACAAACTCGGTGTCCTGGCTCAAATAGCTAGACAAACCCAAGTTTTCCCAAGATTTTTATCTCAGATTTAGATTTCAAGTTGCTTGTGGTTTCTCTTATTTCATCAAGAGTGCCTATTATGTTCATAACATCGACATATAAAGCTACTTTGAAAATCTAGAACTTATTTTTCTACATAAATACGCAAGGGCACAATTCATAGTTCTTATGTCTCCTTTTCCAATCAAGTGTTCACTTAGGGGGTTATACCACATCCGCATAGATTGTTTTAATCTATAAAGTGAGCGTTTCAATTTTATTGCAAACGCACTTCGTGGTGTAGAGTTACTTGATTTTGGTAATGTAATGTCATCAAACACTTTTATATCTCTAAATATAGATCCATATAGAGATATGTATTAACCACATCCATGAGCTGCATTTTGTAACACCCTAAAAATAGGGATAACAAAAATCCGGAAAACGGACGTGAGGTATGCTAAAATTGTCATAGCAAGAGCCTCCAAAAAATGGGGAATATAAAATTAATAACCTGTTTAATCACAATTGTAATTTAACGGACAGTAAACAACAACCAACTAATATAATTTCTACATCTAGAAAAGAGATTACAAAAAGGGTTGTCATCTATAGACCCAAACGGTCTATATCCAAAAGTATAACGCGTCCATGTGCAATTCCCCAAGCTCTCACCCCCAAGCAACTAAACCGGCTTAAGACCGCCGCCGCTAGAACCTGAGATACACATCGACACCAAACAAGTGTTAGTCCAAAAAGCCTAGTGAGTTGAACAATAATAAGCATGCATGAACAGATACAATTCTTATCAGCAGTTAACCAGTGTTCAACATATGTGGAGTCATTAGGGGAGACCCAAAGCACCAATCAAGTTCCACCCAAGATTCGATATACCTTGATGCCCTTAACAAGGAACACCCCAAAGGCCCGGCACACCCGAAGACTATCACTAAGAAAATTCCCCGAATGGCGGAGGTCTAGGCACATACCATCACAGTGGCGCCCAAGACTACATCCTCCTAGTGTACTGACTTGGTTCGTCCACATAACGCATATATGAGGTCCTTTAGGTGTATTTCAACCCAACATATTTCAATACCAACTACGGGTACAATATTACCATCCTATCCTCATGCAATCCAACAAAAGACCCAAATGACACTTATATTCATCATGCATATAAATATGTCATCAAAGTGGTATTCCAACTAGAACCATCACAATACCCATACATGCGTACCTTTCATATCAAGTTAATCACATTGTATATCCATAAGAAAAGCCCCAAATAATGGCACTCATAACATAAGACATAGCATATCACCAATATCTATATTTCCAACTATTTTCATCAAGAAATCCCAAATACTTGTACACATAGAGATAAAATAGCAAATAGAAGATTATGATGTGTATCTAGTTTTAACAAAGGTTTAGTAAACTCACAATTTAACCAAAAACCTAGAAAAGATGAAACCCTAGCTTTTGAAGAAGATGAGACTTGAAGAAGATGAAGATCTTGAAGGATGCTTCAATGAAATCACTTGGATGAACCTTCAATGATGATTTAATGCTCTTATCACCCAAAATCTGGAAGTTATAAGGTAGGAGACGAAAACCCCAAAATCAAGCTTTTGGATACTTGAGGAAGATGAAGATGGAGATGGTGGTGAAGCTTCCAATCCGAAACCTTGGATGATGATCTTCACTCTAGCAATAAATGGTGGAAGATTGGTGGTTGAAAGAACCTTAGATGAAGTAGGTTGAGAGGAAGGGTTTGGGAGAGAATGTTTGAAATGAAGAAGATGAGAAATGAGAAATATTTGGGAAAATTCATTTAATGCCCGCACTGGGCTACTGCCTCATGCGCACGGCCCATGCGTTTTTAATGAAGGATGGCGCACGGGTCGTGCGCCACACACAGAAGCACATCAAACTTCTTTTCATTTGGTCAAATCCCGTTTTGGTCATAACTTCTTCGATATAGCTCCGTTTTTGCTACGGAAAGAACCGTTGGACTCGTAGTTAAATCATTCATCCATTCAAACTATAAAATTAAAGATTCAAGCCCAAAAAAAATCAAAGATCTAATTTAACCAATGAAATTTTGGGGTGTTACAATCCTCCCCACCTAACGAGGAATTCGTCCCCGAAATCTTACCCTAACTAAACAAGTGAGGGTATCGTAACTTCATATCATCTTCGGATTCCCATGTAACATTAGCACCCCGATGATGCTTCCATTGGACTTTAACCATAATTACGTCCTTATGCCTCAACTTCTTTACCTTCGATTCTAAAATCGCTTCCGGTTCTTCTACACAACGATTCCCATTGTCCGCACGAATTTTCGACAAAGGAATCACACTTTCCTCTTCGGCTAGACACTTTATGAGGTAACATACGTGAAACGTGAGATGTATTTCCTCCATTTCCGGTGGTAAATCCAACCGATAGGCTTGTAAACCAATCTTCTCCAAAATAATGAATGGTCCAAGGAAACGAGGGCTAAGCTTCCCACGCTTCCCGAAGCGTATGATCCCCTTCCACAGAGACACCTTCAACATGACCCGGTCACCCACTTGAAACTCGATCGGTCTTCTCTTCTTGTCCGCATAACTCTTTTGTCGGTCTTGCGCCGCCTTTAGCCTTTCCCGGATCTCTTTCACCTTGTCGGTCGTCTCTTGAACGATTTCTGGTCCGGCAAATTGCTTCTCGCCCGCTTCTAGCCAACATACCGGGGTTCTGCACTTCCGTCCATACAAAGCCTCGAACGGTGCCATTCCATTACTAGAATGGTAACTGTTGTTGTACGCGAACTCTACTAGAGGTAGATGTGAATCCCAACTTCCCCCGAAGTCTATCCCAACTTCCCCCGAAGTCTATTACAAATTATTTATCTATGTCTTACAGGATTTACACTTGGTGGGTTAGCATTACCAAACCAAGTACCTGTTCATTTGTCAAATAATATGATTATCCTGGATTGCTTATTTAGGCCAATTTGCTCTTTGTTGATATTTTTCAACTGAGCATGGTTCGATGTCAATGTGCTCTATCATCTCATAAGCAACAATATATGCGAAATATATCATCAATGAGTATGTATAATCTGTCCATCGAGTCATATGTACTCTCATAATTCATTTGAAATTTCTTTAATCTCTGGAATCAATATTAACTTTGGAGCGTCCTCCAGTAATGATTCATAGACATAGTTTAATCATAGACAATCTCGTGAGAGGTTTATGTATTGATGACAAATAGTTGTGCCTTACTTTTCTCTTCCTTTAGATGAGTATCTATCGAACCAAGTAGCTTCCCCCATTTCCGTTTGGGAGCTACGACCTCAACCACACATCCACCATGTGTGATTGCAACGCACTTTCCAGCGACGGTGTGCCCTTGTTTGGGGACTTTAACCTTGCGAGTATATTTGCAGCTCTTATATGTGATTTTGTCACTTATGGAATAACATTAAACGTATCAGGTATCGAGTCTGATTCGTTTGACTTCAACATTACGTTGTGAAGTTTTGGGGATCAAAATGAGACAGAGTGGGAATATTCAATGACACTTCCTGTCGTTCTCATGGAAAATCCTTTTTCCTATCTCCCCCTAACGACGGGAAGACTGTCTCATGAAAGTGACAACCCGCAAATCTAGCGGTAATGAGATCACTAGTCAAATATTCTGATTAGCGGATAATTGTTGGGGATTCATATCCAACATATACTAAGTCGTCTTTAAGGACCCGTTTTGATGCACTGTGGGGGCGCAATTAGCACATATATTACATAACCAAACATGCGTAAATGTAAACTATCAGGCTTATATCCAGTTACCAACTTGTAACACCCCGATTTTCGAAAGATATTGATCCAAATTAATACAAAAACCGAGATATTAAGGAAAAATAAGATTTTTGATTTTGGACTTGAATCCTTGATTTTATAGTCTAGATGGATGAATGATTCAATTACGAGTCCAACGGTTCTTTCCGGAGTAAAAACGGAGCTATAACGAAGAAGTTATGGCCAAAACAGTATCGAGAAGAAAACCAGGGAAGCGGGCGACTTATGCCGCGACTTAAGGTCGCGAAACAAGTCGCGAAATCCACTGGATCGAGCTTAAATCGCGATTTTCAGCCCCAAACTTCATTCCTTCATATCTCCTTCATCCTAGCTCCGATTTGGGTGATTCAAAGTGTTACGGTTTCGTTTTTGAGAGCTCTTCAAGGATCTAGAAAGAGATTGGAAGTCTATTGAAGGATACTAGAGTATTTTGTGGTGGTAAGCTTCTCATCTCTCTCTATTCATCTTCTTCACCAAAGTATTCTAGGGTTTCATCCACCCCTTGTTCTCCCTTTCATAGATTGAAGGTTTGTGATCATTTTGGTGAACTATAAGTGTTTTGGTTGGTGAATTCAAGCTTGGGTTAAGGTAATATTCTATTCTCTTCGGTTATAGAAGTTAGGGTTTCGGTATTAGTTGAGGTATCCATGTATATGGTTTGGGAAATGATTGTTTATGGTAGAATATGTATATTTATGGTTGGAACCTTGTGGATCTAGGTTTTGGAAGATTTGATTTGAAGAATCAAGATCTTCAAGGAAAGTTCTAAGTGGGTAAAATCTAGATTTAGTCTAAATCTAGCAAGGTGAGTTTACTAAACTTTTGTTAAAACTGGATACACATCATAATTGCTTAATTGTTGTTATTATCACATATTTGCTCAAAATGGTCATCTTTACGGGTTTATGTATTTGATGGTATTTCCATGAGATTATGTGAGATATATGTATATGAAGTATCATCCCATGATTTACTCTATGTTGTGTAATTAATTGGGGATTTACATTATGTGTGCCCACAATGGGTATTCGACATGATTAAGGAATATATGTTTGGTATAACATGATGATTTCCATTCAGAATACACTTTTGGTGTTATTGTATCTACAAGGTGGCTATGTGGATATTCATGTCATATGATGGATTTACATGCTTGGGATGGTAATATTGTGTTCTTGGTTGGTACCCGAATGACTAACGGGTTGAAACACATCATTGAGACCTCCTAAATGCATTATGTGGACGAACCAAGTCCGTGATTCACTATAGGAATGTAGGTGGGTGACATTTGGAGAATTTTCCTGTTGGAGTAGTCTCGTATGTACCTAGATCTCCGCCGTAGGGGAATTTCCTAAGCGGTAGTCCCCGGAGCGTGTCGGGCCTTTGAGTCGCCAGAGAAAGTGGCTTCAAGGTGCATTGCCTCTTTGGGTGAACCGGATTGGAGATATGGGTCACTCCCGTTGACTCCACATCTACGTGATTAATTGGTTAACTGCTGATAAGAACTGTAACTGTTTCTGGTATGCTTTTACTTGTTCAACTCACTAGGCTTTTTGGCCTAACACTTGTTTGGTGTCGATGTGTATCTCAGGTTCTAGCGGCTCCGGTTCTAAGTTGGCATAGTGCTTGGGTGAGAGATTGGGGAATATTGCATTTGGACTTACTTTTGGTAGGAGAACCCTTTGGGTTTATATATGACACCCTTATTTGTAATCTTTTTTCTAGTTATAGAAATTAGACTAGTTGGTGGTTATTTATTGTCCGTTTTTTTGGATTTTTGTTATCCCTATTTTTAGGGTGTTAGACAACTGGTACGCATGAGGCTAGTTAGCAAGCAGTGGGTCTAAAAACAAAAAGGGAAAAAAACTGCATATAATAATTACATAACCCCAGGTAGATGTGGGTAAATTGGTGCGCATTACTAATACCTAAGATGTCATCATATTCTTTTGATAACAACTTCTATGAGACCATTTTATATATATACACTTGGAGTATAGGAAACTCTACATTGATCCTAATACATATTAAATTAACATCAAATCCTTATGATGTAAATTCTCCAGCATTCCAAGTCATGTAGACTTAATGAGATAATCAGGGTGGTGAGCCCTTAAACGTATAGCTAGTGCTAGGAGTGCAGTATTTCATGTGGACAATAATACGACATGCGTTCATCGTGTCGAAACCAGAACCATAAAGTACTTTAATGGCCCACATTCTGGATGTTTATGTCCATAAATATCACCTTGTATTCGTTGTAACAATGGAATATTTTTGTATTATGTCCCTTAGTTTTAGGATAATCTCATTCCTGTCTTGGCCAAGGATTAGGGTATATATAAAAGTTTTAGGTATTCGAGAGGGCATATTATGATGGCAATGTTGTTTCTTATGCTGTAGAAGTCAACAGTTGCAATTTGTCTCATTCCGCCTTTCACTCGAAAGAGAATGTGTCTATGTGTATTTTGCAATACACGGATCACTATGTCATAACCATGGTGTCTCACATGGTCATGTCGAAACATATATGTATCATTTCCCCCAAAGTTCTTTATTGGTGACAAAATATGTTTCGATGACCCAATAATCTACTAGTTTGACACATTAGTTTCCATGATATGTTTACTTTCATATTCATTAGAACTTATGTATATATGCTCATTTCCATTTCCATTTGATACAAATATCTTACAAGGTTCCTATTAATCTTGTACCAACAAGAAAGTGACAGTCCATCGTCTAAGTAATATGTATTTGTCTATCATTTTAGATTGTGGAATATTCTACAAAAACTCAAGTTCTCCTCGATACATTCATACATGGAACGGAGAATATTAATAGTTTTGTTATTTATTTAGATGTATTTCTTTACATCTATGATGGTTACATATTCGATTTTACTTTAGCAAAGAAATTAATTTTGATGCTTAAAATTAATTTCAAATAAACATATGTTTAATCAATATTAAATATTAAATTAATATGTTATAGCTCATTTTCAACGTGTTTCCTTTTTGACAAGAGAATTCTTTAGTGCATTTCTTATTTGATTGTCCATTATCACATGGGGCAGTAGTTGTATCTCTACTCCAGATGTTGAAAAATTATTCCCAACTCTTACCAAGACCCTGACCCCGTTCTAGGGTTTCGTCCACATAGTGGATAAATGTCACATGTGTGAAATTGTTTTTAACTGTCCGTTCTTTGGAGTTGTTTCCAATTTTAATACTTTCATTATTGATCTCGAGAATTTTCTTTGTCTCGACATATGTGGTGTTATTATTCCAAAAAATCTTGTTATGTCTCTCAACCACTTGCAGTAGGTTGATGAGTTTGTCTAAATGTTACTTTCCAACTTATATTAGTTCATTAATATTTTTGATATATGAAAGGTGGAAATAATGTTAAGAGTCATGTCATCTTTTGTGAGTTCCTTGCCACAGAGATTGATACGCGTTTTGGATATAACATTTATTTGTTGAAATCAGTTACCTTTTTGTAATCGAGTAAGTGAGTTTCATTCCACTGTACGATTAGTTCGGGAAGTACATATTCATGAGTACTCCCGATTATCTCTTTCGGGACATCCCACATTTCTTTGGGGGTTTATAGTAAAGACATTCCTATGAAACTTAGGATTTATATGTCGTTTCAAAACATGAGGGTATTTGTTTGTACTTTTTCAAGAGGTTGGTTTTAGAGTCAATTGGAGAGTTGATGGACTTTAGGTATTTTCTTGTACCTTTTTAGAATGAGGTTTATATACTCATTTATGATACTCATATTCTTTTGAGTTTACTTCGTTGATTTTATGATGAGTCATTTACATATATAAAGGATAATATATGATTTTCTTTTTTTTATAAGAAAATGGATATGGTTATGAAATTTCATTATCATAATAATATTGGATTTTTGTATGTTTATATTTTGTTGATAATACTTCATCAATATTTCAACTTGCGAAAAAGAAATCACTCAATCTATTGGATTTCCAGGTATTAGGGGAATCACATGGATTTCTTAAGTCCTTACAAACCTTAGGGCTGTTTACACCCGTTTGACAAAATCCAGTCGATATTTTGTGATTTATTTAATTTAAATATAACATTGTTAATTATAGAGCATTTGGCATGAGACCAAAAATTGATATGAGTTTAGCATATGAAACCAATTTCAATGTTTTAATACCTTAATGGTATTTTGGGATATTTTGTTATGAGCCAAATAAATATTGGTTTTGACATAAAGTCAAATTCAAATGGTTAATATTTTACTAACATTTTTGGATATATGGAGATTGGAAGTGTAACCTTCAAAAAAAAAATTATAACATGGGGATGATTTATAACTAATATAAGAATAATGTTTTTGGAAATAAGCAATACAATCGTCATTATTAGGAATTTATTCTGACTAAGATATGCTTATAATTATACTCCAATATTTAGTAACAAAACATATATGGCAATATATATATAGGGGTGGTATCAATTGAAAACCAAGTTTCATTGGAAACTTTAGAAACCAGATTTCAGCCATTGATCTTTATAATCAATGGTTAAGATTCATTTGAATTATATATGGTAGTAAATTAATTAATTTATTAATAATAAATAAAAATAATAGATGAAAAGGGTAAATATGTCTTTTGATTTTGTGTCTCAAATATGGCAAGAAAGATTTATTTTATTTAGATTACTTGAAACCAAAATAAAATTTTCCACGCAATCTAAATTTTGATATTTTTTTACTATAAAAACGAGGAGCATTTGTCTTTTCATCAAAAAAATTATTTTTCTTTTTAAACTGTAAAAAAATATATTTTTTTAATTTCATTTTATTATAAAATTTCCCACGCAATCTAATATTGTGATGAAACAGAATGAATTTGTGGATTACAGATTTCATCAGGTTCATCGTGTTAGCATTATTATTTCATAATGAAAATAGATTGATCAGGTTCATCGTGTTAGCATTATTGTTTCATAATGAAACATGATGAATTTGTGTCATTTTTGTTAACTTCCCATTTTTGTTTCATTACCTGTTCAGTTGCATATCCGTATATGAAAATAGATTCATCAGGTTCATCGTGTTAGCATTATTGTTTCATAATGAAAATAGATTCATCAGGTTCATCGTGTTAGCATTATTGTTTCATTATTACCATACATAAGCTAAATTAAAATTAAATAATTTACCTAAATTAAATATCTCATTTTTAAATTAATCAATGCTTATTATTACCATATATAAGCTAGATTAAAATTAAATAATTATTAATATAATAATAATAATAGTTACCATATATATTATGAAATAATGTAAAAGACAAAAATAACTTTTTCAATTAAAAATAAAAATAAAAAAAGAAATTCACTGATTGGTTGATTTCGGTTTCCAAAGTTTCCAATGTAATACTGGTTTCCAATTGATCGTTCACATATATATTACATTAGAAAAACAACATACGTGCTTTATAAACTAGGCAAACAATTATAATAATTTTATAAGACCTAAAGCATATTGAATTAAATTCAATAGTTTTTTTTTCTCACACATCGACCCTTCAAAATGTGCATAATAATTGCCTTAAGTATAATCCAATACATTTTATAAACATATTCCGAAAAAAAAATTAACAAGTTTAATATGTAAATGTCATAAATATACGCCTATAATAAACATTGAACCAATAAATTAATATTAACAATTAAAATCAATAGTATCCAAAATTAAAATAATTGGATCACATCTAAATATGTTAATCAGTCATGATATAAATTAATAAGAAAAGATAAATGAATCAAATATCTTTTTTTTCAATATCAATTACATAAGGATATATATATATATATATAATTACATATAAAGATGTACAATCCTTATTGCATAAGATACAAGTTAACATAGCAATAATGGTTATTATTATTATTATTATTATTATTTTTAACCTCTTATAATGAGAACTGAAGGAACATAAATATCTAACCCGTAGAGTAAGTATATCACGAGTTCAAAATTATACACAGTTATATGGTTTAGGTTCATACACATACTTAAGGTCATGCCCCGTTCATCCTCATATATTTAAGCAAATTCAAAAGAAAATCATGCATATGATAAAGATGAAAAACTCAAGAATACAGAAAGACTTTTTACCTCGTCATATGGATTTTTTTTTCCCATTCATCCTTCAAAGCATGATTCGAGTTTGTTTCTGGCTTTGTCGTTCTTGTAATTCATTTGATGAAACAGTAGCACAGACGAACATCGTGTTGATAACGTGTTAAAGGAGAAAAACAAATAGAACAACAATATGGAGATAATAACAATAAGACAGAGAGAATAAGTCATTAATTCTCATTAATCATAAGCCCTTTAAATAGTGAGGAGTTTACAAAGAAAATGAAACATTCATTATGGTAATTTCTAATGCTAGGAGAATATTATATCAATCACTTCCTTTTGATGATGGCACATAATCTTACAACAATATTTAATTTTTAACATTTATTTTATGAGAGACTAAAATAGAAAGGTGAACAATTATTTTACGATGAAAAAATAGTTAATTACATATGACCAAACTAGCTGATAAGATAGTTGATAAATACTAATGATAAGGTAGTTGGTTGATAAATACTATAAATTTACCGAAAATGGCGTTTGACGAAACTAACTGATAAAGTATTTGACAAATATAAAAGGGAAAAGTCAAAAAAAACCCAATGGACTTTAGTGTTTGGAGTGATTAAGTCCTTGGACATTTCAAGACCTGTTAACTAAATCATTGGACTTTTGATAACCTATTGAATACATCCTTAACAATTAAAAAATTAACTTGCAACCTATATAGCAGATAAAACTACAAATTAAAAACAAAGTCACCTACTTTATCCGCCTACAAATTAAAAATGGAAAAATTAACTAAAATAGTCAATCTCATCATCCATATTTATTTTTCCTTTACTTTTTTTTAAAATTGTTAAAGTTTGCACATAATGTGTTTTTTTTTCTGCATAAAAATTGTTTTTTTTCCAAAAAAATAAAAATAACAAACATTCTCATGTAGAAAAATTTATGTATAAAGATTCACTTTCTGCTTATAGTTTTAGAAAAAAATTACGTTTTGCATTCTTATAAAGTTATAATTAGTTATTTAATTTATTTTATATCAATTACTTTTTCATTTATATTTTTATTTTATTAACATACACAATCGGATATTAACTAAAATATATCAAAAAATTAGTTTTTTTACAAATTACACAATTATAGTCGTTTCGTCAATACATTCAAAATGAACTCAATATTGTTTTTGAACTTTAGCTTGTATTATTCAATATCATAAATACGTACGAATTATTTTTAATTTTTACCCTTTATAATTACAAATTAATCTTATATTATTAAATAAATAACCTTAAAAGATAGAAAGTGTAAATATTAAATATAATTAGTACGTATTTATGATATTTAATAATATGAGATTAAATCCAAAAAAATCAATATTATGCTCATTTTAAACGTATTGACGAGGCAATTATAATGATGTAATTTGTAAAAATACATATTTTTTTGATATATTTTAGTTAATATACGATTATGTGTGTTAATATAATAAAAAATTAAAATAAAAAGGTAAAAGATATAAAGTAAATTAAATAACAAATTATAAAGATGTTTCCTATTTTTTTTTTTTGCCAAAAACAGTTTTTAAGGCAAAAAAATAATATGTTTTGCCTATTTTAAGAAAAGACTTTGAAAATGCTTAAAAATTAATTTTGTTGATGAGTTTGACTATTTTAATTAATTTTCTTATTTTTCTTATTTGTAGGGTGATAAAGTAGGTGACATCTTTTTTGTTTTTTCTTCTAATTTGTAGTTTTATCTATTATGTATGTTACAAGTTATATTTTTAAGTAATAAGAATGTATTTAACAGGTTTCCAAAAATCCAAAGATTTATTTAGTGTGTTTTGAAATGTCTAAGAACTTATTAGTTCTAAAAAATTGTTCAAGGACTTAATCACTCCAAACACTAAAGTCCATTGGTTTTTTTTGGACTTTTCCCAATATAAAATTACTAAAAACAACGTGTTATAACAATTATATAACATAATTAAATTAATTCAATAAAATATATCACCATATTAAAATGAGTAGATAATGATTTTTTCAATTAATAAATGTTTAATAGACAATCCTAGCATTCCATATAATATTTCAAAGGCTAAAATTAATTTCTTGCCTCTTATAACATAACATGTTAGTGCATCTAACGAGTTTTTTAAAGTCATTAATTAGTATAATAATCAAATATTAACTTTCGAAAAATCTTTCATATCAATTATTAAATAATCGTTAATATAATAAGGAATAACAAAAATAATATACATATAATTAATATTAGTTATATGATTAATAATAATTGAAAATAGTTAATAGTGTTAGTCCCAAAGAAATAAACAAGTATTGTAGGGGGGGTTGAATACAATAACACAAAATTACTTAATTTTAATTCTTTTATTGATAATGAATATTAAGAATTACACAAAGATAAATAAAGATTGTTGCGGAATAAGAATAGTTAAGAACTACTCTAAACAAACTAACACTTAGAAGATATTAATAACACAAAGACTTAAACCTTAGAGAGACAAGAGAAAACTATCAACCTGCTTGAAATCTTGTGAATACCAAAACTTGAGCTGAAAGCGTGAGTAGCAAGGTGCTACTTCCATCATTTATATATTATCCAATGTAATGAGTGCAAATGACAAGTAGGAGTAAAGGCAAGAGTGGTTTAGATATTGTCAATAAATTATAAGATATTTGATGTGACATGTCATAACACAAAAGGTAACTTTTGTGCTATGAAAGTACAATATCAATTATAAAATATTCAAGGGACAATCTCTTTGAGATCAAATTGAAAATATACGTCTCAATCAAGTTAAGACTAATTGTATATCTTCTCAAGGAAGAAATAAGCTTCCATTCCCATTGTCAGAAGATCATTGGGAATGAGGAAGTATGTCAAATCATGAGGATTTAACATAAATGCTCTTACAAGATAAAGAAGCAATCTGTAAGAGGAAGACTACCGAAAGAGGAATTCGTTAACTGAGATATGTGCCGAAAGAGGAGTTCGGCACAAAAGAGAAGGTATGCCGAACAACAAATCGGTAAGAGTAAGAATTGCCTTTTAGAAATCGTCAAGGGTATGATCTGCCGAATAGGAATCGACAGACTAGGCTTAGTTCACTTTTGAAGTTCATCTCAATCCGCAGTGTAGACTTCCTTCATGTTGAATTCGGTTTGTCTTCGACTCACCGATCTGTTTTACTAACTAATCTATTACAAAGAACCATAAATCAAAATACAAGATTCAATCATCAATAAAGACTAAGGAGAGGTTATCTTTAAATCTTAGATGACCCAACAATCTCCCCCTATTTGATGATAACATCTCATACAACTTAGAAGTTAATGAATAATGCATTTTGACCCTTTTTCATACTCTTTTGGGTTCTTTTTCACATAGACCATTCTTTTTGTTTATTTTTGGATTTTTTAGAGTATCCGACATTTACAAGTATAAAAGAATGAAATAAAGATTTGTACAAACTATTTACGATAAGTAATAAAAACTCAATGTATTAATCTTTTTAAGAAGATTACAATACAGAGGAAAACAAAATAAACATAAACATAAAACTACACCGAGTTTATTCAAAAGAAAAATGCGGTTCAGCATCCCTCTTCTTTAGTTCGTCGGTAGTAGCCACATAGAGATCCCTAGCCGATATTGGAATTATTTGAATAATCCCGTGGAGAAAGGTTGTGTCGGCAATTGGGATTTGGCTTGATCTGAAGAAGGAGATCTGCCCAAGCGCGTTGTTGAAGAAGATACCATGAGTCGGCTCAGAAATCACAGTGGTTGAAGGATGAGGAACCGGAATTGGTAATGATAGATCGAGATTTGAAGTATCCGGGACCTTTCCTTCTCTAGCCATTTGGGCAAACACGTCTTCCTTTTTGGATTTCGACTTCGATTTGGGAGGAGGACGACCAGACATTAAATTGTTGATGATCTCTTCTTCGGCAGGAGTATGGATAATGTTGTATCTTTTTCGGTAGGTTCTGAACTTGGTTTGAAGATCTGCAATGTATTTATCAACCTCAGCTTTTGCAGAGCTTTGGCTTTTTAACAAGAAGATACCAATTTCTACCCATTCTGATACTCCGAACCGAACAAGAGAGTCCAGTCTGTCCATAGACAATGAAGCATCATCCCTGGTAATCTTTAGCCGAATAACCTTGCAGCTTGCAGACGGTTTGATTATTTTGACATCTGTGATTTTGGCAGAGATTCGACGTCTATTAAGAGTTTTGCGGTACCATTCGATACACAAAGACTTTATTTCCTCATTTTTCTTCGCCGAGTCCTCTAGAGCGCTCATATGAGTTTTGATTGTATCGGTAGGATCTTCTTCGGCAACAATCTTCAACGCTAGCTCGGCATCTCTGTCACGAGCAATTTGGGCAAGCTTTGCAGCTTTCAGTTCCTCTTCAGATAAGCCTACATCAGGAGAGGTAGCCTTTGGAGGAAGAAGATGAAGACCAGCACCATCCGCAACTTTCTTTAATAAAGCATCTTTACGACGCTTTTCTTCAACAACTACTTCATCTGGTGACATACTAGCTTTGCCCTTATCCATTTTGGGCATTTTCTCCCCCTCAGGCTCTTCGACCACCTTGGGTTGATCGTTTCCCTTCTCTTTGGTAGCAGAAGGTTCGGTAGAAGCAGATGGTTCGGTAGTAGCAGGTTAGGCAGAAGCAGAGGGTTTTTCCTGACTCGTACTGATATGAACCTGAGAATGGAGTTACTCCCCCTCAGTCTGTTTCTCCCCCTCAGTCTGTTTCTCCTCTCAGTACGAGTCGGGGAAGAAACACCAGATTTAGCCGACACACGGCCTACCCGTCGATCAATACGCTCCAAAACCTTGCGATCGTCAAGAGTGAATGCAGACTCAGTGATATCAATGTCGAGAGACTGAGCACAGTATTGAGCCATATCGGCAGGCAGAGAGTCAAGACGCTTATTTATAGTCTGCAAGGCACTTAGAATTGCAGAATTAATAGACTCCTGAGCCGAGGTCTGCTGCCGCAGACGGATAATATCTTGATCCCAAGCATCCGAGGTGGCCTTGAGAATAGCCACAGACAAGGTCAATGAGGTATTTTGATCATTAAGCCTGACCACCTCCTTGAGAAGAGATTCCATAGCTGCTGATAGAGGGGCACGAAGACCATCAATTTGCTTATGCAGTACATCCAAACACCGAAAGATGTCGCGATTAAGATCGACAACCTCAGAATTTTGCTCCTTTACGAGCTGCAGAAGTTCTTCCAAAGAGATGTTGTTGGCGTTCAGAGAATCGAGGAACGCCGGCTCACGCAAAGACTTGCGAAGTTGTTCAAACTGGGTACCAAGCATTCGTACCTGCCGGTTAGAGGCAAGGCATTCGGCAGATATTGTGATCGGTACCTGTGTAGAAGGCCCAACCATTTTGGCAGGGGAAGGTTTTGGTGAGGGAGATTTCTTTGGTGAAGGTTTAGGAGAAAAGGATATTTTTGGTGAAGGTTTAGGAGAAAGAGATTTCTTTGGTGAGGATGAGGGAGAAGGTGATTTATTCGGTGAGGAGGAGGGAGTGAAAAGGTGTCGATACATATCCTGGGATAAAACCCCAGTTTGTGCAACATCAACAAGATTGACCCCGGGTGATAGGCTGTGTTGTGAGGAAGCAGAATGTCGGTCCGGAGAGAAGACCAACTCATCTTCAACCTCCACACAAAAATGAGGAGGAGAAGAAATATTTGGGGACTCCTTTTGTACAGCCAAATCTTCGTGAGAAGGTTTGGAGGAGGTGGGAGAGGGTTTAGCAGATCCCCGTGGCCCTGGAGGGGAAAGTTCAACATCTGCCGATTTTTTGAGAATCGGTAGATGGAGTGTGAGTTTCGGCCGAAGGATTCCTAAGTTTCTTAGAACGAGACTTAGGAGGGGATTTTGGGCCCCGTCGCTTAACATAAACAGAAAGGGTAATGACCTGGGTAGCCACCGACGGATTTGTCAGCGGCAGAGTCATAAGAGCAAGTGCGACGTTGCCGGTGGCCTTTTTCTTTTTAATAGTCACCGACTTAGCTCGGGATGGTTTTAGGGAGAAGGGACCACTGATTTGGATGGCTTGGGAGAAGATGAAGGCCATTTGGATTCATCTTCGCCAAACATTCCCCAGATCGGATTGGGAGAAGAAATGAAAGAAAGCATACCTGAGGTGAGCGGAGAGTCGGTAGGCTTCGTTTGTTTGAAAATAGTTTGCTTGCTAATTTGAGAAATTGGTAAGTCAAACTTGATCATCGGCTCGGGGAGAGCAGCATTGGCACGTAGTTGTGCAGAAAGCTTGTGGTTGATGATGAGAGAGATGAAGCGGGGAAGAGCCACATTGTGATTCCTGGGAGGAGAGATGGCGGTGATCAATGAGTCGAAGAATACCTGAGCAAAGTCGATCCGCCTCATAAAAATGAGAGCATGAGCCAGACGAGTAATGGATGCCGGAGATTGATCCCACCCCGAAGTTTTGTGGGAAAGACAATAAAGGAGGTGAGAAAAGAAGTAGTTCCATAGTGCACCCATATTCTTTCGTAGGAGAGTGTCGGGACCCTTAGATTTTCCATCGTGCACATACTGGAGAGCTGCAACGACCTCATCATGCTCGTGATGAGTAGGAAATGGAGCATACACATTAAACTCTGGAATTTGGAGAACTGAGCGAATATCATCCACCCCAAAAGAGAGATCGGGGTGCTCTTCAGAGGATAAAACGGAAGCAGACACCTGGTGAGTAGTAGAGTCATACTTACAGGTTAACCAAAGGTTACCAAGGAGCATTTTGCTCATCTTGGTGGAGGCAGTGAGAGCATGGCAGATTGGAGATCGTTGGAGAAAAATGGATACTTGGTTGAACTCTAGGTGATCAACATCCGCCGAGAGACGAGCAACTTGGTTGCATGAATGAAAGATGAGAGACTCTCGAGTGAGAGAAGTATCCTTGGAAGCCTTTGTCGATTTGGAGGATGCCATTGATGAAGAAAAGAGTTGCAGGTTTAGGGATTCTTGATGAAGAAGATGAGAAAAACAGGTAAAGAATAAAAAGGAAAAGAAAAGAAGTATTTATAGGTTTGAAAAATAAGAGGGAACAGATGAATTCAAAACGTTTAAAGGTAATGATGGTGCGACGCATACGTGCGTCATTGAAAAGTGCAAGAGCCGAAAAACGGCATGGTGTCAGATCGGGGACGTCCCATCATATGACGCACGAACACTGAAGTGACACGTGGCATTAAAGCATTGGATAACGAAAATGTGCCGAATTGATTCGGTATGTGTGATGTGGATAAGGATGACACATCATACAAGATAGCGAAAGATAGAGGTACCGAAATATGAGAGATACTTCGGTAGGAAGGAATACCGAATGTCGAAAATACTTTGGTAATGATAATTTCGGTGGGAAGAGATACCGAAATATAAAGGTACCGAAGGTGAGAGGTACCGAAGGTGAGAGGTACCGAAGTTATATGCCGAAAGAAACTAAGCTTCAGTAAGAGAGGTACCGTCAATTATTGGAATTTTTTTTAACATAAATTTAACATACCTAAGGATCCCACAAGGAAGTTGAATCGTGCCTCATCCAGTGGTTTTGTAAAGAGGTCTGCAAGTTGAAGATCTGTAGGAATGAAGTGAAGTTCAATATTACCTTTAGAGATATGATCTCTTATAAAGTGATACCGAATATCAATGTGTTTAGATCTGAAATGCAACACTGGATTGTTGGCAATGGCTATGGCACTAGAATTGTCACATAGAATCGGTACATGAGAATAAACTTTGTCATAATCTTGTAGTTGGTTCTTCATCCACAAGATTTGAGCACAACAACTTCCAGCTGCAACATATTCGGCTTCGGCAGTGGAGGTGGATACCGAATTTTGCTTCTTACTGGACCAGCTGACTAAGTTTCCACCTAGTAATTGACAGCTGCCAGTTGTACTTTTTATGTCAACCTTAGACCCTGCAAAGTCAGAATCTGAATAGCCAATTAAATCAAAACCTGAGTCCTTGGGATACCAAAGACCCAGATTCATGGTACCTTTTAGGTACCGAAAAATACGTTTCACAACCGCCAAGTGAGATTCCTTGGGATTGGCTTGATAACGTGCACACAGACACGTAGCATACATGATGTCAGGTCTACTAGCAGTAAGATAAAGAAGAGACCCTATCATTCCTCTATAATTTGTGATATCCACTGACTTGCCGGTAGAATCTGCATGAATATTTAGAGGTGGTGCCATTGGAGTTTTCATGGAAGAACAATTTTCAAAATCAAACTTTTTCAATAGATCACGAATATATTTATTCTGACAAATGAAAATACCGTCAGAGGATTGTTTAATTTGAAGACAAAGAAAGAAAGTTAGCTCACCCATCATGCTCGTCTCATATTTACTTTTCATGAGAGAGGCAAACTCCTGACAAAGATTTTCATCAGTGGCACCGAAAATGATATCATCCACATAGATTTGAACAAGAATGATATTACCTTTTGTTTTCTTGAGAAAAAGAGTATTATCAATTTTACCTCTGGTATATCGGTTGGAAAGAAGAAAGTCAGACAAGGTGTCATACCAAACACGAGGAGCTTGTTTCAGACCATAGAGGGCCTTGTCAAGTCTGAACACATGGTACGGATGAGCGGGATCTTCAAAGCCAGGTGGTTGTTTCACATAGACTTCTTCAGCAAGTTCTCCATTGAGAAATGCACTCTTAACATCCATTTGAAAGACCCGGAAGTTTTTGTGAGCAGAATGAGCAAGAAATATTCTTATTGCTTCAAGTCTAGCAACAGGAGCAAAGGTTTCATCATAATCAATACCTTCCTCCTGCCTATATCCTTGAGCAACAAGTCTAGCTTTATTTCGGATTATAGTACCGACTTCGTCCATCTTGTTTCGGAAAACCCATTTTGTACCGATAATGGTCTTACCGAAAGGTCGTGGCACAAGTCTCCATACTTTGTTTCTCTCAAATTGAGACAACTCTTCTTGCATGGCAGTGACCCAACAAGAGTCTGTTAGAGCTTCATCAATTTTCTTTGGCTCGATAATAGAGAGAAATATTTCCAACACCTCTTCTGGTTTGGACACCTGCTTGTTGATCACCGATAATTTGATGTATCGGATGATCTTTGGTCCATTTTAGAGCTGGAGGAAGAGGTTCAGGGAAAGTGTTTGAATGTAAAGGATCGGTGAGTATAGGATGTGTATGAAGAATAGGTGAGGTATGTAAGGAAGGTTCGGTGTGAAATGTGGGTTCGGTAGGAGCAATGGGTTTGGTAGCCGGAGAGGGATCTGCCGAACCATGATGTAGAGAAGAAGAAAATACCGAGAATGGTACATAAGGAGGTCCTGAAGTTAGAGTATTTGGATATTCGTCTCCAACACAGGAAATAATCCATTCATGAAGTTCAGTGTCATCACAAGATAGTGAAGACGTCTTGTGATCATCAAACTTCACATGTATTGACTCATCAATACATTTTCTTCTTAGATTGTATACTCTGTAGGCTTTAGAAGAGAGAGAATAACCCACAAAAATACCTTCATCAGTCTTGGGATCAAATTTCCCAAGATGCTCTCGATCATTCAAGATGAAACACTGACAGCCGAAAACATGGAGAAAACTACTGTTTGGTTTTCGGCCATAGAAGACTTCATAGGAAGTTTTGTTGTGTCTTTTCACAATAATAGATCGATTTTGATTGAAACAAGCTGTATTGACAGCTTCAGCCCAAAAATAGGTTGGCAGATTTGATTCACTCAGCATGGATCTTGCAGCTTCACATAGCGTACGATTCTTCCTTTCCACAACACCATTTTGTTGTGGAGTTCTTACAGATGCAAAGTTTTGAGAAATACCTTTGTCACAGAGAAAGGTATCCAAGGTAGCATTTCTGAATTCGGTCTCGTTGTCACTTCTGATAGATCTGACTAGTTGACCGTTGAGAACTTCAGATTTCTTGATGAAGTTGATGATTTCTTCGGATGTATCACTTTTGTACCTGAGAAAGAATACCCAAGTATAACGTGTGTATTCATCAATAATTACAAGAATGTACCTTTTTCCACCTAGGCTAGGTGTGCTGACAGGCCCACATAGATCCATATGCAGCATCTGTAGAGGGGTAGAAATAGAGAAACACTGTTTTGATTTGAAGGAATATTTTGTCAGTTTGCCTTTCTCACAAGCTGCACAAAGCTTCTCTTTTGAGAAGGAGATTTTCGGAAAGCCGACAACAAGTTCTTTGTTGGAGAGAGCATTTAACGTCTTGAAGTTTATATGTGAAAGACGTTTATGCCAGAGCCAGTTCTTCTTTTCAGAGTCTTCAGAAATGAAGCAGATGCTTTCATCTTCAGTTGACTTGTCATTCATATTGATGACATACACATTGTCCTTTCTAAAGCCAGATAGGATAGTGTGAAATCGTTTATCAGTGATGAGATAATCAATTTCTCTGAAAATCACATTGTAACCTAAATCACATAGTTGACTGATGCTTAAAAGATTATGCATCAGTCCCTCCACGTAGGCAACTTTGTTAAAAGTAATGGAACCGTTAGAAAGAGTTCCATCACCTTTAGTGGAACCGCGAGAGTTATCACCAAAAGTTACAGATGGTCCCTTTTCTTTTACAAAGTTCAGAAGAAGAGATTTGTTCCCAGTCATATGTCGTGAGCATCCGCTATCAAGATACCAAGTTTGATGATTCCCATAGACCTGTAAACATAAACAAATTAGTCCTTTGGAACCCGCTTTGAGTTGGGTCCTTTAGGGTTAGAAGAAGAAGAAGAAGGATTGGTCTGACGATATCTTTCGATACGGTCCTTTGGACAGTCTTTGGCCAAATGAAATGTGTCACCGCAGTTGTAACACTTTCGGTAAATAAATTTCTTCTTTGGTTCAAGAGAAGCAACTTTTACCTTCCCTTGAGGTTTAGATTTAAGATGATTGGAAAAATGAGAGGGAATGGGATAACTGTATAGAACGTGAGGGTTATGAGGAGCAGGTCCAAGGATTCCTTTGTAAATAGAAGAAGAAGAGTTGATTGAAATTCCTTTGGACTTCTTTACTTTTAAGGCTCTAGGAATGAAGTCCGTTGTGGTCATGGGAGATTTACCTTTTGAAGAAGGTGTAATTTTTCTTTTGTTAGGAAGATTAACAACAACGGATTTTCCTTTAGAGAGGATAGGAGCCTCTGTAAGAGTATGGGAAGAAGAAGACGAAGAACTGTCGTTTAAATTTAATGATATAAGAAGATCATTTACAGGTTTGACCAACTCATTGGAGTCTTGATCTTCTGTTAGAAGAGGCTTGGAAGATTTAGCGGACACAAAGTAGCCAAACTTTCTTGAATCGCGAAGATCCATTGAATATACTGAATTAGAATCTTCTGAGATAAAATCATCCCAGTCAGAAGAATAAGAAGGTAGTTTAGAAGGCAAAGGAATATTATGAGTAGGAGAAGAAATGTTTTCAGAGGGAGTACACACAACATTCTCTTTCCAGTACCCTAATCCATAAGTTTCACCAACAACTTGATCTTGAAAAATTTTCTCAAGATTTTTGGAAGAGGTGTTCCATTTGTTTAGGGTTTCTTGTTCCTTCTGAAGCTTCTTTAGAAGCTTGTTCTTTTCCTTGGCAAGCACATAGTTTAAAGTCTTTAAGTCATCTAACTCAGCTTTTAGTTTGTTAAACTGTTCTAGCTGGGATAGAGAATCATGAAGTTGAGAGGAGAGAGACTTGACTTGAGCATTTGCTCTTTTCTTTGCATCCTTTTCATGGTGAAAAAGTACAGTTAGAGAGTCAAAAGCCTCAATCTTTTCTTCATTAGTGAGAGAGAGGAAGGGATGTACCTGAGAAGAATAGGAAGAGCACTCAACAGTGAAGTCCATCCTTGAGCCGGAGTCTTTTGGTTCTTCATCGAGTTTGGCCATAAGACATTTACTCGACACTTCTTTCTCACTGTCGGAAGTGGGTTTGTCTGCCCAGTCTAGAGTTTCTGCCATCAAGCCTTTGCCTTTTCGCTGAGTGTTGAAATTTATTTCTTTCTCTCTTTTGTATTTGGCTTTGTATTTGTTGGCTTTGTCGGAAAGCTCTTTGAATGAAGAGGACGGAGAAGGTTTTCTTGGATGCGATCTACCTGTAGAATTAGATCGAAGATGTCTTCTTTTAGAAGAGTTAGAAGAATTAGATTTAGTAATCCTAGAAGGATTGCTTCTACATTCAAATGCAAAATGGCCTTTCTTACCACATGCTTAACAATCTTCCTTGGATTTGTTAAAGGAGTTTCTAGAAGAAGAAAAATTTCTGTTTCTTTGAAATTTATTAGAAGAGTTCTTTTCGGAACATAGAGAAATTTGCAAGCATACCCATCTCCTCTGTCAATCTCTTCTCCTTCATCATCAACTTCACTTAGATAAGCTTCCGAGGAGTGATTCAGATTTTCATGACTTTCTCTATCTGAATCATCAGAAGGGTAGGTTATACGAGGAATACACACAGATTTTTTGGAGCCATCACTGATAAGGGCCATAGAGGGGGCTCTTATTTCTTTATAGATGGTTTTCCTTTGAAGGTGGGTTTGTTCGTGATTAAGAAACATACCATAGAGAGAAGTGAGAGGAAGGCTTTCCAAGTCCCTGGAAGTCTTAATGCAAGTGGAAAGGGTATTCCAGAAATCTGGAAGACCATCCATAAATTTGCATACGATTTCCTCGTTGTCATAAAGTTTTCCAACAAGTTTTAACTCATTTAAAAGACTGTTAAAACGGTTGTAATAGGAGGGAAGAGATTCTCCTTTTTCTTGAGAGAAAAATTCGTATCTACGAACAAGAGATATTTTCTTAGATTTTTTTACTTCATTTGTACCTTCATACAAAACACATAGGGTTGACCACATTTCTTTTGCAGTTTTAAGACTGACAAGAGATTGGTACACTTCATCAAGAAGTGATAGAGCAATGATGGTTCGCACTTTGGAATCAAGTCCAATAATGCGCCTATCTTCTTCATTGTATTCTTTGGTCGTTTTCAAGACATATCGACCAGTGGCAGAAGTTCTTTCCTCCTCTGACGAGTCATCGGAAACTTGAAAAAGATTGTCCTTTTTCTTTTCTTTATCCTTAGGAGTTTTGACAAATCTATCCCAGAGTTTTGGGATAAGAGGACCTTCACTAAGAATGGTAAGATACGGACTGTCAGCTCCTTCAAGGAAGAGCATCATCCTACTTTTCCATAAGGATAAGTTGTTCGAGTTGAACTTAGGAGGTTTAACAATAGATCCATTGTCAGATTAAAAAGAGTTTTGAGAAGAAGACTCAGGTTTTGTAGAAGGAGAAGCCATTACGGATCTGGTTTATTAGATTAAACCAACTGCTCTGATACCACTTGTTAGTCCCAAATAAGTAAACAAGTATTGTGTGTGGGGGGGGTTGGTTGAATACAATAACACAAAATTACTTAATTTTAATTCTTTTATTGATAATGAATATCAAGAATTACACAAAGATAAATAAAGATTGTTGTGGAATAAGAATAGTTAAGAACTACTCTAAACAAACTAACACTTAGAAGATATTAAGAACACAAAGACTTAAACCTTAGAGAGACAAGAGAAAACTATCAACCTGCTTGAAATCTTGTGAATACCAAAACTTGAGCTGAAAGCGTGAGTAGCAAGGTGCTACTTCCATCCTTTATATACTATCCAATGTAATGAGTGCAAAGGACAAGTAGGAGTAAAGGCAAGAGCGGTTGAAATATTGTCAATAAATTATAAGATATTTGATGTGACATGTCATAACACAAAAGGTAACTTTTGTGCTATGAAAGTACAATATCAATTATAAAATATTCAAGGGACAATCTCTTTGAGATCAAATAGAAAATATATGTCTTAATCAAGTTAAGACTAATTGTATATCTTCTCAAGGAAGAAAGAAGCTTCCATTCCCATTGTCAGAAGATCATTGGGAATGAGGAAGTATGTCAAATCATGAGGATTTAACATAAATGCTCTTACAAGATAAAGAAGCAATCTGTAAGAGGAAGACTACCGAAAGAGGAATTCGGTAACTGAGATATGTGCCGAAAGAGGAGTTCGGCACAAAAGAGAAGGTATGCCGAACAACAAATCGGCAAGAGTAAGAATTGTCTTTTAGAAATCGGCAAGGGTATGATCTGCCGAATAGGAATCGGCAGACTAGGCTTAGTTCACTTTTGAAGTCCATCTCAATCCGCAGTGTAGACTTCCTTCATGTTGAATTCGGTTTGTCTTCGACTCACCGATCTGTTTTACTAACTAAGCTATTACAAAGAACCATAAATCAAAATATAAGGTTCAATCATCAATAAAGACTAAGGAGAGATTATCTTTAAATCTTAGATGACCCAACAAATAGTAATTAATAATTAATAGTTAATAGTTAAGTAATTAATAATAATAAAGGCACAAGTGAAAAAAGGTGAAAGTTTTCATTATAACTTATTAAAATACTGTTCCAAATATTGTTTCAATAATATAGTTTTTAGTTATTTTATCAAACTTGAAGTTTTCAATAAGTTTGAAAATAAGTTATGATAAACACTTGCCTTAAAAAGTGCTTACTGATTTAATTATCTTACTGGTGAACATAACAATAACCGAAAATCTTACTGATAAGAGATAATACAAGGATCAAGAGTCTTACACGATAAATGAGAATGATGGCTCTTATTCGGTAAACACACTTAGGGGTCGTTTACCCAAATGCTTACACGGTAAACGCTTACCAATAAAACTCGATACACTAACTTGCTTTACCGAGTAAGATTTTAATCATCACGATGGTATCTTATACAACAATTTACCCGGTAAGCGCTTACCCGGGTAAGAGTTGTCACTCTCTCTTACCGGGTAAAATTTTTCATCCTTATCCTCGCTTTTACCGGGTAAGATCATATCATCTTGTCATGTTCATTCACTATGGTAAATTCCCCGGTAAGTACTTACCAGGTAAACATTTTGTAAACGACCCCTTACTATCAATCAATTTTAATAGCCGATAATGTTACCCCATAAGATAAATGATAGTGGTGACTCTTGTTTGTATGCACTTACTCGACAAGAATTTGTTAAACGACTCCTGGACCTACATATTTAAGTATATTAATTTTAATGAGCTAAAATATGTAAATAACGATGATTTTATTTTATTTGATACTTATAACGATATTTTCTTTAGTATATTTAACGGGGATTTCAATGTCTCGATTGACTAGGTTTAAAAAAAAAATACTTATTTGAGGCATTTTCAAACATGAACATGGTATATAAGAGAATGTTCATATACAATTTACTCGTGACCACGAATAATCATTAAATGTATATTCAAATTATCTGATATAAATATACAATACATGAATAACCACAATTATCTATACTATATAATGAAAATTCTAAAACGGTTATACCGTTATTGTACAATCTTTTGTACAGTAACATTTACTATCCTTATAATGTTACACTTACCACCCTTACAATTACTTACTTAATTTATTTTATATCCCTTACTTTTTCATTTTTCATTTTACACCGTTATCATATTAACACAAATAATCGTATATGAACAAAAATGCAATGAAAAAATACGTTCCTTTTTTTACAAATTATATCATTATAATCGTCTCGTCAATACCTTCAAAACGAGCCCAATATTGAATATTTTTTAATTTAACCATACTATTAAATATCATAATATATACGAATTATCTATACTACTAAAACGGTTATAACATTTATCACCCTTACAATGTTACATTTACCACTCTTATAATTACTTATGTAATTTACTTTATATCCCTTAGTTTTTCATTTTTCATTTTACACCATTATCATATTAACACAAATAATCGTATATGAACAAAAATGCGATGAAAAATACGTTCATTTTTCTACAAATTATATTATTATAATCGTCTCGTCTGACCTTCAAAACGAGCCAAATATTGAATATTTTTAAATTTAACCGTACTATTAAATATCATGAATATTTACGAATTAATTTGTTTTCTATACATACGTTTTATTTATTTTTTCACCATTAGCACATTAAAAATACATAATCGTAAAATACGTTTCATTCTTATTATAAGTTATATCATTATAATTTTTTTCGTCAATAATTGTAATATAAACTAATTATTGAATATCTTTATAGGTTTAGGGTTTTATAAATTGTGATTCTTAGGTTATGATTGATTGTTGATGACATATCTATAAGAAAGTAGCATTAATTGTTCGTTCTTTACTTACATTGTGCTGCATTGCGCGGGTATATGCCTAGCTATATAATGAAAATTCTAAAACGATTATACGGTTATTGTACAATAACATTTACCACCCTTAATCTTTTGTACAATAACATTTACTACCCTTACAATGTTACATTTACCATCTTTACAATTACTTATTTAATTACTTTATATCCCTTACTTTTTCATTTTTCATTTTACACCGTTATCATATTAACACAAATAATCGTATATGAACAAAAATGCAATGAAAAAATACGTTCATTTTTTTACAAATTATACCATTATAATCGTCTTGTCAATACCTTCAAAACGAGCCCAATATTGAATATTTTTTAATTTAACCGTACTATTAAATATCAGAATCTATAATCTATACTATATAATGAAAAAACTAAAACGGTTATTATACAAACTTTTGTACAATTACATTTATCACCCTTACAATGTTACATTTATCACTCTTACAATTACTTATTTAATTTACTTTATATCCCTTGTTTTTTTCATTTTTCATTTTAATCCATTATCATATTAACACAAATAATCATATATTAACAAAAATGCAATGAAAAAATACGTTCATTTTTCTACAAATTATATCATTATAAGCGTCTCCTCAATATCTTCAAAACGAGTCCAATATTGAATATTTTTTAATTTAACCGTACTATTAAATATCATGAATATCTACGAAATAATTTGTTTTTCTATTCATACGTTTTATTTTTTTTCCACCGTTAGCACGTTAAAAATACATAATCGTAAAATACGTTTCATTCTTATTATAAATAATATCATTATAATTTTTTTCGTCAATAATTGTAATATAAACTAATTATTGAATATCTTTATGGGTTTAGGTTTCATAAGTTGTGATTCTTAGGTCATGGTTGATTATTGATGAAATGTATATAAGGAAATAACATTAATTGTTCGTTCTTTACTTACATTCCGCTGCATCGCGCGGGTATATGCCTAGTATATAATGAAAAAACTAAAACGGTTATTGTACAAACTTTTATACAATTACATTTACCACCCTTACAATGTTACATTTATCACCATTACAATTACTTATTTAATTTACTTTATATCCCTTATTTTTTTTCATTTTTCATTTTACACCATTATCATATTAACAAAAATACAATGAAAAAATACGTTCATTTTTCTACAAATTATATCATTTAAGCGTCTCCTCAATATCTTCAAAACAATCCCAATATTAAATATTTTTTAATTTAACCGTACTATTAAATATCATGAATATCTACGAAATAATTTGTTTTTCTATCTATACGTTTTATTTTTTTTCCACCGTTAGCACGCTAAAAATACATAATTGTAAAATACGTTTCATTCTTATTATAAATAATATCATTATAATTTTTTTCGTCTATAATTGTAATATAAACTAATTATTGAATATCTTTATGTGTTTAAGTTTAATAAGTTGTGATTCTTAGGTCATGGTTGAATATTGATGAAATGTATACAAGGAAATAACATTAATTGTTCGTTCTTTACTTACATTCCGCTACATCGTGCGGATATATGCCTAGTATTCCTGTAAAGATATAACTTACATATGACTACGAGTAACACAAATTACACAAATAACCATGAGTGTATTCAAATTTGAATATACATTACACGTGAATATACTTTGCATATGTATTCATTTGAATATTTGTATGAATATTCACACATATATATGGACTAGTAGTGTACCCGCGCAATGCGGCGGGAGGCATAAATGTAAATGATTTTAAAGCTTGGTTGGTTTTGTTAGAAGAGATTTTAAGAATGATATATTTACACTTAATAGTCGTTTACTCAAACGCTTATCGGTAAGATTTAACACTATAACTTACTTTAGCATGTAAGATTTTTTTTTTTTGGAAAAGGGGCAGAACCCCCGGAAAAATTTTATTGAATTAAAATGAAAAATGCATATTACGAGGGGTATACCCCAAGAAATACAAAATGAATCCCTAACACATGCTTAGGGAAAAGCCAAAGAATGTGAAAAATCCTATGGACCAAAAATGGAATATATATCCACAAATCAACAACAAAATCAATACCCAAAAAGCAAACCATGACCACGTCCAAATTGGATACGGCCCACGTATCAACAAAGTTGCAAATACCATATTTGCAAATCTTGGTCTTCAAAAAAGCCCATAATCCAAAAATAAGATGACCCATAATCTGATGCAAGCAAGGCATATCAGTGGTCCAAAGCTTTACCAATTGAGGCCCAATATTTTTATCAATATTAGCACATAATCTAGAATTTCCATTTCTAGATAATCCAGCCCAATAAAGATAAAAATAAAAGCCCATATCCAGAAAGCATAAAGGCAATGCTTTCATATAGCCAACTCCAATTAGCAATAATAGAGCCCATTATTTTAGTCCATCTCCATATGCTTTTTAGCTAAGACAATTTTTCCGGCCCATCCTCTTTTTTCCTCCAAGAAAACTCAACTTCAATATCAATCCAAATAAAAGAAAGAGTAAACTACGATTTTCGTCCCTGTGGTTTATTGTTTATAACGATTTTCGTCCTTGATCTTTAAAAACTACTTTTTTAATCATTGTGGTTTTCATGTTGTTTCTCTTTTCATCCTTACAATTGACAACATTAGAAAATATCTGTTAGATTAGGGGTAATTTTGTCTACTAACCTTTTTTTTATTTCTTATTTTTTAATTAAATAAAATATTATTATATAATTTCTTGTCAATTCAAACATTTAAAAAAGTAAAAACAAAACTACCATCAACACAAACCCCAACCCACGTGTCCCTCCCCTTCCCCACAAAAATACCCACTCATCTCCCTCAATCCTCAAAACCTGAACTGCTGAACATTCACGTGTGCTTCCCCCTCTCCTTTTTCCTGCAATCCTCTTCCAAAATATCTCAATCCCCCCTTCTAATCCGATTAAACCCTCCCATCTCCTACGATGAACCCCTCACTTTGTGATTTCATCCCTAAAAAATCAATTACCAAAATCACTATGAACATCAACCCAAAGCTTCAAGATTCAGTGTCGATTCCAATACGAGAAGGGATTGAGGCAGTTTGAACCAGGGATCCGGTACGAGAGGTTAGCAGAAAGGATTTAGAAGAAGATGAAGAAATGGTGTTAGATTCGGTACAAAATGGGTTGAGTTGGGCTGATGGTGAGTCGAGATAGTGAAGATGCAAAGATACAGGTGGTTTCAGTGTTGATGGTGAGTCGAGAAAGACGTTGCAGGTGTTGGTCGATGAAGATGGTGTTGTGGTCGTCTTTCACCTGAAAAGGGTAGTGGCCGACGGTTTCCGACTTTGTCGACGAGGGGACGGGAACGGACCGAAGGGAGAGGGGCGTGTTCTTGGGGGATTTTTAATATTAATAAGAAATTGTTAAATAAAAAAAGAAGGAAAATTGTAAAAGAATAAAAAGACAAAATTGTCCTTGATTTAACGGATTAATTTAACAAAGTTAGTAAGAGGGACAAAAATAACAATAAATTGTAAACCACAATGACGAAAAAAACAATTTTTAAAGATCAGGGACAAAAATCGTTATAAACAATAAACCACAGGGACGAAAATGGTAGTTTACTCTAAAAGAAATAATCTGCTTCCAAAAGCTAGCAAAATTGCACTCCACGTGACCACTAAATCCACCACAAACATTCCTTTTCCATAATGAATTTAGGCCACAAAAAAATCCAAATTGACTATCTCCTTTATCCCAATAAAGTCCATCATTAGACTTATCCCCATTCAGAGTTTTGAACCACCAAAAATAAATAAAATGTTCCATCAAATCCAGATCACTTTCATACCAAAGAATAGCACAAACATCCAACAAAAATTGTGAGGAACCACCTTCTTCAACCATTGAAATTGAACTCTCTAAGGCTCAGACAAGGTGAATCCTTCCAATTTATCCCCAACTTCCTATCATCATTCCCACTTCTGTCAAAAATTCCAACCCCTACTCTCTTCATTTCCAATAAACATACAACTTTCAATCCAAAAATCATTCTGCTTCTTCTATTTTCAACCCAAATCTTAATAATGTGGAACCAAATCCAGCCTTTTAGGATACTGATATATGCAATGACGGTATGCTTTAGGCTACAATTACATATAGAATCAGAGATAAACAATCTGTACACTTTCCAAAAAACAGTTGCAAATTGGCCAATGGCCATTGCAACAGGGTCCAAGAATAAAATTGTTTGGATAATAAGACCAAAGAGTAGAAAAGGAGACAACTGCTGAGAAGCCAGTTTAGCTTCCAACATATAGCAAAGACCGAATAAAAAGATGGGAAGCAAGTATTGAGTAAGTATTGGAGTACTCAATAGCAGAGAAACAATGTAGACCCATACAACTGCACAAAAAATCACACTTATCACCAACAGCAACATATCTCATCTCTCCATATCCATCTTGAAAGCTTTTTAAAACCAATCAGATAGACAAGATCCAAAAGATCAATATTTTTGCTTCTAACAATCCACCCCAACTCAGAATTGCAACAGGTAGAAATCTTTAAAACTGACCAATCTAGATTACACTGACCACAACACAAACTGGTCCATCTACCGAAAGCTCACAAAATTGCAGCTTCCAGAGACTGTCAATATAAGGTATCCCCTTATTACTCCAAAATAAACATGGCCAATATGATGAACAACCAAAGCAGCAGCATACAACAGACCATTTGGAATCAAAAGCAATGGCAATGTGCCAAATTGCATACACAAAGAAAAGCCTGTGTATAAGACCAAAGAAGCAGACAAGGAATAAATGTTGATATGTCATTTTGATACTCAACTGAAGAATTAAGGCCAAGTGTTTGTTGCACATAAACCCCGTTAACAACCAGTTAATACCCCAAAACCTAAGAAAGAATCTAAAGTATGTGGAAAACCAAAGAAAATGTTCTAACATAGATTTAGATGAATAAAAAAAAAAATACTAAACACCCCCATCCCATATTCACACTCCAAGGACAATAGCTTGTAAGATTGTAGTCCATCAAAACGGTATCGTATGTAACAATTTACCCGGTAAGCGCTTACCAGGTAAGACTCTCTACATCCTTATCATCACTCTCACTGGGTAGGACTCTCCATCCTTATCGTCATTCTTACCAGATAATCAATGTAGTTTGCCCTATCTCGAATTTTGCTTGAAGTGTTTATCATCAATTCATAACACCTCTTAGATGATCAATGCAGTCTACTATGCATGAAGTAAAATTACATCAACCATCAACACACTTGAGTATTGAAGGTGTGCATGCTATGAAAAATAAGCTTAGCAAAGTTGATATAGTAGTTTGTGCTACAAGTCAATACTAAAGTGTATACAGTAAAGAGCTAGTATAGATGGATAAAATTGGATGTAATTCTTAAAACTATTGATTACAATTAACAACTAAAACATAACAACTGCACTAACTCTTATAGACAACCAGGGGTTAAACCCATCAAATAGACCACAACATCAATATTAAAACTTGAAAATCACGAATGGAAAGAGGTCCACTGTAACACCCTCAATCTGGAAATAGCAACTTAATTAAAATTTTCTAAATACATCAATAAATACCTCGAACTACAAACATAAATTGAGCATCAACCTCAATACTCTCATTCATCCTATACATACATTCTATGAAAAGGACGGGTGTTACTAAACCCAATACTAATCACTATATCCAATCTGTGGAAGACTTCACCAGCTACTTACTCTTGAATAAAGCTAAGGCTCAATCCTCATAGCATTTGCTAGAACCGAACCCCCAACAGGAACTTGATGCACATGCCGACAAATAAAAAGGTTAGGCTTAACGCCTAGTGAGCTCAAAAGTTTTAACATGAATGAAAATATCTTTGAAAGACAGAAAACCAATTTAAAGCGAGATCCTTCGAAACAATATACTTTAAAATGGAAACGACACATTTTCCCAAAATATGCACCTTTAGAGACAATGCTCCCAAACACACGTTTCATATAAAATGATGCAATCCGGAACTCACCCAAAATGGGGTCATAGTTCGATATTCCAATTATGAAATTGTACATAAAACCTCATATCCCAAAACACCCAAAACACGGGCGGGACATAATACTTGACCCATAAATAAAGGAAAACGATTCTTAAATACTATGGTATGTTATTGAAAACATGTAACCCAATTTAATACTCACGCGACCATAAAGTAGAATGAAATCCCAATATTAAAACATGGACAATTAAATATCCAAAATACGACGGGTCGACGACGGGGGCTTCCCGTATCCGTTGAGAGTGGAGGAACACAAAAGTATGCCACTCATACAACGTTAATCGTATGACACTTCACGACACACAAGCCCAAGTGTCCCTACGACTCCCTTCAAGATACACCAAAGAGTCAACTGACCTTAGCGATATAACAACGAGAATACCGCTCCAAGGCCCGGCCCAAGGGGGATACAACCAAGGCATTGCCCCACCTGGCGGAGGTCCAAAACGCCCATCCAATGGCTACTCCACGCCACGATAGCACCACCCGGACTCAGTCCTCCTAGTGTACTCCTTGAACGGACAAGGTCATAAAACGTGTGTCCCGGAGTCCAACCCCGTGCCACCCAAATGACCATCAAATAAGACTGACTCACGTGCGTATGGATCCAATGCAACACAATCTAAGATTACACGACTACCCAGGAATGACAACGCACTCGAGTCTGTAATTATAAGTATGCAATAAAATGCATTAAGACGTAAATCCCAATTTGAACTCTAAATCGAGTTATAAAAACCTGGGCAAATGTCTTCAATACCCTTTTACGTCAACACCGAGCTAAAACGCCCAAAATCCATTTGACCAACCATTAACGGTTTTGATAGTCCAAAATCTAAGAATCTTAGAGAGAGAGACAAGATGCACAAAACATAAAGTATTCAATATGAGTGCGTGAAGTTCTTACAAAGACAAAGACCAAAGGGACTTAAATACCCTTGGTCAGATACAACACAGTATTTGACCAAGCCCTATAAATACAATGATTACTATAAAATCAGACTTAACAATCTCCCCCTTAGTAATCATTGGCGCTTTGGTCTTCAAAAATCATCTTCTTAAACAGCACTGACCAACAAAGCGACTTTGTGAAGCTTTCTGACTTTTAAGAAAAAAATTCTTCTCAGCATTTTTCAGATTGAGTTTTCTTTGCATCAGCTTGAGCTCTAGACGACACACCTCTTTTAAATGACCTTGAATGAATTGTGGTGATCGGAGCAGAGACAGCAAAAGAAGAAGTTGTAGCTGAGAGAATAGAATCTTTGAGCGAATCTTGATCAGCAGATAAACGTTTGTACTCTTTGTCTCTTTATCATCTTCTTAACATCTCTTAATTCTCCCCCTCATGACCTTGATGATCAGGATCAACTTGGTCATGCAAATGTTGGAGACGAGACAACTTAAGATCTGCAAAATCAAAGAAACAGAGAAAACAGGGAAGGTTTGCATATCACGTTGGTTGCGCAAACCAAGGTTTGCGTTTCATAAAGGATACGCAAAACGAGGTTTGCGTTTCACGAAGGAAACGCAAAACAAGGTTTGCGTTTCACTAAGGATACGCAAAACAAGGTTTACGTGACCAACAGAATGCGCAAAGCTGACTTAAACTCAGAAAAATGTTACCTTTTTAATCTCTTTGACTCCCCCTACACAAATGCACTAGATGTGACAATTCAAGTTAGCATTCATATAAAGAAAATCAGATACTCCCCCTCAAAAACAGATACAAGCTTTGAAAAATATTCTCTTTGTGCACTCCCCCTTGAATAATGCATAAACCCATTAAAATATATTTATGAGAACACAATGATCAAATATTAATGTAGAAAGAAAAATATACTGAATGTAAATTTTGAAACGACTAAACTTATAAAATTTTAAACACTAAACAAATTAAAGTCTATTCAGTAAAATATCACAGATTTATCAATCAGTTGAAATCAAACATGTGTTGTTGGATACAAGAACAAGTTTCATTGCATATCAAGTTAAAACATTTTCAGTTTCAAAAACTTCCATCAATCTATTCAGTGTGCTCACATGCGAATCTTCGATTATCTTCAAGAAAATGCAATTCTAAAAATATTATAGAGAACTTTGCATGTACTCACACTAAGCCATCAAGAATTAAGATATTCATAAATTTACAGATTTATCGCAACTCAAACATATCACCAAGTATCATGAGATGTGTGCTCATTGGCATCTTTTAGCAATGTGCTCATTGGCATCTTAACATGAGTGTGCTCTTTGGCATCTTTTAAGCGTGTGCACTTTGGCATCTTTTGATCAAAAAGTTTATTAAGTAAAGAACATGCCGTAAACGTAACTTTCTATCTGACCCTATTACAGGATTTGGGTCAGCCGCTCCCAGACCAGTTGGCCTTAGGGGACTAGGTGTCAAGCACCCCTTGGAACTTACTTTCCTATATCAGAAAGGCTACATCGACATATCCTAAACCCATTCATACCAGTAGAACATGACTTTCCATCTGGTTCTATTGAAGGATTTGGGTTCGATCACTCCCAGATCAAATGACCTTAGGGGACCAGATGACAAGCATCCCGAGGAACTTACTTTCCCAAACCAGAAAGGTCACAGGTACAAACTTTTAAACTCAAAGATTTCTGTATTTTAAGAATTTATTATTCATCTCAATCACTCAGATCAACGTCTAAATGCTTAGCCCATATTTTCATTCCGATCTATAATTCTGACTTTTTAGAATTTTCCAAGCATTGTAAACTATAAATATCCCGAATCACACAACTTTAAAGCAGTAATAAAAGTTTCAAACATGTTGCTGACTTTTCGACTTTTGTAAGACTTGAAATTTGATCATAAAAAAACTTTAATATAAACAAAAGAACTTGAAAATTTATCCTAGACACATATTTTATTCAAAAGAAAGAAAAAATGTAAAACTTTACTTTATAGAATAAAATTTGTAAAGATTTAAACTTTTAAACTCAATATACCGATGTTAAAAATTTTCCTTAAAGACAAAATGTAAAGAATTCGGCAAATTGATATTTAGTTGGAACAAAATGAAATTCAGTTATTTCATCTTTCACATTATAAAAGAATTTGTGTCTCAAATTAAAAAAAAAATTGGGTTATACAAAATTAAGAAAAAGTTGAACAAGCCCAGATTCTTGAAAAATAATGAGAAAAACTAGAACACATCATAATCAGAGATAAAATGCAGCGGAAATAAAATTGATGTACTCACAGTATCTCATTTAGTCAGAAGCTTAAATCATTGAAGAACGAGTTCTAAACTGATTTGTTTAGAAGTCGTAGTCTATGAAGTACGGGTCCTGAGCTGAAGTACGCATAAACCAATATTCTATTACTCCCCCTTAACATGTGATGCCTGCAACTTTAAATCAGATAAAGATTTGGGTACCCACTTAAATTTGGACCCATGTTTGTTAGTTGCAGTTCGTATGGGGAAATATTTGTTAGAATTAACATTTAAAGCACGAGGAATATGATCAGAAAAATAATCACAATCATCAGAAGAGAAAGCATAATCATCAGAACTAGAATATGAGGAAGAACATGAGACATGTTTTGAAATTCGAATCATTTGCTTTATAGAGTATTTTGAAATTTTATTACATATAGCAAATGAATCACTGTTGTAAAGTTTGTCTACACATTTATCCCCATCAGAAATATGTTCATCAGATGTCCGTTTCGCTCTCCATATCTGCTTCTTTGACTGAGCGCTCAAAGTCCTATCTGTAAGTATTGAATCGGAAGAATTAGAATTGTCAGAAATAACTTTATCTTGTTTCTTCGACTTCTTTGACCGTCTTCTTTTACGCTTAGGTTTATAATATTGATCATTGAGCGTAAAAGAATCATCAAGAATTTTAGACTTAATATTTAAATCAGAAGAAATAAATTTATCCAAGCAACCAATCTGATCAACTAATAAATCTGAATTTGCCTCATAGTCTGAATAATTTTGAGAAAAGATTTTAAAATTTGAAACTTTCTTTTTATTTTCCTTAGAATCAGAAGATAGGCTAGAAATAGAATCTGATTTTTGAAAAAATAAATTTTCTTCAAGACTAGACGTCATGAAAGAAAGAATAACATCAGATTCAATTTTCTTCAAAATATTTTGATCTTCTATCTGATCTTCAAGATCTATGGTTTTTCCTTCTAATACTAATGGAGGAGTATATTTCTTCGAATCATAAATGATTGGAGAAATATTTCCTTTATCAGAATCAGGTGCATAAGGAGCAATAAAATCACCAGACATTGAAGATTTGATAGGAGATATATCATTTAAAACTATTCTTCCTCTTTTTGATTTTTCAGGAAAATATTTTGCATTTTCACTTGTATAAACAAAAGGAATTTCATTTTTTTGTTATTTGTCCTTTTCTCATGTTCGATTTCTAACACTTGTTTCTCATTCATCCAATCAATTTTAAATTGAGGAGCATAATGAGCAAGAGTCAGATAATCGTATTTATATAAAGTTGGGGATTTTTCAATCGCATTGTTTAAACAATGAGGATTTTCAAAACCAAGTCCCCACCTTTGTTTTAAAGCTTCTTCACTCCTTGGCTTGTTCATAAAAATTGTTTGTTCATATTGGTTTCTTCGATAAAGTTTTTCTTCTAACTTATTTATTTTATCTGAAAATTCATCTTTTAAAATAGTCATTGACGTCAAAGATTCAAAATAAGATTTATTTGAATTTTCCAAATCATCCAATTTCTTTTGAAAGATGTCTTTAGTATTTTCTAAAATAGATTTTTCATCTTTCAAATAAATTTTCAGTTTGTTAATCAAATCTGACTTTTCTGAATTTAAATTCTTTTCAGATAATAACTTTAAACGTAAATCAGATAAAGCAGTTATCATGATATTCAACTGAGAAGATATGAAATTGTAATCAAACTCTGAATATACCCCATCTTCATCAGTTTCAGAATCATCTAACTGGTCATCTTCAACCAAGCACATCTGAGCGATCTCTACGTTTGCAGCTTCATCGTCAGAGTGATCCAGCCATAATTCTTCTTCTGCCAGTAAAGTTGTTCCATTCTCTCTTTTCTCAGCCAACTCCAATTTCCTTCTGTAATAAGCTGAGTCCTTAACCTTCTTTGCTCTACACTCCTTTGAGATGTGACCCGGTTTTCCACAGTTGTAGCAAGCAGTAGACTTTGGCTCAGGCACTTTGTCTTTGTGCATAGAAGTGAAGTGAGAAGAGTTAGAATTCGATCTCGGTTGGAACTTCTTCTGGTAATGCTGAGAGAGAAGGATCATCGCTTTCTGTAATGCCTCGCCATCATCTTCAGTTGACCCGGTGTAAGCGTTATCAGACAACGCTTGTTCAGCCAGTTGCTTTGTGAGGAGTGCAACCGAGTCTACTGACTTCTTGTTCTTCTTATCCAGCTTGGCCTTTTTCTCTAACACCAAGCTCTCATCAGTTAGCAAGATCTCAAACATTTCTTGAATCTGCATAGTGGAGATTCTGACATCGTTCCTCAATCTATGACAAAATTTATTCCATTCAGGTTGCAATATGTTGAGGAACTTCATATTTGTCTCAAGCTCAGTCTTTTGAACCTTAATCTTCCGAAGATCATTAATGACGGCACAAAATCGGTCAAACACAGCTTTCAGTGGCTCCCCATCCTTGGCTTTGAATTCTTCAAAATTATTCATGTATCGTGTATGCCTGAGTTGAGTAGCTACTGAAGAACCAAGCATAATCTTCTCAAGCTGTTGCCAAATCAGATTAGGATGAGTTTTGAAACAGTCAATCCTGTTGTATACAGAGTTTGGCAAGGCCAGCATTAGATTTGCTTTAATATCCCGATCAGCTTGATAAGCAGACAACTCTTCATGTGTGTACTCTTTAGTAGGCTTGTATAATCCAGAAGCCAATTTGGGTCTGTCGAACGGTCCTTCAGATAAAATGGTCAACATGTCATTACCATTCTTTTGTCATTCAATGAAGTTTAGGAACCGATCTTGCCACTGTGTAAATTCATTTTCATTAATCAGTACCGGTGGACGATTTTCTGTACCCAATGACATCATCAGATCATTAGAGTAGAACCTAGCTTGGAAAGCAAACTTGGCGGAATCCATTGCTAATATTTCAGAAAAAAATTTCCAAGTGTTGAGCTTGCGCAAAGTAGATCTTTGCGTGTCAGGAAGAGGACGTAAACAAGAGCTTTGCGTTGACAACTAGAAACGCAAACTGTGTTTTGCGTGTGAATACTGAAGCGCAAAGAATGCTTTGCGTGTGTAAGCAGAAACGCAAACTAGAACTTTTCGGATGAAGGCATATACGCAAGACAGACTTTGCATATGAAGGAGGGAGCGCAAACTTCACTTTGCGTATGCAGGCCAATACGCAAAATGAGACTGAAAGCTTTTCGGAGGCTACTTGATACGCAAACTTGAGCTTTGCGTATGAGGATCGAAGCGCAAACCTAAAACAAATTTAACAAAATTAGTAGATCATGCACAACCAACTATGAACATGCGTAAAACAACTTGAATGAGGCGCAAACTTGTATGATTGAAGCGCAAACTTTAAAAACTCACAAATTTTCGCAATATCAAATCAAACCAAGAAATTTATGCATGAAAAACACACACTGATTATCGAAAACACCTTTTTAACATAAATCAAACACAGATTTCAAATAAAATCCACTAAAACTGAAAATCATGTATGAAACAGTGCTTGAACCCGTGTTTTCTAGAAAACACAAAATCAAAAAATTGGAGATTAAAAACTGAATTTTATGCAAAACTATATGAAGCAATCGTGATCGAATATCAAGAACAAAGCTAATGAGAACAAATTCAAACAATAACGATCACAAACACATCCAAATTTGATGAGAAACCAAGAAAACGAGATTTTCTTGAAAAATTCAAGAAAATCGATCAAATTTTCGATTCCAATCAACAATTCAGATTCAGGAAATGCAATCTCTCAATTCTCTCAAGATTCAGTTGGCTCTGATACCAATTGATAGTCCAAAATCTAAGAATCTTAGAGAGAGAAATTAGAGAGAGAGAGAGACAAGATGCGCAAAACATAAAGTATTCAATATGAGTGTGTGAAGTTCTTACAAAGACAAAGACCAAAGGGACTTAAATACCCTTGGTCAGATACAACACAGTATGACTCTAAACACAGTATTTGACCAAGCCCTATAAATACAATGATTACTATAAAATCAGACTTAACAGGTTTCCCAAATAATGAAATGTCTTTAAACAACGTTTATGAAGACGCATACCTCAAAGACATGATTAACCCAAAACTCAACACATAATGGGACCAAAGGTTTTCCAAAAAGTTTATGAATGCAAATGTACCCGAAATACGTATAACATGAAATAGACTTCATTTGTACAAAATCACCATGAATGTGAAAACCATGCTATTTACTCGTTAGAACATTCAAAACCCAAATATGAGCATTTCATGAGGTTAACACAACCCAAGTTCACCAAATATGAAAACTTATCAAAATACTCACCCTTTGACAAATAACCAAGTAAAACATAATTTACTTCAAAATATTCCAAACTTATCAGCAGTTAACCATTTCGTATAAAACACTTTAAAATAACCATTTTGGCATGTACACCGTTTTCACAAATCAACTTGAACTCACCTTGCTAGATTTAGGCTAAATCTAGGTTTCACCCAACGAGCTCTTTTGAAGACCACTCGAATCCTCAAGCCGGAAACTTCCAAAACCTATATCCAAACATTACAAACCATAAATACCTATACTCAACCATTTAGAAGCATTTCCCCCAAACAATATACCAAAAACCCTAAACGAGATCAAAACCCTAGTTTTCTCCAAAACTTACCAAATTCGAGATTTGGGAAACCAAACACTAAGAAACCATCAATGGAGCATTTTATAACTTATTACAAGAAAACTTACCCTTGAAGACAAAGAGACTTCCGAGAACACCCAATCCAACTCTTCAACCCGAGCTCCCCAAACATTGAACTTGCATACTCCTTTATGAAGAATCCACCATGGATGCTTCCCAAACTGAGATTAAAACTCTCAAAATCGCCAAGTGGAGAGGAGAGAAATAGATATGGTGGCTAATGAGAGAAAACCCTAGAACCTTGGTTTAAAATCGACCAGATGACTCCCGCGGCTTTGGCCGCGACCTTGAAGTCCCGTGCCAAGCCGCGCGTGCTACAAAGTTGCGCACCACAGTGGGTTACGCGGGTTTAGCCGCGACTTTGAGGCCGCGGGCTAAGCCGCACGTGTCACTGGAGTCCCTTCCCACATCTTGTGCTAAACCGATCACCGACCTCTTCGCTCGGTCGATCGCTGACTGATTTCCTTAGCTGGTCATAAACCTATCTTTAGGGAAATTACGGGTGTTACATCCGCGATTAAGAGGAAACACAGGAAACTAACCAAAAAAAGAGAACATACTTGCATAATACGAAGGCAAAAAAGTTGAAAAGATATCTAGCCATCTAGAGAACATGAAGTTCGATGTAGCTCCAGAGAAGAATCTCATAATTTGATAATGTAAACAAAATTTATAGATCAGAAATGAAACTACACACATTTGACAATACAAACATCCAACAAACATTTGCCAATCTTTTTCAACTTTGGCTCCCACCTATAATTTGCAATTTTACAAGATAAAGGTGTAATATCAATTTGTAAATCATTTTTATAAATAATTTTTTTGATAAATTACCTCTTTGTAAAAGTATAACTTAAATCACAAGGATGATGAACTCCTAAGTGAAGTATAAATAAAGAACCATAACACAACAAGATGATATAGAAATATAACTTAAATCTTCACCAAGAAAGGAGTTTATATCGTAAAATATTCTATTTCATAAATGGCAAGCCTTAAACAACATCAAAGTGACAATATTTAACACCAAGTATAATTTTTTTAGCTCCTAGTCATAAAGATAGCTAGCAAATGTGATGGTGCCTGGTTTAATCTCTATGATGGATTCTTTTGGTGAAGATGATGGGTAGTGGGTTCATAACTACTTTCTCAACACCTCCAACTCCAATTGTGGGAAAACTTCATACAGTTGCACAATTAATTATTGGAGTCACATTTTCATAGTATTTTAAAAACTTCGATTGAAGTACATTCCAAAATAGGTGGTTTCCAAAAAGGGTGGATTGTGAGCATTAGAAACAAGAACAGTAGAGCTTCGAAAAACTTCTAGAATACCCATAAGCGATTTGATTATTTCCCAATCGTTATCATTGATATCGTTCATACCACATTTGGGAAAAAAATATGCAAGCAGTGAACTTTGTTTAACTGTAAAATCCAACATCCGATAGGTACTGTTGCACTTTTCATAAATGACTCAAAGATAAAGAATGAGAGACGGACTGAGTCTGGAAACTTGGGAACTTTAAGTTTGGTTTTGATGAGAAAGAAAAGGGAATCAAATAAAACAGGAGGCATAAGTTGTTGATGGAGAATATTATCAGGTGAAATCAATGGCCTTCTTTGTTGTTCAAACATATCAAAAACCTGTTATAGTCGCAAATTTTCAACAAAAAACAACAAACACACTTTGTTTGAATTAGAGGCATTACCATAAACTATAAACTATAGCTTCTGGAAAAGGAGCAAAATCCACAAAATCAACAAAATCCATTCGATCCCCTGTACCTTATAAACAAAAAAGACAACAACTAGAATATATTGTTAGATAAGATGTTAATGAAATGATACATTCGTTCACTGACACATCACTCCAAATCGGTTTAAAACCTTCCAAACTGAAGAGTTGTATGACGAAGACTTCTACAACAGATTCAACATCCATTTAGATCTCCTGAAAGAGATGCAAAATCTTGATATCAACAAAACCAACTGAAACCTGCAACATTTACCAATCTGAAGACCATAGTTTTGAAAATCATAAGCTGATTATAAACCGTGAAGTTTTCTTTCAAAAATAAAATTGTGTGCTAAGTTAATGAGAAATGAATAAAGATTCAAAATCGATTTAGCCCTACTATTAAAAAGAACGATTAGGCCATAGTATACAAAAACGGATACACAAATAAACTCGCTATCTTAAATAGATTGAACAACAATTTAGTGAACCAAAATGGGAGCACAAACCTGTTCAAGAATCTAGATGAACAGTTTTTGATGCTCTTGGGTACCTGGAACAAAAAACCCCAACAGGAGTAACAAAAAACCCTAGGATAAATTATTTATAAATATGAGTTTAGAAAAAAACCATTTAAGTAGTGAAGAACATGTCCAGATTGGAATTCATACCGGAGGAGATGGATATTTGGATTTTGATTGGAAGCAGTGTAAGTCGTTCCAGATCTTTATTTCATGTTTGAATCTAATATTTGAATGTTTAATGCAAATAGAGGGAATGGATAATCAAAGCAAGAGACATATGTAGAGAGAAGCAGGAATTTGAAATGAGTTTACGGAAGAGAAGCGGGAATGAGTTTGAAACAAACCTGACAGAAGAAAGCGACGTCTGATTGAGACCTGAAACAAGGAAGGAGAACACTGCAAGGGAAAAAAGGACGCATTGAAGCTTCTGATTTGGTTTTGGTGGTGTGAGTTCAAAATTCTTGCAATAAAAACTTGTACATTATGCATTATGAGTTGTAATTAAGAGTTTTTTCAATTTTATGCTTTAAATTGTTGTACTCAATGCTTAAAGACTTGTATTTAAGACTTTTTGCTTAAATGTATATTAAGGTAGTATAGATTATGTATTATTATGCAATAGTGTAATAACCGTGCCCAAATTAATAAAATTAGGAGTATGGATGAAGGTTTGCTCAATGCCTAAAGTATGGGGGTTATTTTAGTAAAAGTGAACATTAAAGGATTTAACCCTAATACCTTACTCCCTAATGCATTTGTTGTTGGAGGCGGCTAAGAGCCTAAGAGAACCAGAGCGTTTGGAGCGATTGGAGGGTGAAGGCAAGTTGGGTGAAAATTGAAGAAGAAGGAAAGCATTTAAAGGGGTTCCAATCACTTGTTATTCAAGGTAATCTTTCTTCACCCCTTAATCTAGTTTGATGGGTTTGTAACCCTTCTCTAGGTTTTTTCCAGATTATTCTCCATTTGATTTGAAGATTTAGTTCTTAAGGGTTTTGATAAATTTTTATCTTTGGTTGGAATGTCTGGTGTGAGTTCCTCTTCTTTGGAAGATCATTGTTTAATGGTGCAAAAACCTCAAGACCGAGACCTGCGCTAGTCGCCCTGGAGATGGTATTGGCTCGATCGAAACCCCAACCCCGGGAGACCGGGTAGCATGAACAATCGGGAGAGGGGAGCCCCGGGAGACGGGGTTCAGGGTGGGAAGTCACCGGGGAGTGCAAGGGGGCCAAGAGGACGACACACCCGAGTGGTACCTGGGAGTCGGGGAGCCCGGGGTAGGTAGGGAGCCAGGAGTCGGCACACCCGGGCGGTACCCGGGAGTCAGGGAGCCCGGGGTAGGAAGCCGGGAGTCGACACACCCCGGCGGGACCCGGGGGTCCCCGATGGGTAGTTTGCTGTGAGTAGATTGAGACTCGGGTTTTTCGGGGGGGGGGTGAAGAATGATTTTGGACCGAAGAACCAAACCAGTAAGAGATGTTATGGACCTTACCGACCTGTTTACTGTTTTGGTAGGTTTCCGCTCTAAAGGTTAAGGCGATAGTAAGGAAGGTTTATCGGGAGATCCAGGTGAGTCTTTCTAACCAAAATGTGTTGACTTGTGTTTTATATTAACACGCATGAGATATTATGAAACTGCATGTCGATCTTTATACAAACCATTTGCATGTTTTGATATGTTGTTATTGTTGAGACATTTTGTATGCATACATTTTGGGAGGGGGTATGTAACGACCAAGTCGAAGGGTGTGTTCCGCTAGTGCTCATGTCGGGGTGTGTGTCTCGTTTATGCCATGGAGGGTGTGTTCCAATTAAGGCGGCGTGAGAATGACACGTTGTCTGGCGTGACTTCAGTGTGCCGATTACATGTGCAGTTTGTGATTGAAAGTTTATCTGTTTTAAAGTGGAAATTTGTTTATGAATGCTTTTAAGCTGTTTAAAATGTTTTGCGGTGTGAATGTTGATGCTAGAGGGAACTCACTAGACCTCATGGTCTAACCCTTGCTTTTCAAAACAAAAACCTTTTCATGTAATGTTTAGCTAGAAGTTCGTTCATGGGATGGATGGGAGGTGTATCGTGGAAGAGACATCGTGGAGGTTTGAAGTTATGGTAGACCTAGTATATTTTAGTTGTAGTCATGTTCTTTCGTTGCAATTAGAATGTTAGACCGTTTATAATGAGCATGTTGGGACCTTTTCGGTGGAATGTTATATTTTTGTTATTGTTGGAGTTTTGGGTTGTTACAAAGGGCAAGTTTATTACCAATTTAACGAGTCTGGTAATCACACTTTATTCGGTTAACTATACATGATATTTGATAGTGGTCTGATAATATAGAAATTCGCTTATTCAATAAGTTTATAGGGAGAGCTTTATGAAGAAAGCAAAACGTTTTTCCAAACATACCCTCCCAATAAAACAAAATAAAACGTTTATTCCAACTAGGAAATAACCTTTCAAAACAAAATCTTTTCAAATTTATACAGACTGATTAATTCACAAAATCCAACTTCGTTTGTTTCAATACTCAATGTTCGTCATTTTGTTGACAAAACTTTACGTGTTTTAAAAAAAATATTATATAAACTAAACATTTTCAAACTATAATAAACCTTTAAATTTCATCCCGATTGATATAAAAAATAAAATTTTGTATATTAGAAAAAACAAACGCGCCAGGTAGGGGTCGAACCTACGACTTTCTGCTTAGGAAACAGACGCTCTATCCACTGAGCTACAGGCGCCTTATTTGATTTAATATCAAAACAATTTAATATAACATAACTTCAATAATTCAATTTGTTCCGATAAAAAGGCGGCAAAATGATGAATGAATTCACGAAATCGAAGATCTGAGAAATTTGAGGTCATGGAGGACTCGATTACGCAATTTCGCGACGGCATAGCTCGATTCTGCAACCACCTCGAATCCAGTTCCGCCGCTCTCCTCCAGTCCATCAACCGCCGCCCCATCCCCTTCGGTAACATTGATGCAATTGCTCGCTTTTTGTTGTCTATGATAATTGCTACTTTATTAGATCTAAAAATGTTATGATGATGATGTGAATAGATTCTGCTTCTTTGTCGTTCGTGCAATGCCTGAATCGTCGTGTATCTACTGCCACCAGTGATCTCAACCTCCTCGAGTCGATGACTTTTGATACGGTGTCGTTTGAGGAGTTGCTTGGTCATTGCAATGAGGTTTACAAGAAGAATCAGAATGATATTGTTGAGCTCGAGGATCGCCTTTCCGCCTTTGGATATGTTCCCGGTACTAATTTAATTTGATTTCATAGTGGTGCGAAATTTGTTGTTTCTGGAAGAACGACATGATAAACAGTCCATTTCAGTTTATATGAATTCTAATGATTTTAATTCTTTTTTTTTTTTGTCTATAATGCTAATACTTTACTGTAGGATGACAATAATTTTAGCCTCAAATGTTTGCTTAAGCATATACATACTCGTGTGAGAAGTGGAGTTTAAAGTGAGAAGCGAGAGTGGTGGATCTGAACCATTGATCACTTTTAATCAAATGCGCTCCCATGAATTGCGGTTTAGAAGGTAATTGATCCGGTGTATTTTATCTCGGTGCATCTCATCCTAATGTGCATTCATTTCTCATCCAACGGTTGATAACCACTTCTCACGCTTTTCACGTTAACCTCAACTTCTCACTGGAACCCAACCCTACATACACACACATAAATATATATAGGGTTGGGCTCCATTGAGAAGTTGAGTTAACGTGAGAAGCATGAGAAGTGGTTATCAACCGTTAGATTCCCTTGTGAAACGCGGTTCATGGGTGGGTTTGAGATTACAAGTGATCAAGGGTTCAGATCCACTTCTCGCGCTTCTCAGATTAACTCAACTTCTCACACAATCCTTCGCCTATATATATATATATATATATGTTTATTTATGGTTGGTGAAGTTATTAATCTAGCACTACTTCTGTAGAGGTGGAGATTGATGAATCGGAAGAGGACTGGAATGATCCACAACCAAATACTAGTTTGGATTTGAAGAACACAATGGAAGATGACTCTTTGTATCCTTTTTGTTTGAAATTTCTACCCTGCATATAGGTTGGTGCCAAAGGAGGTGAATAAATCATGAAATTGATTCAAATTAACTGAAGGATCATGTCAATCTGTTGTGATTCTTTGCTCTGGGGGTCTTTCTTTACATTTATAAATTTCATTTGATGTTAACTATTTTTATTTACATGTCTTGATGATCAAGATATTGCATTGAAGAAACCTCCAACTTGCTTTTATGAAATTCATTTGCTGGTGCAAGTCATGACTGCCATAATGGTTCAAGTGTGTTATATCATTACATTTCTTAACCCTAGTTAGATTTGATGATACATTGAGCTTGCAGAATCTTGGGATTTCTGATGCTTCTCTTGCCACTATTGTATCTGAAGGTTAGCTGATGCAATACCAAGATCAGTAATTTCTTTGATTCATATATTTTAGGATCATTTTAAAGAATGGTGATTGAAAGGCTTTTACTTGATAGACACAACTTATATAAGAATACGACCATGATATGTCAATATAAATATCTATAGACTATGCCATGTATCTGTGCTTGAGAGGGAGGTTCAGAGGGAAACCTCAGAAAATGAAAAACTGAGGAACACTTTGATAACCATTCACCTGGACGGTATGCACAAGTGCATACAAGTAGTTAAAGTGGTTTATTGGTTTTTATGCATGTGTGCATAATTCACATGTGCATGTTACAATTTACTTGTATGCACATGCGCGTACCATCCAGATGAGTGGAGGTGTTCCTCTGTTTTTCATTTTTTTGCGGTTTCCCCTGAACTTGACCCTTGTGCTTGATCTCTTGTTTTATTAGAAGGACGATTATATATCTAATAAGGGCATGTTCTGCTGTAGATTGTTTGCTTAATCTGCAGTTTTCCAGTTACAACAATCTGTGTGTTAATATCTGAGTATACTTCTGTATCTGCATCTCCAACTGCAGGCAACAATAAGATTGAGTTAGATGGACTATATGAACCAGCCACAGATATCTCAGAACTAGAAAGTAAATAACTATCTGCAGCTCTCTTTGTTTTTCTTCTTCTTTCTCCTCCTATTTCTAACATGAGCGATACCGTTTTGTCATGTGAATAGAGGATGAACCAAATGAGTTGAAAGCATTTGAAGATTCCCAATCTTTAATAGACGTACCTAAAGATGTTTACGAAAGTCTCCCTTCGTATATGAGAAGTTTAGCTTCTTGGGAGGTAAATATTTGTTTCAAACTTGGGTGTAATTCATTTTCACTTTGTGGCTGGCATCATGCAATCACATTTTGATATGCACAATTGACTGAGATTATAAGATACTGATTCTGCACTTTTACAGGATATGCTTGCTGCTGTTGAGAAAATGAACTCGAGCCTCAAACGGAAAACCAGGAATGGCAACTTCTTCACCCAAGATGAAGTTTCATCACTGGAATTAGGTCAGTGTAAACACACACTTTCTTGTTCAAACTATCTGGTGTCAACTACAGATAACAGATTAGGCTTGTAAACCTATCCCAATTGTCATAACTTACAAAAGAAAATCATCACATCATCCCAAAACCACTAGCAGTCCTTGTGAGAATATGTGGAACCCATTAGATTACTCTCCAAAAGAACCCTTGAGGAGAGAAGTGAGTTCCAACATATACGATGTGTTCTCGAGTCCTTTTTTACGAATAAAAGGGAGGGAAAGAAAAAAATGTCGTCTTTTTGAGTTTTTTTAAGGAGGGAAAAGGAAGGAAATTAATGTTGGTTTTCCTCCCAAACTTTCCTCCAAATGTGGGAGGAAAAGGAAGGAAAGGAAAAGAAAAACCTAATTATTATTATAAATATTTATAAAATTACACACCTACCCATCAATTACAACCCGTTGGAAAATAAATAAGGGTATATTTGTAAAAACACATCTTTTCTTTCCTTTCTCTCATGCTCAAGAACATGAAAAATTATTTTCTTCTCTTCCATTTCCTTCATTTCCCTTCTCTCTCAAGAACACAAATAAATTTTTTTTATTTCCTTCCCTTTCTTTTCTTTTCTTTTCAAATTCGAGAACACAACAATATTGAGGAGAAATGCGAGACTCTTGAACATGCCCCTCTAATGGAAGCATAGATTGTCCCACATTTTCAAGTCCATAGAGTGGTAGACCTTTGGTTCTCATACCATATAAGAATGTGAATATGTAGAACCCTGTTAGATTACTCTCCAAAATAACCCTTAAGGAGAGAATGGAGGTTCCAACATATATCAGTTTTTATAGTCAAAGTCTAGCCGATGTGGGACTGTACCAGTCCTCACCTCGAGCATGTGATAATGACTACTAGGCACCCCACACTGGTAATGCATCGGATGCGTATGCTTAAAGCTTTTACCTCTTTTAGTAGAATTCTTTGACTGTAGCTTCTAGCACCGGTCCATGAGTAGGTCATACACAATTTGAATTGGCACCAATCACCATGCATAGCAAAAAAGAACCATCTCTCAACCATTAACATTAAGAACTTGACCTTCATAAACTCTGCTAAGTTAGGCTCTGTTGTTTGTCAAATGTAGGCTCTAAAACCAGATCATATTTGCTGTTACTCGTGAAGATGAACCGCTTAGTCGTGGAGACCATTGATGGCTTGATTTCGTATAGAGTACTGTAGGCAAAGGGACCCTGAGCTTGTGATCAGACCAAATATACAACTACCCTATTTGTTTTTGTTGGAATCTTAAAATTAGTCACTGGGTTTGATTTCATAGTAGGAAATTTAGAAGTTTGGATAGTTCAATTTGTGAGTGTCAGAAAGTGAGAGAATTATAAACCAATATGTGTCTTCTTTTGATTAACATTATTTGTTGTTGGTGATGGTGAGCTTAAAGTGAGTTCCTTATAAGTTTTTAAGTCTTGGTTTTAATCGATTTAATTTTTTTTTGTTTGATTTGTTACTTTGAACTTGGAACATTACAAATGATACAAGAGAAGTGGCTTATTGTGGTGATTTTAGATATATTTCTTTTATCTTTTCTCATTGATGTAAAATCTGATGTAAATGAATAGTGTTACACAAAATTTGATGGTGTTTACAACAAATTTGGTGTCCGTGTTGGAGTGATTTGGTATCAATTATTAAATTTGGTATTTGGTGTCCCAGTTGGAGTAGTTGGAATGATCTGGTATCAACTATTAAATTTGGTATTTGGTGTAAGATTTTGTATCCCATATAAGATGATAGTGGTTATATATGGGATTATGTTTCCAAACATTGATGTCGCAAATCTTCTTTTCCAATGACTCCGTGGGTTTGTACCAATTGACGCATTATATTTCATTTTTAATCGCTTTGCCGATTGTACTTTCATGTTGTTACTAAACATATAGTTTTTTTTTTAAAAGGGTATCCTGGGCCTATGGCTAAAGCATGTAGCCCTGAGTTTATTCTCAGTGGCCACAATTGCTGCTAGTGGGGCTCGAACCCGGGTTAAGCGCCATGAACTCCCCAAGCCTTTACCACCACACCACAACCCTTGTGGTTATATAGTTTTTGTAGGTCATGTTTGGCAAACTAGCTGATAAGCTAGCTGGTAGCCGATAAACTAGCTGATGAAAAAGTCACGTTTGACAAAAACTAGCTTATAAGGACACCCACAATGGGAGGTCCATGAAAGCCACCTCATCATCAAGAACCACTTCTTTTCTTTTGGTGACCATTGGAGAGAAGTGGTTTATGCCATGTGGCATGGACCAAGTTCCTCCGTATGAACCGGTTTATCCCTTCTCTCTCTCTTTTTTTCTAAAACTATATTTGATCATTTATAATAATGTAATTTTAATTATTACAACTATTATTATTATAATAATTTTTATTTTTTATCTTTAATTATAATAAATAATTTTTTGTTGTAACTTTAATTATAACAAGTAATTCTTAACTATTATATATTTAGTTTTTATTCTTTTTATGAATATAGCTTTTATTTTATAATTAGTTATTATTGTCTTTTGATTGTAATAAGTAATTTTTATTATTATTATTATTTTAGTATATAAACTATGAACCGGTCCATGATTGGGAGTGAAAGGTTTATAAAATGTGTAGGAAAGAGAAAACTTATGTGGCAGAGAGAAAATTGATATGACAAAGTTATGGACTTTTGATAAGGTCCATGATTGTAGATGCTCTAAGCATTTAAATTACCAAAAAAGACATTAATTATTTATTTATAATTAAAAGTTAATATATAATTATGAATATTAATGAGGGGTATAAATGGAGTAATCACAAAAAGCTCATCATAAGCTACTTAAGTAGCTTAAAAAAAAACTAGTTTATAAGCTAACTTATGACCATCCAAACATGTACCCAGAAAATAAACTAGCTTATTTTTGTCAAACAATGCCTAAGTTTATGTTTAGCATCAACTACATGGCATACACATTGTTTTATCTATTTTTGAATATGTATGAACGTTCCAAAATCTTAGACATAGATGTTTGTTACGTCTCATTGCTTTTAAACAATAATCTTTTTATTAGACACCAAACTTTATATTCTATATTTTTTCCTTCTACATCTTTTACTAAAATTTGTTTATGTTTTATGTGTAATCATCTTATATTTCAAGAACTGAAATATAATATGAGATTCTCTTTCTAAAACAAATTCTGAAGTATGATTAATATATCATTTTCAAAATTTTGGTCGATCTTCATGCATATGAACATTATTCAACATGACTACATTTTAAGTGAAAGAAGATTAAACGAGAAGACAGTCAACTTACAAGAAATACAAGGAGGATAAAATCACATGTCATTCTAGAGTCAAATCACATGTGATTCACATGTCTGGAAGAGATGCATACAAGCAAGCTTGTGCGAAAAATCGCGTATGCAATGGCTCGTCAATGCAACACGTGTGATTTTGGCCTTTCTTGCATTTATCGTATGTTAAACCGTCTTCTCTTTGGAACCCATCTCTTTGAAATGTACCAATTATAATCATTCCCATGCAATCAAGCAAGGACGGAGCTAGTGTATTGTTTTTTCGAAATAGTATTATTTTTTCGACGAAAGGTAAAAAAATTTAGGTTTGTGAAAGGTGCAACCGTATCGTTTTGGAATGTGCTACCGTATTATTTTGGAAACTTCAATAAAGTGCAACCGTACCTCATAATCAACCAAAAAACCAAAAAAAATTATCGAAATCAACAAAAAAAAAACGAAAAAATCTCTCGAAATCGATAAAAAAACTTAAAAATTTTCTGAAATCAAGCAAACAGCTTTAAAAATCCCTCAAAATTGTGGAATTAGACTATAAACACATCGGACAATATTGAACGTCGGTGAAAAGATGAAGACACGTCGATAAAAAAAGTGTTTTTTGTAATTATTTTTTGTCAGTATTATATGGTGCCACTGTATGAAAAAATTTCTGGATCAATCCCTGCAATCAAGGGTTGCTGAGACCACCTAACATAAGGTCAGCTGGTACCTAATCAGGCTGACCTAAGACGAACCAGTTCGAGTCCGATTCTTTGTCTGTTTAGTTGGCAATTGTGGCTCTTTCCACCCCAAAATAATATTCCAAAAATAACACACAATTTTACCCTTATTATAAATTCATAATCAAGGATAAATTTTGAAATTTAGGGGTTGTTTGTTTTTTTAAAAAAATCTCTTAATGACTCTTAAGTCTGAATCGTTCAGACATTTTTACACATCACCACTTATTAATCATAACTAGATTAAGACTTCAGACTTTAGACCTCTTAAAAAACAAACGACACCTTAGTAAACTATAACCATTTTAAAAGTACACTTAATTTTTAAAAAACTTTTAAAAAAAACATGCCCTTGTGACCTGTCTTAGAACAAATTTATATAGAAATATACACTTGTTTTGAAACATAAATTTCAAATACCTCATATTATAATGAGTAAATTACATTTTTAGTCCCTGTGGTTTGTTGAAAATTTATATTTTCATCCCTATGGTTTTGAAATTATGATATTCATCCCTATGGTTTATAATTCATTACTTTTTTCATCCATACCTAAAAGTAGTGTTTTGGCCTCAGGGACTAAAATAGAAATGAATTGCAAACCATAGGGACGAAAACTGAAATTTCGAAACCACAGGGACTAAAAAAGTAATTTACTGTATTATAATCTTTTGTTTTGACATAAATTTATTATACAAAAATTGGTGTGCCAAAAAGAACATCAAACAACCAGATAAATAACTAACTAAATAAAAAAACTGCATCAAGCAGTAGAAATGTATGCAACTTTTTACACAAAGCAGAATTCCATCAAGTTCAAGTCAAAGTCAACAGTTTTACAAGGGGCCAAAGAAAAGGACACCCACCCACCAAACCCACCTATATAACTCATAATAAGCCAAAATCCTGTTATGTACTGCACTGCATTAGAGTTAACCCAAGACAAAACTGCCAATGGACCCACAGGTGAAAAAGAAGCAAAAAAACTTGGTAGTTAAAAATGAATAGCAAGCAGCCTACAATTAATAGATGATAAACAAAACCTTTGACTGCCTTCCTTCAAATACTTTACATTTTTGTTTTTATGAGGTCACCAACCATTACCAACATGCTATGCAATTCTGTTCTAGTTGTATATCTTAACCGGTTTCTCATATGTGTGACGGTTCTGCAGGTTTTAAGTAACAACAATAACATGAATTAGTAATAGTCAGCAAAACAACTTTGGTTGTGTTTGGTACACAGACAGGACCGAACTGAATTGAACGAACAAGAGTAAGGTAGGCGGGTGTAGACCTGGCAAACGTGTCGTGTCAGGTTCGTGTTGGGTTCAAAGTTAAATGAGTTGAGAGTGTCTAACCCTAACCCGACCCGTTTAATAAATAGGCCAGAAAACCCCAACCCTAACCCGATCCGCCTAACCCGTTTAACATTTATAAAAGTAAAAATTGAAAATTCATAAAAAGTACAAATCCAAAATTCAAATGAAAGCATTAGAAAAAATCCAAATGTTATAGTTCAAACTTATTAGTTCTAACCAAATCTAAAACATTAAAAATCCAAAACATTAAAAAAGAAAACTTATAATATATATATATATACAAACGAGTTATGTGGGTCATTTTCAAGTTGAAAATTTTGACCCTGACCTTACCCGTTTAATTTTCGTGCCGTGTCAACCCGTTTACTTAAACGGGTTGAAATATATTACCCAAACCCGTTTATTTCGTGTCGGGTTAGCGTATCGTGTCAGTTTTTGCCAGGTCTAGGCGGGTGAATGGATTGTGCAAGGTTTTAGTGTTTTAATTTGACATGGGTAGTTTAGTAATTTACTAATCTAATCCATCTCCATGGACCATGATTTTTGTTCCATCTATTAAAAAAAATGCATTTTTGTCTCGCTCAATCCTGTCCAGGGTACCAAACGCGTCCTAGAAACCAAAATAAATTTACCTGGTTAGATGTGAATGGCCTTTTAGGACTGGTATCTGGGTGTTCCAATCCAAGGTACTGCTCCCAAGCGCTATAAACATCTTTTCTCTAAAAAACAATATAATTCCATAGATCAGTGCAAGTCAATTAAGTAATAAGATCAATAAGCAAGTATAAACGACAATGAACCTGAAAACGGCTAGACACGATGTCAGAGTCATCAAGATACTCGGGTCGTCCAAGAGATAAAAGTGCAAACTTCCACTGATCACCCACAAGAAATTATATTTTAATCAACAAAAATATATAGAAAAAAAAGTTGAATATCACTAATCGAGGATGCAGTGACCATGAAGAGAAATTGTTATAGGGTACATTTGGTACACGGACGGGACTGGACTACACAGGCAGGCAGGTGAAGAATTGTGGAAGGTTTTACGATTTCAAATTGACTAGGAATCTAGGATAGTTTCGCAATTTATCACACTTGTCCCATCTCCCTATTTTTGTTCCACCTATTTCAGTTGGACAAAAAAAAATGCATTTTTGTCCCACTTATGTCCAGTCCCAGGCTAATTGTCGCACCAAAAGTTGCACAACAAGTTCTTGATCTGTCCTATCCGGCATACTGTAAATTTAACTACCACTTGTGCTTGTGCATCATGAGTAACTATTATAAGAGGGTACCTTAGCAAATTCATCGTCAGGAACCTGCAATTTCCTTTGAATACGAACTTTCACATCTCCCAAAGTTTCATCTTCACGAATTTTCAGAAAGAAGGGATCTCCAAAGTTTTGCACTTGCTACAAAACCGTTAAAGATGGAACTGTTAATGAATTATGCAATGATATGGTCCAAACAGGTTTTAATCCACATTTATGTACCATCTGGTTCTGCGCAGTCTCTTTGGTGAAATGGTAAACATGAATAAAGCGATCTAGGGGCCCAAGGTCTTTCTCTTCTTCTGGTATCTGAGGTAAAGAAACAAAAAAATTATATCAAGCAACAGAAGAAATTTCTACCCTCAAGCAACCTCCGAAGTACATCTTCATCCAGCAGGCACAGCAAGAGAATCTACAACTGATGTGAACCATTTTTAAATACATGTACTAAACTAAAAAAGGGTGACTTGAATGCAAGCAATATCGTATGGTGTTGATTTCTAGATAGTTTGATGTGAAAAAACAGCATCTACTGGGTAAAAGCAAAAGAAAGAATGGTAAAAGAACTTACTTCCTCTGCACGCAATGTCCAGTATTGATCATTTATATTCTCAATTTTCTCGGACAGCGGAAAAATCTGCAACCAGCAGAAATAAAAAAAAAATTACTAAAAAGAACAGAATAGAATGTAACATAAAATTCCGCATAATTTCAGAAGCCTGGTGCCACCGCGCAGAAGAATTGAACTCATGCTTAACATTGAACACAACTAAAAAGACATCCCTGTGTGTAAGATTACCACACATCCCCTGTAAGGGTCTAACGTACAGACTTACGTAGAGACCCTTTTCCGAGATTCTGACACATGCTTGTGCAAGGGGTTGAATCAAGTCCAACAACATAGAAAGGGAGGTCAACAAAAACACACAAGAAAAAAACATAGGGGCATATTGATCAAGCATTAATATTTTTTAAGATTGAACATTATATTTCTATAATGCTGCTGATTAAAAGGGGCCGTCTGTCAAATGCTTACCCGGTAAGCGCTTACAGGCAAGAGTCGTCACCCTCACGTATCTTTTGGGAACCTTCTCAGCCATCAAAAATTATAGGCGGTAATCGTTTCTTACCTGGTAAGCGCTAACCGGGTTAGAGTTGTTTCCCACTTTCCCTCACTTACCGGGTAAGATTCTTGGTCCTTACCATGATCACCTGGTGAGCATTTAGTAAATGACCCCTAAATTTTCTAAATCAAGGAACCATACGCACAAGATATAGGAAAAAAGTGTTTGGTTCCACACAACCACATATAATATGCACATATAAGGAATAATAATAAAACCAATTTGGAGAGGAGCCCAACAACAGGAAACTATTATGTCAATGTCGGGTAGTAGATTTTATGCCCAACTAAAACTCCTAGGTAAAATAACCTTTAGGATCTGTTAGAAATGGTAATAGAAAATAGAACACCAAGAAAGTAAAGCCAATGCAATACCTTGTAAATCTTATGGTAGAATACTTCAAGCAGTCTCAGTTCAGCATTTGGATGTGACAATTCCACCTGTTTGAATGTGCAATTTAACACACCACAAAAAATAATATAACACAAAAAGGCCATTTTAATTACAGGAATATGCCAGATAGTTACAAAAAGGTTTTCTTCCATGCAATGATTCACATAACAAACACAAAATGTTGCTTTAAATATGAACCATGACTTTTGCAATGAAAGAATAAAATTAATATTTTAAAAGAAAACTCAAAAAACTCCTTTTTTGCAGTGAAAAAATAAAATCAAGAATTTAATGCAGATAGTTTTTTTGTTTTTTTTTTGCATTTTTCTTGCATCCTTGACAGAAATTGGTGATAGATATGCACAAAATTTGCCAATGACGAGCAATATAAGATGCCTTTTCATGTTAGGTCGAGTTTTAACTTTTATGATAACTTAAGTGCTATTCCACGTAATTATTATGGAAAGCATACCTTTGTCTTTAATTCATCGAGAACATCTCCAACAGTGCTCTGCTTAGGCAACCTGATATTGTGAACTACAGGCTGCAACAAAATATACACCATAATATCAGAACCAACAAATATTTCCATAACATATTCAGCAAAACAAAGACACTTTTATTTCCCCTTGAATGAAGAAAATAAATTATTGGAGTTTTAGTAACATACCTCTTCCTTTGTAGCATGATGAAAAACAACCTTCAGAGTTTTTAGACATTGCAACTGTGGCAGAGGGATGTCCAACACTTCATAGTACAAAATATCAGAAATCTGTGTGCAAAAAGAAGTGAATCTGTTAATAGGCTTACCTCATATTGCTTGCAGCCTTTTCAAAATTTCACCAATATCGAACACGCTTTGCAATAAAGAAAATGACCACACAATGATCAATTCAATAAAACCCAAATTACAAAAACCTGATTGTAGTGAATTAGCATGTCTAGCAGATGATCTGCAACTCGATATTTAATGGGATGGGGCTTGGGTTGTTGAGAATAGCAGTTGTGAGGAGTAAGCCTGATTCGAGATGGATCGTCAAGATCAAGCTTCTGGGCCACTCTCTCCACCACGTCATCATATGTATGCAATTTTGACCTGTGAACACATGAAAGAGAATTGGTCAACAGTCACCAAACAGCATCAGGCTCATTCTAGAGCAAACTGGTAACAGAAACTGAACTCACAGTTCCAGACAGAAATCATCCTCTTTAGGTCTATCCAGAGATCGAAATTGAACTATCTGCGAAGAACATAACTATATTAAAAAGGCAGGGAGAAAGCTCACTGAAGATCATTAGATATTCCGACTGAACTAGGGAACCAACTCATGTACAGAGCATAGGAGGAAAACACATCAAGTTCAGCTCCGTATAATATTACTTACCTATAGCATTGCTAATCTGTAATATATTTGACCAACTTTACCGTTTACACTAAATTGCAAATCTTCCAGACGTAGATCCCTATCCTCGGGCAAGAAAAAGTGTCGGTGACATGATGCATTTTCTTTTACTAGTTGTGTACCCGTGCGAAGCACGAAGAGTAAATTTTATAGTAAGCCGAGAATGAAAAAGTAATGCAATTGATCGTTAAGATTTTTATTGAAATTTATATTTGAACAAAATAGGATTCACACTCATTTTTAATCACACATGTGTATAACTTGCTATATATGTAACTCATAAATCATAATGCATGAGTGAGTTGTACATAATGCTTCATATAGGTTGTACCCTTGAAATTGAACCTAAACCAAAGCCTTGAACACCTTTTATAGACATTGTCTCCACTCCACGTCTCCGCCTATGTGGGACAAGCTTTCATTTTTTTCCTTAATGCATTACTCATTTGTACTTATTGCTTCATAGATGTTTTATTCTTCAAATTCAAGAATTTTACCAAAATGCTTTATAAGATAGTATAGCTAAGCTATAAAAAAAAGTGCTACACACAATAAACCCTAAGACCTCAAGATACGAGTACATGGTCTTTCCTTCATACATTGCTATCATGGGTGGTGCCGTGATGGAACTCAAGTACTGTCAGTATTCTACATTGCTAGGATTTTCAAATGGGAATGTCTTGGCAAGTTACACTGCCCACTTTATATCTCAAAACTGCTAATATCCCATACCCATACTTCATGAGATCTGATAGAAGTTAAATGGCAATCAAGCCTAGCCCAGCACTGAATATGAGCTTTCTCCTAACCAAAAGCCGGAGCCACAAACATGCTTAATTGATGCAAACTCAAGCAATGGTGTTAACATTTTATATGAACACGAGGTATGTGACTCGAATCCACAAGCTAAACTCTATCCGTCGAAGTAAATAAAAAGAATTCTCTAGGAAAATCAAACTGTACCTGACGATTTTTAACATATTCCAAAAAAGAAGGAACATCAGGATATCGGTATTTCGCTACAGCAAGAGTCTGATGGAGTTTCTGAAAGCAAATTATGTCTCCATCTTCAATCTGAAATGAAGAAAAGAAATTTCGTCATATTTAAGTGCCACTGCACCTATAGTTCAATAAAACATCTGTAAGTCAAAATATTAAGACTTATACCTGGCTAGATCTAAATGAAACACTCTTCTCTAGCCGCTCACACATGACAGATGGATCAAATTTTATTTCCTGATAACAGATGAGAATACGAAACCATTTATGAAAGTATACAAAATATTGAATCTGCACATAGCAAATGCAACCACCAAGTTCGCAGTATAAGGAAACAGACCTCGTAAAGTTCAATTTCTTCATCATGACTAAATCCAGCCATTTCATTCAACTTTGGTATAATTTCAATTGGCTTGCCAAAACTCTTCACAAAAGACCTACCAACAAAGCTGAAAAACAAGAAAAGTTGCAATTACTCAAGGAACCATCATCACATATTGCCAGAAAAATGTTTTCTTATTCTTATCAGCACGGTTACTTAAAAGTTCTAGTTTTACAACAGCATTCCTTGAGCCTTCAATAAATATATATATATTGGCATCCTGATGATCATGTTCGAGAAAAGTGTTATAAAAAGACTTTTCTCCTAAAGTATCCAAGAAAAGCAGGGAAACATCAAGTAATATCTTAACCTACCGGAGTTCTTCCTTCTCAGGATCATAAAGCTTGAAGAAAAGAAGTATATCATCTTTGGTTTTGTCAGGTGGAGGAAGAGGATTCAAATCCTGAAACAAGACACAATTCTAGTAAACTACTGGACTGAAAAAAATGTATAGCTTCTCAAAGATCTTATAGCAACTAGATATTCATAAAGTCGCAAAGACAATAATACCACTCCAATCTCTATCTCCAAGAACAATTTCAGTTCAGCATTGTGATTTTTATTGGAAACATCTCTTAATTGTCCTACCTGCAAATCCAAATGGTTACAATCATAAACAGTAACACAATTGATAAATCCTCCTACATGTGCATTTTAAAGCAGACTCAGAGCTAGAGTAAACAGTTCGCAAAAACACTACTAAACAAGAAGTACAATGGAGATAACATATAATGACTATTTCAACCACAGCTATGATAAAGCAGTACCAGGAGAAACAAGACATAGTGCAGCAAATACTTTTGGAGTTTGGACAACATCAACAACCATATGAGCTACGCCAAACAAGCACAATAGGGTCCATCTCTACGTATTCCACCCACAGCCACAAAAAAATAATAAAAAGACCCAAAACAGAAAAAAGAAAGCCTACCACTCACTAGATAGATGGGGGGGGGGGGTCTCAATATTTCACCAACATTTGGGAATTCTTAGAAAACTTAATGACTAGAGATGGACATATGTGTTTGCAAGTTAAGTTGATAGCTGAAACAGAATCCTAAACATTCAGGATTCTTAGAAAATTTTGAACTAGAGATGGACAGATGTGTCTGCAAATTATGTTGAGAGTTGAAGCCAAACCATACATTGATAAAATCTATCATGACCATCATAAAACAGCATGTGCATTTGGAACAAACTACAATAAAGTGAGGTAAATACACCCATGCATCCAGCAGATAGCTTCAAAGAGATATTGTAGTTAGAACATTAAAGAGAACTTGGCATTCATGGATGATTGCTAAAACATTACACAAAGAACAAACTTCCATGAAATAATGAAGTTTGAGCATCATATTGGCTTTGTTGGATCCAACAATGTAGCAAAATACTCACAATTGCTGAAGTTCATGGCTTACCAACATTTATATCAAAACAGCACTAACATGGTTGATTGCATTTTACATGAAAATATTTTGTTCTAATTTACTAATCACATTATGGTTGATCCTGTATCCATGGATAAGAAAAAGAACATCCATTCTGTCACCATTTAACTAAGCACTATAGTTTTCTGATCTCAATGTCTTAAATCATCACCTTCAACTTCTTTCTTGTGGTTAAAAATGCAATGTTAACAAAATCTAGCCAGATGTATAGCATGACGATCATCTATCATGTGCATGCAACCCTCCGGCCATTTTTTTAAAACTTTATACCAAATATTAATTAATACAAAAAATGCAAATGTGCTAACTGAAAGCAACAATATAGAGAGCATTATCAAGAAGTGGGAGTATACAGATTGTGTTTCCTCCTGTGGCGTCAAAGGCCGATTGGGACGGTATGTATGGTTCTGCCTCTTCGCCCATATCCAGAAACGTTGGAATTGAACAGGTATGCCAAATTCTTTGGCCACCTCCTCCTGCAGCCCAAAATAGACCATCAGAATAGTTGAAGTTTTAACACACTTCAATTAAAAATTTATCATCCAACTCAAAAGAATTAAAAAAGAAAACCAACATAAATTCCTTCTCTTGGGCAATAAAACCTAATGACTTCCAAGACTTCACAATTTTACTCATGTCGTTGCCAACGTCTAGGCGCCAGCACTCTAAATTAGCCACGTGATGGGTTCACTTGTTTCTGGCTTTTTGTTTGAATACAACTATAAATTTATATTTATACACAATGCTAAATTCAACTTCCAAGCTGAGATACAGCTAACTGTTTGAATAAAATCTGGAAAATTCAATATTATTACAATAACTTGAAGACGGCAATTAGATATGCACTGATAAACATGAATCAGCAGATTTAGTTAGCTGTTGTTTTCCTTCATTCCGCTAAAATGTACACATGCTGATCAACTTTGTTCAAACTTGAACACAGTTAGATTCTATATTTATGGCTAACTGCAAAAAATGGATTGCATCTATGCCTATAACTAAAATCGACAATAATTGTATCAAACATAATGCACAAGTAAGAATAGAACACAGACAAGACAACAGAATTTAAGTACCTTGAAAAGGTTGAATGGCATCTGTTTCTGAATACGGAAACTATGAACTTTATCATGATCAACAAGATCAAAATATGTATCTTTCCCTATCTGTTCTAATAGGTCAACTTCACGAGCAACCTAGAGATGTCAAAAATACATTAGTAACAACTTCCCCAAAATGTACAAAAGTGATCCGTTGAGGCATTTAATTTTAAACTTTTTTCTAATAGTATCAACAACCTTTATAATAGTGTAGAGATGAGCCTGTGCTTTGTATTTCCTCTTGTCTTCCTTCTCTTCTTGCTCTTTCTTCAACCTTATCTGGAAAAAGAATAAATGCAAGCCTCTAATGTTATTCTGCATGTCAAACTAAGCTGGAACATGCCAAATAAATCTAAAAACATCAGTGTGTTTACCCTAAGGTGTTCTGCAATATCTTTCTCCTCCACGTCACAAATTATCTTTTCCTTGTCACTCTCACGTATATAGACAAGCATGTATGCATTCGAGTATTTTGTAAATTTAAACGGAGCGTTATTGTAGCCAGGATTTGTCTGGGGAAGCTGTTGAGAAAGGCATAAGACAAAGAGAAGATAAGTATGTTTATGTTCTTCTTTCCCTAAATACGAAGATAAGTTGTTGGAGGCAGATACACATTGGACAAAGTAGTTCACTACCTCCTCCTCGCCACCATATTGCTCTTCTAATGCCCTCTTCAAATCTTCTTTCGTAACCCTTTCGTCATCGAACTTGAACCTAATTGGAAGCAAAATAACCAAACCACAGGATACATAACTCAACAGAGAGAAAACATAGCTGCATAAACTGTCCAAGGGACAAATACATGAGAAAGCTCCCCGGAACATAAGCATATACCAAATCCATTAAAGCAGCCATGTCAACTATGCTAACTAACCATTCCATTTAAGCAATTTTCCTTGGCCGAAAAAATATATTAAAACTGAATCTCATTATAAACTAGGTCGAAACCAGTTTCTAAATTAGAAGACATATGAACTTGTAGATACCATAGTCCTAACCCTGATCTTCAGAAAGAGAATTGAAGCAATGCAAGATACCCTCCTCTTTATCAAAATATAGAATTCCTTGGAACTTAGCAAGATACACATAGGTAGTTAGGTGACTCAGAAACAAGGACATATACAGGGAAATTTATTGGCAAGTGCTTTATAATTTGGGGTATTCATGTGATACAACTGTGAAGAGTCAAAAAACTAGGTTGACCAAACAACCAACAAGAGACGCTCATTATTTAACCTGGAAGTTAAAAATATATACCTCACTCTTTGTTTTTCTAAATTTTTTATTCATAGTGAATCCACCCGATGGAAGGTAAGCTTTTATTAACAATGGACAATGTACTCGTTTGCTCACATGCCCCAATTTTTTATGGACAAAACTTCCCTGCGTTTTCTTAATGGTTACGCATGGACGTTACCAAGCATGATTAGCATTTTAAACCATGTCCACTGCCTTCGTAAAAGCATTTTGCTTTACATGCTACGAAGGTAGCATTTAAGAGGAAGGGAGAAGTAACTAATTAATTAAAAATAATATATAATCAGAATGAAGCGATATTAAAGGGACACGGGAATAGAATAAGAGGAAAGAAGAATCAGTAATCAGCTACTAATTAAATTAAAATGAATATATAGTCCGAATGAAACGATGTTGATGAGATAAAAGAACAGAAGTTGGAGTTTTTATAAACAAGAAGAAAGTAGATAGAAGAGCAGAGCTTTTGGTCCCCCCCAAAAAAAAAAAAGAGAGCCAAGAATTGGGGCATTGCAATAAGAATATCTATTTAGAATCCATTTTTAGAGACAATCCTCGGTAAGATTGAGATGAAAACAAAAGAGCTTGGATAAGCGCAATAGTTAGTCATTAACTATAACTAATAAATGTAATAAAAATAGGATTGTAATCGAAGAATCCTGAAAGGAAACACAGGCATTAAGGAAACACACCCATTAAGGAAACTAGATGGTTCAACCAAAAGCAATTCTTACTTTGAAAACGAGGTCAAGTCATCATGCCCTTGTGCGCTCAGTGACACTCGTGCTACAATGACCGAGCAAAGGGTCGCGATACCACGAGGGTGAGCTAACCCCGTAAACCCGTCCTCACTAACAAATGGCAAGTGCTTTCCCTTGTGTGGATATGCTTTTTTTAATCCAATGGTAGAAGTTATGCCAGCCATACCCCTGTTCTTTTTTCTTTTAGCCTTTGTTACCTAAAGTTTGCATGCCTATGTTTAGTGCACACAGATGCAAGAAATATAAGAGAGGGGAGCACCCCTATTATCTTAGTCATGTATCCTCAAATATATTACCTCGATAAGTGGTGCCCTGTATCCTCAATACAACATATTATCTCTGATAGGAGTTCTTGGAGAACCAAGATTAGGGTAGCAGACGAGGCGCAGAGACCTGTAGCTGGGATAAGGTAGTGAGCCAGGAGACAGCCTACCAGAGTCCTAGATAGACTAGTCCATGTCTCGTTACTTACCCTCATTATGTTCCTATGTAACTACTTTTGATTATACGGTGATGCTTACTTTTCTCTAGCCTTTCTATTTCCATCTCGTGCCTTAATCTTCTTTCCTTTTCCAACTTCTTTTTTCAAAGTGTTCGGACCTTTTGAGCAAAGCTTTCTTGTTCGCACACACTTTTTACAAGTTGGGATCTTCATGAAAGAAGCCGATCTACTCTCCGCTGTAGAGGGTCAGGTCTGTGTAATCCCAGCCCCCAAACCCCACCCTGGGTGGGATATATTGGGCTGGTTTAATCCTATACATCACACTCAGCTAAAAAGTAACTACATCCAAACATTGACAAGGGATTGAACACACATACAAAGTGATTCATAAATATAACTTACCATTGATCTGACAGGGTTGGCCTGATGAATGCATAATAGTGTCCGCCATGCACACCACCACTATGAACCAAGACACTGTAACCAAGAAAGATATGTAACGCAAATGCCAAAAAACTACATCTCAGGAAAAAATATAATACATGTACACCGGTAGTGATTGAACGCTCAAGTTCATGTAACTATAAGTAGTTGAACAACTTTTATCTAAGAAGCTGATATGAGATCAATAGCACTTATGCATTCTTGCAGACAAGAAGAAAAAGTCTATTAGACACTATCATATTGCAAAAAATTAGAGGAAGTGACTGAAAGATGGGATGACGAAACAAAGACAACCTAACATAAGGCTTGTAACAGATAAGAAAGGTGATTATGCATAATTTATCCTACAAAGTTATTCCGAGAAAATACAAAAATATAAACTCATGAAAATACAGTTATGCATTGCAAAGAGGCTCTTCCACGATTTGCACCACTCATACCCAAGACATAAGTAGTGGAAAAGTATACTGTCAAGAAGCAAAACCAGGATATGTGTATATAATAAATATTGTAGTAGCCTACTAATATGCATTTGACACAATAGGGAGATCAGTCAAAAAACTAAAAGTCATCAAGCGAGATATACTAGTGCCCGATGATTTCCACCCGCGCCTCATTCACTCCAGTAAAATAAAAGTTCGTCCTGAACATAACAAACAGAAAACTGAAAGATTGAAAGTTGAGAAGATGGGTCTTCTGCACCCTCCACCCCCCAACCAAAAAATATACACACGCAATAAAATCTCCCAACATAATATAGTACATGTTTAATATTGAGTCAATAAGTTGATAAACCCTCAGAAAAAGATATGGACAAATGAGAATGAAAAAACATGCCAAAGATTAAAAAAAAATTAATGAACTCGAATACAAATTAAAATGTAAATTAATTAGTAATAATAAGTAATATGAATCCACACAGCAAATCCAATGGGAGACCTACGTTAATTCAAGCTTTGAACATTTTGGGTTTAAAACTAATATGTCACTGAGCACAAAATCTGTATGGATGATAGGTGCATCATGGATTCATGAACAGAGGGTAGAGCAAACAAATAAAAACTAGGAAACCCTAATATATCTAGAGAATATCCAGGTCTATATATTGCAAGTACGACGTATGAAGTGTATTTTTGAACAGGTCTATACATTCCTGACAGCCTCCAGAAAACCATGCCAAACTTCTTTCACAACCAAATATCTGTGTTCGAGTTCAAATGATCAACCATTTTAGTTACAGGGAGTTTAATGTAACCTACATTTCCTATGAAAGCTCATGCCAGCATGTTAAAGCTAGTACTACTACATGTTTCACATTACAAAAAAGATGATTAAGAACACACAACAGCAATGTGAATTCCTAAACACAAACAACTTGTCAAAACACATATAACAGCACACAGAAGCTAATTTGATGCCTTTTTATCCAAAAAAAGAAACTAATTTGATACCTGTGAAGGGTGTAAAGGTTGCGAACACTCTTATCTGCATCAGGAGATAGATACTTGCCATCCTCTCTATCAAGATCAAGCTCTAGGGGAAATTCATAACGATCATTTATCTGCATAACGAATCACAATACAGTTAAGTGTAACCTGTTAAACAATGCATTACACCACAAAGATAATCCACCATACAACAAATTTTGACACTGTATTTTCCTCCATTGTTTCTATCAACATTATATCCAGCGTACATGAACAACTAAATCATGCATTCCAACAAAATAACATTTTAATTTCCATACAGATATAAGCATGGAAGATGGAAGCACTCACGAGTCATGACCACAATACAAATTACAAAGACCCCCCCCAAAAAAAAACAATTAATGCCACCCTGAAAGATGAAAATAGCAAGTGCACATTGATGTATATAAACACCAATATCAATAGACAATATCAAAATACTAGACACTCAAAAAAGCTGAAACAAAAAATACTTACTTTTACCATCGTATCCCTCATGAAATCATATTCAAAACGCTTTAGCTGAAGTTGAAGAACTGGCGGAAAATCAATAAACAAGACGCCCTTCCTAGCATCCTACATAGAAAGGCATACAAAACAAACATAAAAAGTCCGTCCAAAATTAGCAATGGGCAGATGCTGGGAAAGCAACACATAAGCAAGATTGACTGCACAGAACGAGAATTTTATCAAAAATCAGGGAGGGGTTCCTTGGATCATAATTACATAAAGCAAAAGAATCTCTAGATTCACTCTGAAAAATATAAAGGGCAAGTAACTTCCAAAGGATGCACAAGCCAAATAAGATACACAAAAAATCAAAATCAATACTGTATTAACGAGGACTTTGCAAGCACAAGAGAAGATCGATAGATCTTCGATTATCAGCATCTGTCTGTGAGTGTGCATCACATTTCTCACACCCCTAAAACAGATAAACTAATAATAAGCTATCAATATATGACACCTAAAGCTTCAATATCCAACCACAATCACCACCTTCTCCAGAATCCGACTGCACAGCAGCTAGATATTTAGGCTTTTAGCTAGATGGGTGTCATCTTTGCAAGATTGGAGTTAGGGGATATGGTCCCAGTACCTGGTTGTTCCCGGTTTGGTGTTATTAGTTTTCTTCTTGCATTTGTTCTTTCTGCTCTTATTGTTCACTGACCTTGTTTGTTGTCCTTGTTCCCTTCTTGCATACATTCTTCTGCTAGTAATTTTTTCCCTCCAACTTTTGGACAAAATTTGTCTCTTCAAAACTAGGCAAGCCGGTGGGGGTCTCTCTTCAAAACTAGGCAAGCCGGTGGGGGTCTTCACGAAAACAGCCTCTCTAACCCTTAGGGTAAAGAAAGGGTCAACCCTACTCCGAGGGGATATACTAGGTAAGTTTGTCTTGGTTTTGGTTTGCTGTCATGCTTTATGACAATTAAATCCCCAAAATCGATTATAAAATTATTTGAACTTTGCCGACTGCATGAATGATTGCAAGATTCTCTTAGTCAGAAGTTGAATATTTTTTTCACTGCTTCAGTCTTCCATATATCAGTAGGTTACTGTGGGTATACTACTCTCGTGCAATTCTTTTTGCCACTGGTGCTTTTTATGCATTGCTAATCCAAATTATGGATTTCAGTTGCAATATCTTATTAAAGACAATGGGATCTTCAGTGGCACATAGATTGATTTTGCCAATACATATATACAACAGTAGATGGTAAGCCTTAAAAACAATGAAATTTGTAACATTGCAATTTACAAACATGAATGGACAGCTAACCTGCAAACCATGTTCTTCAGCATGATATTTATTGTCACCCTCGAGTCGCTCAACTTCAACATATTTGTCAAAAGAAGCATAAACATCTTGACAGCCTTTCACATCAAGTTGAAGATCTGAAATTAACATTATGACGCCATTAATCAAAGCAGACTTAAAACTATACAAGACTGTTCCAATACTTTCAACATAAATGATACCATAAAATGATTCTTTTCTAGTTGATTTGAAGTCCACGTTGATGCATTCAATGTAATTCATATGGTGTCCTTCAAATAACTTTTGTATTGTACCTTCCACAACTGTTCCCTGAACAAACAACAATCAAAAGTTCAGAACAAACATGAACAGAAAAGACTCGGACCACCAAACAAAAACTTTACCTTCATTTTGTCTTCAAGTTTTTCACACAAGACCCTATTAAGTTCTTGGACATCATGTTGCATGAAAGAATCATAAGTATCCCATCCAAACGATTTTGTCAATTCTTTTGTCGCCACACTAGTTTCATTGTATTGAAGCTTATAGAATAAGCTCTGAAGAGCCAGAGGAATACTCCCTGACGGCATGTCATTTTCTGTTGTCGGCATATGATACACAGCCTGATATTAAATTCCAAATGAGATGCTTCCTTCCGAAGACAGAATTTATATGAACACAGACGACAAAATACCTTTCTAAAGTAAGGAATATGGTACAATGTTTGAAGGAGAGAGTTCATGTAGCATGTTGCTCCTTGGTTCTTAAGTCCAACATAACCAGACTCCTTTTTTGAGTCATATGCCCAATAATCAATTACTTTGCGTACAGCAACATCAGCTTCAATAATACATGTGTCATTCACAAGGTAACCTTTACTGGGGTCATATAGCTCACCAAGAGGCATAAAAGACGTGAACCCCCAATCGCTTTCCCTTTCATGAAATTGGTGCTGTGTGTCTGCAGAATTGGGATGATTATGACTAAAGCAAGGATTAGTAATTATATGGATCTTTATCTACTAGAATAAAACGAGATCCCTTCCCAATCTATACAAAGCAACACTCTTCACTCCAATATTCATCTCTACAAACTTGTTCATTATACAAAACTTTTGATAAAACTCGGTATAATTTATGCTCTTATGACCTTTTCTTTGAACTGTTCTTAAAAGGAGGTCAGCAGAGTTGCCAGTAAGTACAGAGCAAATGACCAGACTATCCATGTCACACTCAAGATCATATGAGCTATTGATTCCCTGGTTAAACGTCTAAAGACAAATAAGGATTTATATAAAGCATGCCCAAACAAGTCAGATTAGTAATACATCCTTGATCTTATTAGCTGCCAAAAGCGGTGTCCTGAGTTCCAAGATTTATGTGTCTCTTCCCTCGAGGAAAAGCATAAATAAGAGAATCTTGTTCATGATAAAAATTTACACAATAAATGCATGGCAGTAACTGTCAAAAATTATTCAATTTCTAGCCATAATTAATAATCTCTTGTGAAATATCAGAATCATGGCTAACATAAAGTAGAATTCAAGTACAGGTTTGCAAGGATAAGATACTTGCAACATCTCTCCCATCACTAACATACTCCAATTAGCTTCAGTTACTTGACCAACTATAACGTACACCCATGTAAATAATAATCAATATCCTGCTTAAGTAGAATTAGCAACTAAATTGAAAGCACATGTTGAATCCAAAAACGATCGCTCTGAACTCGTATGCCTAAAATTTGCAATTAAATATTTGGTTTTAATGAGAAAACAAAATTTTGTTAGGCTTCAGTTCATGGATAAATTTTGACAATTTTATCTTGGTGTATCCAAGTGACACGAGATACTCACCAAAAACAACTTTTATCCCTCTGCATAGCACATGCTAGAAGGGATAAATTTATGTGTATAATGCCTGTACGCTAAAAGTGAGGTGTTTCCGTGTTTTACTAACAATGGTACTAGGCTGTTTCAAGAAGATAGAAGCTGTAAAATAGAAAAACATTGTCGGTCAAAAAGTGTGACGTAGATAATCAATTTTTTGCTAGGAAGAAAGTTCAGAAGACATGGATGACCTCATTTTGAAATTATATCTTTTACAAAGTTACTTCAATTGTTATCACTGAACTTCTCTATATAGTTTCTAACCCTCCCATCTCCAAACAATCTAGCCCTTTCATATTTCGAGTTTGAAATCGTAGGTTGAACATGAAGATAAGAGCAATATTGTAATGAACTCATTTCCAGTGACAATATTTTTGTCATTGATACTGTTTTCCAATTACAAGTTTACTTGGGTTGAACTGCAAGCATTTTAAAATACCATCTTGGCATTCTAACATAAATTTAACAGCTAGTCAAAATGGAATTCCTTTAAATGTTCAAAAGTTCATTTGATGGTTTGCGTTTACTGTTTTTCTTTTGTAGATAGGGGGTCCATTAATTGCACAACAGAACATTACATTGTTTTTCTGAAAGTCCTTTCTTGCTACTTGGAACTAAGAATTTAAGGGCCCTACCTGTTTTCTAAGGAACAACTTATGTGATACATCATTTGGCTTCTATGACAGTCTATTTTTGAACAGCCTAAAAAAGGCCACATTCTGGGACGGGGGAGTGGCTCTTAGTTTTCACCCTGTCATCATACAGAAAAGTTTTTCGACAATATACAAGCAATCATTTACCCAACCTATAACTAACAAACAAACAACTTTGAACTACTACAATGTGCAGCAGTTAGTAGTTCCAACTCAACCCTGCAAACATATAGTGTATTATGTGTATCACACTATCACCCAGCTAAGATGCTAAACCTTTTCATGACAAAGTTCCTAGAGTTCAAGTAAGGGATAGTTTCCTACACCTGGCACTTTGAATCGTTTCCTCTTTCATAGGTCTGCTGTTATTCAGCTGCTCTACATCTTAACATAAAGTCAACAACCAAACTTCCTTTATAACCCATGTGTGCGAGTCTATATCGGGAGACTCAGACTAATGGTTTACTTTCAAGTTGTTACACCCTCCATTCCAAAAACTAGAGTGCAGTATGTGAGAAAATGAATGTTCCAGAAAAAGAGTCTCATTTAGTATAAAAGGTGCCTCTTTTGGGTGGCGCTTAAGATCCAAATAATAGGTAAGTTCCTTACCACAATAACCCCAGAGTAACATATTGATGGATAATGTAAGTGAAAACAAAAATTAGAAAAACAAAAAAAACAGTAATCAGTATCATATCATCTTAACAATTTTATCTTCTTTAACACGCAATTTGTCCCAAAAAATGCAGCACTCTCTCTTTGGGGTTATCCCATAAAATGTAACATATTCTATTCTCTTAAGATTCCTTTACAAACTTACCTATTTCCTCATAAACAGTAATTACAATATATTGGTGAGATATTTAGTTTATTCAAATAATTTTATTAAACCATGTGTCGGATCATAAATTGTGTCTTTATGGGTAGAGGGATTGAGAGAGTATCATATTCCACAATCAATAGAAAATTTGAACTCAAACAGCCTCTCTACTCCTTAAGATAGATATTTGCGTACATCCTACCCCAACCCAACTTTCGAGTAGGATATAGTGGGTATGTTCGATTTGGTTTGGTTTTAATAGAAAGATTGAACTCAATTTTCTTAATAGTCCAGGAAAAGACCAGGTGACATCATAAAGAAAGAGAAAAAAGGAATTCTATATGCAACGAGGAACACATTATGTAAGGTACAACCAGAAAAGTTGATGTATTTGATAGCAGTTGATCATAGTTTTTGACTTGTTCCCAAGTCATGTATCTTCAATTTTGACATTTGACAATTTCTATCAGTGATATTTCCAAGTATGCATTATACTCTATGAAACATACAGCTGAGTTTTATTCTGTCACTCAACAAAAAGGAACACCATATGCCTTGAAACAACAAGACTGTCTCTCAGTCTGTCATAATAGCCCAACAGGTAGAACAAATTACAAAACCCTATCACTACATTTGTAAAAGAAGATGAAGAAAAATCCAGTGTTGTTCTCCAAAGAAAGCTCATCAAAGTATCTCAAACTTCATGATCAATAATGTATCAACTTCACTGACTTCTCTTCATAAGGGTTCACATTTATAAATCAAATATATAGTTACGGAACTAATTGCATTACAAGCATAGAGTTTATGATACATTAATACAAAGATAATCCATAAGTTTTTTAAGAACAGAATGTGACTACAACTATGAGGTGTCCTCTAACAAACGTAAGTTTTATCCAAGCATAAATTCTCAGCAACTGAAAACTTAAGCATAACATACCTTTTCTTATTGTGAACTTATTGTGAATCTGATTGACCACAGCCAAGCTGAATTGTGCATATCTACTCCAACCATATGGCAAGGTAGTGGAATCAGCCACATCTAGATACATGGACAAATGCTCCACATTGTTTCCCTTTGGAAATACAAGCACACGCCTGCCAACAAATGATCAGTTATGAAAGTAGGAAACAACAAAAAACATCACAGATCTATGGTACCTCAACAACAAAAACAAAAAAAGAACATAATTATTTACCATTTATATCCTCCAACCACGAAAGTATCAGAATAAAGCTTTTTGTTATTCTGGCGGGAGAAATTCTCAATTGCCCATGTAAACCTAGATGCCTGAGTTTCATCAACTGGTTGATTCTCCACCGTGCTAATAACTTCTGCTTGACCCACAACTGATAAATCCAAATTACAAAATCATAACTTAAAAAGCTAATAATGGACACAACCACCTCCCCATAACAACAGCACACACACACTTCACCATTACTAATAACTACAAGAGATCATCAAATAACATTTGTGCAGAGGGTTCTATAAACACATGCAGACACTAACACAGTTTCTTGTCACAAGCGAAGTTAGTTTATTAAGGAACCTCCACCAGAGTTAATAATCCTTCAAATACACAAAGTGAAGCACAAACCTTCCATAGGGCGAGGGCCTTCAACCGGTGGAGTACCATCTAAAGCAATAGGACCTTCCACTAGCTCCGTGTGCGGCACAAGCATCTCTTCATCTTCTTGCTGTTTCAAAAGAATTAAAAAATTAAAGCAAAAAAACACATACATTCAAACAACAAATATACAAACAAGTGAACAACCAATCAACTATCGAACTCTGATCAAAGTAAAACCCTAATTTATCCCCCCTTACACATAAAATAACCTTGAATTAACACTTCAAATTGCCAATTAAACTAAACTAACACACTCCCCACACTAATCACAAAACCCTAGCACGATCACAAGTCGCAAAACCTTTAAATATAACAGAAACTACATCCACAAAACAACAACAACTGATGCGTTGGCATGTATATGACTTGCAGCAACTAGAACTTGACACACATACAGACAGAGGTAGATTAGATGCGTACATCCAATGGTTGTGGAGTCATCATGGTCATAGTTTCTGACGAGAGGAAAGCCGTCCGATCAGAAGTCACCACCGTTGATACCTAGAGAGAGAAAGCGAGTGTTGAAGGTGATGAGAGACGACAATGGAGGTTGATAGGCCCTGAAACTGTGTGCAGGAAGGAGCAAGGCGCTCTCGCTTCTTCTCTTCTGAGCATCGAAGAAGGGGTATAGGGTTGTGTTTGGAATTTGTGAAAAATACGAGGGTGATTTGTGAAAAATAAGAGAAGGGAGGAATGGAATGCGTAGCGTCTAGTCGGTTGAACTTGTTTATTAATATCATCTTCAACAAATTATTTAAGGTATAGGAAATTCAAATTCAAATTACTATAAAATATATATAGTATATTATTATTTTAGTTTGTTATAAAATAATTTTATATTTTTTAAAATAAATATATACTTTTTCATCTATATTATTTATACTATATTATAAATTATTTATAAAAAATTCTTAAAAACAATTGTTAAAGCTTAATATACTACTATTTAATGTTAATTACTTAAAATCTCTTAAAAACAATCATTAAAGATAGATAAAAATCAAATTTTAAATATAAAAAATATAAAATATAATTAAAAAAATCTAACAGAACATTTAATAATCAAAATTTAAATATAAAATCCAAAATCTAATTAATAAAATCTAACCGAATATTTAATTTTATTTTATAAAAAAATTATATTATTAAACCTAAAATAAATTACATTATTATTAAACTATCGAAAAAAACTCTTAAAAACAAACTTTTTTGCATTAAGTATTGTTTATTGATACACATCACTTAAAATTGAAGATTACAAGTCATGAATTCATTATTCATGAGTACAAATTTCGAAAGTTATATGTTTGAATTCATAACTAATTGATAGACATAATCAAATCAGGATAAACATTTCATTTAAATAAATAATTTAAAATATATAAGATAATCATTGAATTCTAACAAAGTACTTAATTTTTTTATAAAAAACATTATATTATTAAACCTAAATTAAACAAATTTATAAAAAAAAACATTATCATTCCCTCAAAATCATCCAAAATCGTACTGTAAATCGATAAAAAAACAAAAAAAAATAAAACATTAAAATCGTGATGTATCTCGCTGCATTGCGCGAGTACGCTTCTAGTATTATAAAGTATTTGAGAAAAACTCTTAAAAACAAAATTTTATACATCAACTACTATTTATTGATACATATTACTTAAAATTTAATATTACACTTAAATGATGCATAAGTACAACTTTTTAAAGTTGCATGTCTGAATTTATAATTAACTAATAGACATAATCAAATGTATGATAAACATCTCATTTTAAATGTAAATCTGTATAATGTATTATAAAACATTTGAAAAAAAACTATTAAAAACAAGTTTTTATGCATCAAGTACTGTTTATTGATGCATATTACTTAAAATCAATATTACAATTAAATGATGTATAAGTACAACTTTTTAAAGTTACATGTTTGGATTCATAACTAACTGATAAACATAATTAAATACAAAATAAACATCTTATTTTAAATATAAATATTCTAAAGATTGAATTGTGGATTTGGTCTATGTGGTTTAGTGATTTCTTTGACCATGGTCCTCATTCTATGTTTATTGTGGATATAGTCCCCGTGGTATGCAATATATTGTGGTTAGGGTCCCTAAACACTAACATTGTTAACTTTTAAGGGTTAAAGACATCATGTGCCTTGCACACTATGGGTATAATAATCATTTTACTTTTTCTTTTTAATTTATTCTATAAACCTTTAAAACAAATAATACTAAATTGTGTATTTGGTCCCTATGCATCACTTATCATTTTTAAAACACATTTATCATCTCTCTTTTTTTCATCCAATCTTCATTGTCAAAGTACAAGAAAAATTTATTTGTTAAAGTGCAAAAAGACATTACTTGTATTTAAAAATAATATTTGTTTGAACCCAACACTATATCATTAAAAAAACAACCTGTCAAAATAACAATTGTTTGAAACCAACATTACATCAAAAAAAACCCCATCAAAATGACAATTATTTTATATCAACATTACATCTCAAAAAAATAAACTCATCAAAATAACAATTGTTTGATATCAACATAACATCCCGAAAAAAAAAACTCATCCAAATAACAATTGTTTGATATCAACATAACATCTCGAAAAAAAATAACTCATCAAAATAACAATTGTTTGACCTTGTTTTTAGCTCCCACTTGTCTGCCCCTTACAAATTATTGAGTTGTGACTTTGTTTTTTGCATTTCACACATCTCACCCTCTTCCCAAGCAGAATAGTTGAGTTAAGCAATTGGGAAAAGAAGTAAACTATCAAGGCTTGGGAAGACGGTGAGATGTGTGAACTGCAAAAAACAATGTCACAACTCAATAACTTGTAAGGGACAGACAAGTGGGAGCTAAACAAGGTCAAACAATTGTTATTTTGGTGGGTTTTCTTTTTCGGGATGTTATGTTGATATCAAACAATTGTTATTTTAGTGGGTTTTCTTTTTCGGGATGTTATGTTGATATCAAACAATTGTTATTTTGATGTGTTTACTTTTTCGAGATGTAATGTTAATATAAAACAATTGTCATTTTGATGGGTTATTTTTTTTGGGATGTAATGTTAGTTTCAAACAATTGTTATTTTGATAGGGTTTTTTTTTATGATATAGTGTTGGGTTCAAACAATTATTATTTTTAAATGCAAGTAATGTCTTTTTGCACTTTAACAAATAAATTTTTCTTGTACTTTGACAATGAAGATTGGATGAAAAAAAATTAAGAAAGATGATAAATGTGTTTTAAAGATGATGAGTGATGCATATGAACCAAATACACAATTTAGTATTCTTTGTTTTAAATGTTTATAGAATAAATTAAAAAGGAAAAGTAAAATGACTATTATACCCATAGTGTGCAAGACACATGATGTCTTTAACCCTTAAAAGTTAACAATGTTAATGTTTAGTGACCATAACCATAATATATTGCATACCACGGGGACTATATCCACAATAAACATAGAATGAGAATCATGGTCAAAGAAAAAAACTAAACCACAGGGACCAAATCCACAATTCACTATATTCTAAAATATAATTAGGATAATCATTGAACTCTAATAAAATATTTATTTTATAAAAAACACTACATTGTTAAACCTAAAATAAATTACATCATTATTAAAACTAAAACGACAAAACGTATTATAAAATCGACAAAGACAAAAAATAAACGAAACATTAAACTTGAGATGTCTCATGTTGCATTGCGCGAATATACTTCTAGTTATATCATTAATTATGTGGCGAATAAATTATTTTTTTATAATTAAGCGTAATATTGTCTTTTTGTTAATTAAAAAATGTAAAACTTACATATTTCTAAATATATATGTCATTTTATGTGTAGACTTTTATTTTGGGAGAAATGGACTAATAATGTAACTCCAACAATATTTTTGTTTATCAATTATAGTATTTTTAGTATATTCTCCATAATTTCTGTAAAATAGATAATTAAAATTAAAATATTTAAAAATATTTGTATTCAATTTCAACAAATTATTTTTATTTGAGATTTCAACATTAATTATGTCATTAAAATATTCTATAATTTTATAATCCCGATACAATTTTAAAAATTATATAAAATAATTATAATTCAATCTCATTTATAATAAATACTCCCTCCGTCCCAAAATAAGTGTACACTATTGACTTGACACATAGTTTTAGACATGCATAATTATTACATTTTTTTGTTATCAAATGACATCTTTACTCTTATTTAATTTTTCTTTCTCTTCACTGCTCTTATATATATGTGCATTAATTAAGAGTAAATATGATAATTTAGTTATCTACTTTTTGAAAGTTGACACTTATTTTGGGACAAGTATAAATAGAAATGTGGACACTTATTTTAGGACGGAGAGAGTAATAAAAAGAAACATCTATCTTTGCTCACATTCCATTTTAGGGAATTCTCTAATTTGTAGTTCTCTTATTTTTTTTTGTCTTAGATAACAATATATAGAAATTGTTGGAGCAAATATATAGAACAAAATCTCCATTTTCTCCACTTTATAAAATTTGTTTAGAACATCTCCAACATATTTCCCAAAATGTAGAAAATTAAGATTTTTGGCAAATTTTTGCTCCAATAGATTCTCCAAAATGGGAAAAAAAAAGAGAGAGAGATCGTAAAATTCTTCAAATTTGAAGAAATTTTCCAAAAATGATTACCATAAAATTTAAACATTCTTTATTATGTTTCCACCAATAAGAAACCTTAATGTTAAATGTTTATGAGAGAGAAAATAATATTTAATTACATGTGTAAAATATTTTAATAATGTAATCGGTGTTGTAATCTTCAAAACAAAGACTCTGATAGAGTTGATGTAATTTTTTTTAGATTTTGAGTTTTGATTTTTTATTTTAGAAAATCTTGAATAATCAGTTAGACATGATCCTATTACATTAATTAAATTATTAAAATATTTAATACATTGATAAACTTTTAAACAAACCTCAAAAAGGTAATTTTTAAAGAAGTTTTATATCTATAGTATATTATAAAACATTTATAAAAAACTCTTAAAAAATAATTGTTAAAGCTTAATGTACCGTTATTTAGGGCCTGTTTGTTTGCATCTTAATGAGCTTAATGAGACTCACAGCTTATTCAGTCAGCTATATATGACTGTTTGGTAGTGACTTAATGATATAGAAAGTGGCTTATTCAGTAAGATTTAAAGGGGGAACTTTATGCAGAAATCCAAGTTTTTTTCCAAACCAGTCTCTCTCATTAAAAAAACACGTTCCTTCAATCTATGAAAAAACTCTCTCAAATAAAAACATTCTAAATCTATACAGACAAATTAATCCACACAGACAACTTTATCCATACAGAACTTAATAGAAAACCAACCAAACAGCCCCTTAATGTTAATTACTAAGAATCTCTTAAAAACAACCATTAAAGTTTTGCGTACTACGTTTAATGCTATTAATTGACTTTCAATTCTTATTTTAACCACTTTAACCCCCTAAAATCACTCTCTGCGTAACTAAATGCAGGATAAAAATCAAATTTTAGATATAAAAAATCTAAAATATAATTAAGAAAATCTAAAATAAATAAAAAAATCTAACAGAATATATAATGTTTTTTTAACATATATTATTAAACCTAAAATAAATTACATTATTATTAAACTATCGAAAAAAACTCTTAAGAACAAGTCTTTATGCATTAAGTACTGTTTATTGATACATATTACTTAAAATTCAAGATTACAAGTCATGATGAATTAGTACAAATTTCTAAAAGTTATATGTTTGAATTCATAACTAACTCATAAATATAATCAAAACAGGATAAACATCTCAATTTAAATATAAAAAATTTAAAATATATAAGATAATCATTGGATTATAAGAAAATCATTTTATTATTAATCCTAAATTAAACAAAATTATAAAAAAAAAAAACCATTATCGCTCAAAACTATCCAAAATCGTACTATAAATCGATAAAAAACAAAAAAATAAAAAAAAAACATTAAAACTGTGATATCTTTCACTGCATTGTGGGACTACGCTTCTAGTAAAATAAAAAGTTTGTTGTTTTATATAAAATAATAATTTCTAACAAATTTTAACTAAAATACTAGTTTCAAACTATTTTTATGTAAAATAATAAATACCAAACAAACTTTATATAAATTGTTTATTTTTTAACAAACTTTTGTTTAATAATAATATTTGATAAAAAAATTATTTTCCAACAACCTTTTTAAAATATTTAAATTGCATAAAGAAAAATCTAAAATAATTCGGGAGTTGATTACATTTTACTCCCTCTTTCACTAATAAATCGTTAGCTAAATTCTTACCGGTTAAATACTTATTAGTAAGAGTTGTCAACCTCACTTGTTTTACCATATTACATTATCGGTCATCAAAATAGATTGTGGTGAACGTCTTTTACCCGGTAAATGTTTACCGAGAAAGAGTCTTATTTTTCATTTATTGGGTGAGATTTACCGAATAAAATTCTCGGTCATTCTCATGTTCACATGAAAGATAAGTAACGTTGGGTAAAACACTTACAAAAAAAGAGTTCTGTATACATCCCCCAAGTATATATTAACTTTATAACTTCCAAATTAAAGAAAAAATATGATCTTTTACTTGTGTTAAAACACATAAAAGAAAAACGAACAAAATGCACGAAATAACAACTTGCTTTCATAAAATTTTTCATTATATTATACTTTTAGTTCCCCTTATTACAAAAATATATTTCCAAATTATTTTTTACTAGAAATGTACCATCGCAATGCAGCGGGTTTCTGAAATATAGAACTCGAACCCTCGATCATTATTCATACTTTTTGTTAGTCTTTTTTATTTTATTTTACGATTTTGAGAAATCTAGATTTAAAACAAATATATATTTTAGTTTAGTTTAATTATGGTTTTTTATAAAAAATAATAATAAAAAAATTTGTTACGGGTCAAAAAATGTTTAATTGAAATGATAACTATATTTAAGATATTTTATATTTAAAGTTAAAAAGATAACATACTTCAATAAAAAATAAAAATAAGGTGTTTTATCTCGAATTTTCTTATATTTATCGGTTAGTTATATCAATAGTTAAAATTTTTAGATATTTTAGAAAATAAAAATAAGTGTTTATCTGCAGTTAGTTACACGAATTCAAACATTGAGCTTTTATAGTTGTATTTATGTTTAATCAATTTGTACTTTTGGATTTTAAGTAATATGCATTAATAAGTGGTACTTAATGCATAAAAATTAGTTTTTAAGAGTTTAGCTTAAATGCTATAAAATATAGTATAAATATATTAGTTAAAATTCAAAATTACAAGTTAATGAAACATAATTATAACTTATTAAAGTCTCATGTTTTTATTTGTATAACTAACTGCAAATAAACATATTAAATAGAAGATAAACACTATGAGATAAACTAACTATTTTTTTTAAATATATTTATTAGATCAATGCATGTTTTTATAATATAGTATAGAAATATTAGTTATGAGATTATAACTAATATAAATATAGATATATTAATAGCAAATCATAAAATAATAGTAGATAATATTGATCAAATCGTCCATTAAATATAAAAAACAAATATCTATACTATATTATAAAAACGACATAAAAAACTCTTAATTACAACTAATTAAAGCCAGTTATTTAATTTACAATTTCTTAATGCTTTGGTACAACCTTTCCAAACACAGTATCTCACATAATCATCTATTTGTGGAATGGATACTCATTTATTAATATAACTATTTGTTTTTTTGGTGGAGGATTTTATAAAATAAATTTTATATTAGCATAATTTATTTTAAATATAGATTTTACATTTAAATCTATTTTAAATATAGATTTTACATTTAAATCTATATTAATGAGATGTAATATAATATCTTTTTTCTTCCGTATTTTTTTATATTACATCTCATAATGATTTTTCCATATTTTATTTTATAATTTTTTTTCCATATTTTATTTTATAAAATCTTTTTACATAATGAGATGTAATATAAACTCTTTTTTCTTCCGCATTTTTTTTGCTAATATAAAATCTACTTTATTTTATAAAATCTACACGTATTTTATATTAACATAATATAAAATCTACACGTTTTTTTTTTGATAATATAAAATCTACACGTATTTTTTTTCACGAGCATTAAAAGAAGAAAAAAGAAAGTTGATATGAGTTAAAAATAAAAAATAACGAGATACACTAATAAATTATCGTATTCTTTAAAATAAAAATATTCCGCAATACTTTCTAAATTAACCAAGTGTAAATAAAATAAAATAGAAACGATGTAGATATAAAAATATTCTTCCATATTTTTAATATATTTACATTTAAATGTAAAATCGAAAATAAAAATAAAAGATTTTAAAATATTCTCTACATTCACTATAAATATATATAACTTTTCTATGTATCATCCGAGTACAAAAAGAAGACGAACGGTCGGGTGTCAATGACTGAACCTGCAACTGAACAAAAGGTATTCCACTATATTGTTGTTTCTTTGAAAAACTACTTTTTTATATTTTATTTTATTTACTGAGGATTTGTTTATATTTTTCAAAACCCACAATCATATTTTTCGAAGTAGGGGAATAAGATATATATACATATCTTTATTTTTATCGACTAATACTATGAGGTCTTAAAGTCAATAGTCAGATAAATATGTTGTGAGACATGTCGTTTGAGTTTTAAATAATATAATACAAAACTATTACCAATATTATTGCACAAAGTCATAACAACAAACGATTAAGAATATATGCAATTTAACCACTTATGAAAATACATTCGTTTTTCACATTGTATTTCATTAACTGTTAACAGAGAAATTACGTTTCATTTTAACTCGGTTCAATATTCCAACAAAAAAATTATCCTCCCGTGCAATGCACGGGCCCAACACTAGTGTATATTAATAAATGAGTATCCATTCCACAAATAGATGATGATGTGAGATACTATGCTTGGATAAGTTGTACCAATGTATTATGAAATTGTAAATTAAGTAATAGGCTTTAATTAGTTGTATTATGTTTGAAAAGAAAAACCATACGACCATGTGATGTATATCGTGTGCACACGTTTGTTTTGAGGGACCTATTTGTCGGTCTTATGGAATTCGAATGGGAAAACATGGGTCAAGATTTGCATGTGCATGTTTATATATGTATAATTCACGATATTGATTCATTAAGATGCAAACTCATTTGGGGTTTGAGACTTGAGAGCCTCATGGTTGTGGTTTATATATATATATATATTCTCGTGTGTGAGTCATGCATGAGTCAAAGGTTTAGATGTATATATATAGAGAGAGAGGGGGTGTTCAAATGCAACTTTTTTTAATGGTGCAACCCCATGCAATCCACCTATCTATCACTCATTTTATTTCACTTTTTTAATTAAAAAAATGAAAATAAAATGAGTGGTAGATAAGTGGGTTGCATGAGTTGCACCATTAAAAATGTTGTATAATAACTCACCTCTATATATATATATATATATATATATGGATGGTAAGTGTAATGATGCAAAAAAATGGCCATGGTAGCATTCTGGACTATATATATGGTTGCAAATAAAACAACCCCTATATATATATATATATAGGGGTTGTTTTATTTGCAACCTTTAATAAGGTTGCAAACCTTGCAACCCACATCTTAACCGTCGGATTCATAATCGGCGGTTACAATAGATATGAGACCCAATATTTTTAATTAAAAAAACAGAAAAATAAAAATAAAATAACCGCCGATCATGAATCTAACGGTTAAGATGTGGGTTGCAAGAGTTGCAACCTTTTTCAGGGTTGCAAAATATCCTTCCACTATATATATATATATATATATATATATATAGGGTGCGTTTCTTTTGCAAACCAAGCAATTTATACAAACCAATCTTAGCCGTTCATCAAGCCTAATGAATATATGATTTTATTATGTTTCCTAATTTAAAATCATGATTATAATGAATAAACTTAACATTTTCTAATTTAAAATCATGATTATAATGAATAAACTTAACATTTTCCATATATATCACAATCATTATTAATGAATCATAATCATTATCCATAAATATATCTATTGTTTCCTAATATAGTGGTTTGCATAGTTTGTACAAATTGCTTGGTTTGCAAAAGAAACGTCCCCTATATATATATATATTTATATATATGCATGTGAGTATATGACATTATTAAGTTGTCGTAAATTGACTAATGAAAGTTTTAGATATTGAGATGCTAATTTAAACTTAAAAATAAGTTCCCTAAGATTATTCGAGAACACGTGTTGAGCAAGTTAATATCTTTTAAGAAGAGGGTACTTAGAAAATTGTTACCACTTTGTGTAGGGTTGTGAGCTACCAAGTGACGACTAATCCTACATTAAATCGAGGTGAGTTTCATGTGATTTTTTTTGGATGTGAGATACACGCACGTATGTAATTGTTTTCGAGCATGATTGGGATGTTTATTTGCATGCAACTTTTTGATACACTTGTTTTGCATGCTAGTGATGTTGGATGTTTTATGATATGTGTTAATTACAAGCATGCTACATTTAAAATGAAATGAATTGCATGCTATATATGATGCATATTTCATGAATGACTAAATCGAAAAATACGTGATGTGGCTATACGTGTGGGGCTCATTACCTGTTTACGGTAGAGGATGGCGGGAAACCGCATATGATGATTAATAGTCAATACATGTATCGGAAGGGGTACCTCTGAGACTGCACTATGGGATGATAGTCAAAGACATGTGCTTGCGAGCACCTCTGAGCTTGACTAGAGATGGACGGATTGATGGAGCACCACCATGCCAAGTGGACGAACGGAACATTTAATTAGATGACAATTTGCGTAAATGATATTGCAAGATATGTTATAAAATGCATGATGTTTTATGAGTCATTTATGATGTAAATGATTTATTTCCGAGTTATGTTGTTTGTATGATTTATGAATGAAATTGCGAAAACCATGAACTCACTTAGCATAAAGCTAACTGACGGATGCCGAGTCTACCAAATAATAAGTTCCAACTATCGACTAATTACAACCAAAATTGTAATAGCGGTAAGTCGGGTCGAATCCATAGAGACTCGGTTTTAACTTATTATAACCCAAAAATTCAAGTATAAGAACGAATTATTAAAAATAAAAACCAGGGGGGGGTTGGATTTGATTTACTAAACTAAAAATGCAATTAAAAATTAATCAGATACGATAAAAATAAAACCCAACATTAATTCGGTTTTGATTAAGATGTTGTCATCTATCATTGATTCCAAAAACGTAAACGTAAATAACAAACTCAAGTTGATTATAGTCGTTAACAAGCTCTAACGACCTATATTTTTCCTTAAATTCACACCGGTTAAAATAAGTTCTTTAATCGGATCATAATCACGAATAAGAAATTAAATAAGCTCTCAAATTCTTAGATGTGATTAGCATTATCAGACTAGAAAAACATCAACTCAAAACAATAAACTCGTAAGCTCGGTTTATTAAAGCTTTGAATGCGAGATTTCAAGGATTCGATTCGGAAACCTTATCGAGACCGAATGAAATCCATTGTTACTTTATCAAAATTCAAGACGATTACGTATCTCGATTTTGACTAACAATTTTCCATAAGAGATTCAACTAATTGATCAGACCAATTGAAAACTCAAACGAAATTAACATTAAAAATAGAAATCAAGCAAATGGGTTTGTCCCAAACAATTACAATGAAATCTCAAGGTTTAAAACATCAAAATCTAACCCAACTAATGTTGAAATGAAAAGATTTAGCCACACATGGTTAAACCAAAGTCACCAATTCGAAGTGAAGGATTCATATGCTCAAGATTCATTGTGTAAAGATATTTGCTAATAATATATGATCCTAAAGGGTCACACCAATAACAACTTGATATAAATAGATTATTTATAAGAATTTGATTATTGATAAATATTCATAACTCTTATAATTAAATTGGAAATTATTTGTTTTATGAAAATGACAATTTTCAAAGTCAAGTATCAAATATATCATAAGGTATGATTTATTAAGTCATGAATTTTTTTTTGAACTAGAAAGACTTTTGTCTTTTAACTAAATAAATGAGGCTTTCTATAGGGATGGAGAAGTGAGTATTTAAATGGGAAAGACATGCTTTTGAAGCATGCCTAGACACTATGATTAAGCATGAGTATTAGAAGTATGGAGGTCTTAAAGTGTTAAGACCACATGGGTAAAAAAGAAGAGTTTAAAAAAGCTTGCATTTGGCTATCCTTAAAAACTAACGAAAAACACATACTTCAAGTATTCTCTCATTATTCTCACTAGTTAAGTCTTGAAATAATTGATACTTGCATACTCTCTTTAAGTCAAAACTTGGTTTTGTCTTAAAACTTAAGAGTTTAGGACTAGCATCCATTCAAGTTGGTAATTGTTGGTGAACATCTTTGGAGGAGTTCTACTCTTGCACTCTTGCCATCTTCTTCAACGATCTAGCCTCCCAAGAGGATTCAAAAGCTACAAAGGTTGTTATTTCTTTTTCCCTCTATGGTTGTGTTTTAATCTTTCCAATGTATTGCAAGATGATCCTTGGTGGGAAATAAAATGGTTTATTGTTATACATTTATAAAATGCTTCTGTTGTCTATTCTAAGTTTTTGGAAACTTATATTGTATAAATCCCAACAATTGGTATCAGAGTCATCTTTGCAAACTTGGCTATATTTTAAGGTTATTTGGATAATCTTTGTTTTTGGAAAACATGGATGATTTTCTTTTATAAGAAAATATCATACATAGTTTCTTTGACAACTTTATTATGTTTATAATTGTTATTTTATGTGACAAAAGTTTACATGCATTTTTTGTCACAAAAGTTGTCTTAGAAAAACAAGGTATTGTTTTATATGTATATATGTATTTTAGTGCATAAACTAGCCATGGACCATTTGTGATGTTGTTGTGTTGATTTATTTAAAATGGTTGTAATATTTATTTATTCATATGGTATGTAATAATTAAATAGATAGTTTTTCATCTTGTTTATTTTGTAAGTAATAGATTAGTTTAATTTTATAAAAATTGTAACAAGATTAAAGATGGTGGCCATTTTGAAGATCAACATTCATGTACATGATTTTGGAAAAATCAAACTTGTTACAAGGTGTTGGAGCAAGTGGGAGCATGAAGAACAACATGAAGATTTATTGGTCAACCTTGTCCCTTAGGAATGGACTTGACATTTTTATGATGGCTCACAAAATGTCACTAGATTATGGTTGGTTTATGCACACATATTTTATGCATGTGTTGGTTGTTTTATGTTTATATTATGCTTGTATGTTGAATAAGATTTTATATACTAGATAATGTTTCAAACGTAAAATGATCACATGAAGTTTGGTTTTATAAAATTTGTCTTTTAACATAAGATGTATGTAAAACAGTTTTACTATAAAATGAGTTTTTTCGTATAAAACTCTATTACGACAAATTTTGACAACTAAAATTTATAAGTTTAAAATTGGGATTTTAGAAACTTATCCAAACTTCAAACCTTATATTATAAAAGGGAGTTTTATTAAAAGGTTTACTAAATGGTTCTTTAGCGCTCAAACGACAAATTTTAATATAAGATATTAATTTGAACGCAAGATATAAAATAGGATTTTATATAAGAATCTTACCATAAAATGAGATTTTAAAAGGGTACCATGGTTTATTGGATGCATGCAATAACCATGATATCATATGTTTTAAAACTAGATTTATAAAACATTTATAAATCCCTTTCAAACGCAAGTCTATGCCATCCAAATTTTGAAACATTCGCATCACCATTTGTTAGATGCTTGTGGGATAAAGTGAGTCACCTAACCACTTGTGTTATCTTTTGGTGGCCGAAGTGCATTCGCGATTTCTATAACAATTATAGGCCAATTATACAAGTTTCTCTAATTGGATGACTTGATCGGAATTCTTTTGTGATAAAGTGAGTCGCCTAAACAAAAGAGATCCGAGGCATAGATGGGATCAAACATGTCATGTTAACAAAATGTTGTTAAGGATCCCATGCAACTAGAAATTACATTTGGATGTAATTAGTAAATCGTTACTTACCTTGTTAAATTAAATGAATGGGATAAAGTGAGTCACCTAACCATTTAATTGTTTTGCAACTTGGATTCTAGCCTTTAAAAATTAATGTTTTAGAAACAAAAGGGTATTAATTTTAAAGAACTAAATACTAAATAAAAACTTTGTAAATATTTTGTAGATGGCTCCACCTACTACTGTTGTTCAACATCACTCTCACCCAATGTCAATCCGATCACTCCTTGAGAAGGAAAAACTTAACCACTCAAATTTTTTAGACCGGTACCGCAACCTAAGAATTGTACTAAAACAAGAGAAAAAGGACTATGTTCTTGAGAAACCCGTTCCCGAAGAACCCCAAACTACTCCAAAGGCTGCCCATGACATCTGGATCAAGCATTCTGATGACTCGATTGATGTCGCATGCCTAATGCTTGCTACAATGATTCCAGACCTTCAGAAGGATCTGGAACATCGTGAAGCTTATGATATGATCGCACATCTTAAACAGATGTTTGAAAATCAAGCAAGAACCGAGCGATTCGAAACTGTTCGAGTGCTCCATGGTTTTAAAATGGAGGAGGGTGGAAATGTAAGCACTCATGTTCTCAAGATGAAGAGTCAATTGGATCATTTGGAGAGACTAGGCTCTCCTTACCCACTTGATCTGGCAACGGATTTGATCCTTAACTCTTTGCCAAAGTCGTATGACACTTTTATCTTGAATTACAACATGAATGGTTGGGATAAGACCATCTCGGAGTTGCATTCGATGCTAAAAACTACCGAGAAAAACATCCCAAAGAAACCATCCCAAGTGCTCATGATCCGGGAAGGACAAATCAAGAAAACCAAAGGCAAGAACTTCAAAGCTAAACCACAAGGTGGCAAAGGAAAAATGTTTCCAAACCCCAACAGCCGAAGAAGAAGGAAAAAGTGGCCAAAGAAGACGCATGTTTTGAATGTGGCGTCGTCGGTCACTAGAAGCGAAATTGTCCCACTTACCTTGCTGGGTTGAAAACCAAGAAGGCCGAGGAGGGCACTTCAGGTATATCTATTTTCATGATTGAAATGGGAATATTTACTTTTTCATCTACCACTTGGGTATTTGATACCGGGTGTGGAACTCATATTTGTAATTCGTTACAGGGGTTCAAAAGGAGTAAGAAATTGAAGGCAGGCGATATAGTACTACACATGGGCAATGGAGCAAAAGTTGCAATCCAAGAAATAGGAACTTTTGAAATGTGTTTACCAAATGGCTTGTACTTATTGTTAGACAATGTTTGTTATATTCCAAGTTTAACTCGCAATATAATTTCAGTTTCGCGTTTAAAACAATCTGGTTTTAATTATCAATTTGTTGATGATAATATTCACTCTTTTTTGAAAGGAATATTCTATTTTGAGGCAAGGCCCATTAATGGAATATATGAATTAAATCTTGATTGTTCTTCAAGCAATAATTCCATTTATCATGTAAACACCAAAAGGGTCAAACATGATTTGAACCAAACCTATCTATGGCATTGTCGTCTTGGCCATATAAACAAGAAGCGCATATCCCAACTCCAAAAGAGTGGACTTTTGGAGGCAAATGATAATGAATCATTTGATATATGTGAATCTTGCTTATGTGGAAAGATGACAAAATCCCCTTTCTCTGGTTCAAGTGAAAGGGCAAGTGATTTGTTAGGAATCATACATACTGATGTATGCGGTCCTTTCAAAGTCATGACTAGATATGGTGAAAGATATTACATCACCTTCACTGATGACTTTAGTCGTTATGGTTATGTGTTCTTAATGAAACATAAACATGAAGCATTTGAAAAGTTCAAATTGTTTCAAAGTGAAGTTGAAAATCAACTCAACAAAACCATTAAGGTCCTTCGTTCAGATAGAGGAGGTGAATACCTCAGTGAAGAGTTCCAAGATCATCTTAGAAGTTGTGGAATTGTCTCACAACTCACTCCACCCAGAACACCGCAGCACAATGGTGTGTCTAAGAGGAGGAACCGAACCTTACTTGATATGGTCCGTTCTATGATGAGTTGAAGCACTCTTCCACTATCATTTTAAAGTTATGCCCTACTCACTGCCGCCCGTATTGTGAATATGGCACCAACTAAAAAGGTAGATAAAACTCCGTATGAGATATGACATGGAAAAGTTCCATCCCTATTATACATGAGGGTTTGGGGTTGCGAAGCTTATGTGAAACAAGAAGCTTCTAGCAAACTCGATCCAAGATCTACAAAATGCATATTTGTAGGATACCCTAAAGATTGTTTAGGTTATTACTTCTACATCCCCAGTGAGAATAAGATTGTTATTGCACGAAGAACTGAATTTTTAGAAAGCAAGTTTCTAAATGATGAAGCAAGTGGGAGGCAAGTGGATCTTGAAGAAGATCAAGAACCACAGCCAAATGCAACTCAAGTTGGCACTAGTACTCAACAAAAAAGTTGTTGAAGATGAACAAGTGGTTGTTCATGAACCCATTGAAACACAAGGCGTTCGAAGAACTGATAGAGTTCGTCAAGAACCTAAGAGATATGGATTTCTCATTGACGAATGTTTCTTGATGAGTTTCGAAGAACCCATCAACTATCGGGCAGTTGTGTCAGATTCTGAATCTGACAAATGGCTTGAAGCCATGAACGCTGAGATGCAATCCATGTATGAGAACCAAGTATGGGACTTGGCTAATATTCCTCCCCATTGTAAGACTGTAGGGAGTAAGTGGATCTTCAAGTTGAAGACTGACATGGATGGTAATATACACACTTATAAAGCAAGACTTGTTGCAAAAGGTTTCACTCAAACTCATGGTATTGACTATGACGAGACTTTTTCTCCAGTTGCTATGATTAAATCAATTAGGATACTGTTTGCCATAGCCGCATATTATGATTATGAGATATGGCAAATGTATGTTAAAACCGCTTTTCTTAATGGACTCTTGGAAGAAGATGTCTATATGGATCAGCCCGAAGGTTTTGTCGACCAAAAGAATCCTAATAAAGTGTGTAAGCTTAAGAGATCCATTTATGGATTGAAGCAAGCATCTCGAACGTGGAATATTCGTTTTGATGAGCAAATCACAAAGTATGGTTTTATCAAAAACAAAGATGACACTTGTGTTTACAAGAAAACTAGTGGGAGCACAGTGGCATTCCTAGTTTTGTATGTAGATGACATACTAATAATGGGAAATGATATTCCGACCTTGCATGGTGTTAAGTCTTGGCTCGGAAAATGCTTCTCAATGAAAGACTTGGGAGAGGCAACATACATTCTTGGTATAAAGATCTATAGAGATAGACCAAAGCGGTTAATAGGTTTAAGTCAAAGTACATACATTGACAAAGTCTTGAAGCGGTTCAAGATGGAAGACTCTAAGAGAGGATTCGTACCAATGCAACCAGGCATTATTTTGAGTACATCTCAAAGTCCTAGCACAAAGGTTGAGCTAGAAAAGATGAATGGCATCCCATATGCTTCAGCCATTGGATCCATCATGTATGCCATGATATGTACTACACCTGATGTATTTTGTGCTTTGAGCATGACGAGCAGATATCAGCAAAATCCAGGAGACAGTCATTGGCTGTCTGTGAAGAACATTCTAAAGTACTTGAGAAGGACTAAAGAAATGTTCCTCGTCTATGGAGGTTTGGAAGAAGAGCTTAATGTAAAGTGCTACACTGATGCTTCTTTCCAAACTGATCAGGATGATTGTAAGTCACAATCAGGATATGTCTTCATTATGAATGGAGGTGCGGTTTCATGGAAAAGTTCCAAACAGAGTGTTGTGGCACAATCCACTACAGAATCAGAATACGTTGCTGCTTCGGAAGCTGCAAAGGAAGCTGCTTGGATGAAGAAGTTCATTGATGAACTAGGGGTTGTTCCTTCCATTCAGGATCCCCTAGAGATCTTTTGTGACAATGAGGGTGCTATTGCTTTAGCCAAAGAACCCAGGTCACATCAAAGAACCAGGCACATTCACCGAAGGTTCAACTACATTCGTGATGAAGTTGGAAATGGTGATATTTGTATTCGCAAAGTACACACAGATCATAACTTGGCGGACCCATTCACGAAGCCCCTATCGCAAGCCAAACATGAAGGTCATGCTAGAGGAATAGGACTTCGTTATTCTAATGAATGGATTTGATCATGGTTTAGTATTGAACATTGAACTTATAATCAATGACTATTGTAATGATTATGATGTATATGGAATATGATCTTTTCATTAAATACTTATTGAGTTCTAGATTAACATGTTTAATCCTTGAATAATTTAATTATTCTAAATGTCCATAGTCGATCATTATTGTGGGAACAAAATGAAGTAAGACTAATATGAATTGGATTGGTTGATTTTCATAGAGAAGAAAATAGCAAAAGTTTGCAACCAATATTCATAGGTACTTGCTAGGGAACAAGTATTGGACATGACCCGATTCAAGATCATTGCATGGATCGCTATCATGAATGATACTTGATAAAAGGCACTATCTTTGTATCCTTAGACTTTAGATACATATTTGGGACTCGAGGGTAGGGAATGCTATACTTTGATATGGTCTAACGTTGTTCTTTGACCAGACAGTTATAAGGGCCATCATTTGGTGTAGTGTGAACTATCCAAGAGGCGTATGTAGTCTGAAGAAATTTGTTCCTCTTATTCGTTGAGAATTAGACATTTAAGGCCTGATCAAAAGTTGAACACTGAATGAGATTGATTGCGATCCGTATCTCATGTTCAACATGATGTCTGAGACAAAAGGATAACTGATAACTTACCTTATACATCAATTGTAGCTTTGAACTAAAGGGAATTGGATGTTGTTGAATGGCACCTCGTCATGTGTTATTAGGGGCAGTAATGCGTTGCTAGACGTTGACCACTGTCTATATCAATACACAATGAGCCTTGTGCAAGTGGGAGATTGAAGGATCCTTATGCTCAAGATTCATTGTGTAACGATATTTGCTAATAATATATGATCCTAAAGGGTCACACCAATAACAACTTGATATAAATAGATTATTTATAAGAATTTGATTCTTGATAAATATTCATAACTCTTATAATTAAATTGGAAATTATTTGTTTTATGAAAATGACAATTTTCAAAGTCAAGTATCAAATATATCATAAGGTATGATTTATTAAGTCATGAATTTTTTTTTGAACTAGAAAGACTTTTGTCTTTTAACTAAATAAATGAGGCTTTCTATAGGGATGGAGAAGTGAGTATTTAAATGGGAAAGACATGCTTTTGAAGCATGCCTAGACACTATGATTAAGCATGAGTATTAGAAGTATGGAGGTCTTAAAGTGTTAAGACCACATGGGTAAAAAAGAAGAGTTTAAAAAAGCTTGCATTTGGCTATCCTTAAAAACTAACGAAAAACACATACTTCAAGTATTCTCTCATTATTCTCACTAGTTAAGTCTTGAAATAATTGATACTTGCATACTTTCTTTAAGTCAAAACTTGGTTTTGTCTTAAAACTTAAGAGTTTAGGACTAGCATCCATTCAAGTTGGTAATTGTTGGTGAACATCTTTGGAGGAGTTCTACTCTTGCACTCTTGTCATCTTCTTCAACGATCTAGCCTCCCAAGAGGATTCAAAAGCTACAAAGGTTGTTATTTCTTTTTCCCTCTATGGTTGTGTTTTAATCTTTCCAATGTATTGCAAGATGATCCTTGGTGGAAAATAAAATGGTTTATTGTTATACATTTATAAAATGCTTCCGTTGTCTATTTTAAGTTTTTGGAAACTTATATTGTATAAATCCCAACACGAAGTTCGTTCAAGAAAATACCAAAAAAAAAGACGAAATTGACGAGAAATCTCTCTTTCCTTGCTTCACTTGCTGCTGCGTTTTTCCCTGCTTGTTCCCGATTGCCGCCGCTGATGAAGCTGATGTTGGAGCCGTCCCCTAAAAAAACGACACTTCTCTTCTTTTTTTTTTCTTTCTAAATTGGGTTGCTTGCAAACTTGGGCTGCCATGGACTTGTGCTTTTGGGCTGCCATCACATTTCCTTTCTCCTTGACATGCTGCATCAAAATATAGTAGCCAAAATTAATATAATTAAATTTTTTTTTCTTCTTTTGCCTGCCATATCGTACACCACAAGGACCAAAATAAATTAACTTTTTTTTTCTTTAACTATAAAAAACACACGCACACATAACCTAATCAAATAATAAATGTTATTTATTTATTTTTCTTTTTTTTTTACACAAATAATAAGATATAAAACTTAAACGAAAAAGGAATTTTAAGCATCCAACAACCACAAATTTTAGGATAGATTCGACATAAAAGTGTATATAAAAATGACACTTATCACTAACGTTAGCGTGTATCTCAGGATGTAGCAGGGTCGTGACTCGTGAAAAGTAAGAACAAAGGTATGATGCGTTAATGTAAGATGTAGGTCATATGGGCCTAGTTTTCCTTATCTAAGATATGTAAGATTGTTTTTCTCTAAGTCTGATTTGTACAAATATGCTTATGATGACTAAGATGGTTCTATGTTTAAGATGTTGAAAGTTTCCGCTGCGATGTGATGGACACTTTATATGTTTTTAAGTTGTGATTTGTTGTTACGATCCTAGGAAATTTGGGGTGTAACAAGTTGGTATCAAAGCTGTGGTTTAAGTGAATTAGGTTTGGTAAACCTAGTCTTAAGCCTAAAATTGAGTAAGAAAGTGATGAGATTATTTCAGGTCCAACTATTAGACGTTACGATATAATTGAAGATGTGTAACTTTTATTGGTGAAAGGAGGACGGGTATATAAATGTTGATGTAAAAGTTTTTTTTCTTTGGGGATAGATATATATCGGTGAATTTGTTCTAGTATGTTGGATTGAGAAGAAACATTTTAAATCTAGATGATAAAGAAGCTAGAAGTGCAAGTACTTAAGTATTACATGGGTGTAATATGAGAGAGCTAAAGTGATAGCAAAATTGCATGTAGATAAATGCAAGATATTTCAACAGTAAAGAGAAAATTCTCTCTTATAAGAGGAATTGGGAAGCATAATTAAGCTTTAAGATGAATTGGATAAAAAAAATGTTGTTAACACTACCAACAAAGCGAACTATGTGTAGTGCCCTGGATGCAAGAGAAGATGAAGATAGTAAATGTCCATGACCCCGTTTACGAATGATTAATGAGAATTGAGGGAATCGACAGGATCACCAAGATCGATATATGATTTATAAGTTTAACCAAATAGTCGACATATTTCAACCGTTATGAGTCATGATGCGTAAGGAATATCAAGGAAGGTATATAACATGGGAAGTTGTGGAATAAAATATGAGTCGTTGATAGACTCTTGTATGGAAGTGTGATGTAAGGAAAGTATATGATGAAACTATAGATGTAAATAGGGTCGATGTGACTAAAATGACATACTTTGTAAGACAATGAAAAAGAATAAATAATGAATAGCACGTTATATGCGATGGTGGTCGTAATAACCGGTGAACGTAAATAACATATCAACGACATGCACTATTCTATAGGACACAAGTCCTATAGGAGCTATGGTAACAAGAAAAACTAGGAAGAAAAAAAATGGATAACTATTGCAATAATGATGACTATGCAAGGAAAGTACCATGCATGCTGATAAGAGACTGATGCGAGAAGTGATCATAAATGGTGTAGTTTTGCCCTATGGCCAAGTTAAAGTGGTAAAGGAAAACAAAAGACGACGTTTGATATAATGTGTTACTTGATAAAATGGTTGAGGTTATAAACCCGATATGCTCAAGAAGAGTATGGTATGACACTAGCTGCTATAAGAGTTGATTGATGAGTAGTTATGGTACGGTAACATGTAACATTAGTGATTATGGAACGAAAGTACGAGATGAAAAGTCATGAAGTCAAAATTCCTCTTTAAATGTCCTTTTTAAAATCTTATGGAAAGAAAGGTGGTAGCTAATAGTTGAAAAGATTCGATGAAAGGTTAATGTTTCACTTGTTAGGTAATGCACTCGTATGAGATGCTATCACTATTATGTGAATGCAAAAGGAATCCCAAAGTAGATTTCGTGATGATAACTTGGAAGATAGAGTTAATAATAAAGCATGCAGGACAAACATGTAGAGATATGAAACAATCTCTCTGATGTGCTTGAGCATATTTATGTATGAGAGAATGATCGGATTGTGGTGTCGTGCCAAACACCCTAACATATATGTGATATCAGATGTATCAAGAAAGATATAAAGTTTATCCTCGATGATGTAATAAATTAGTTGAGAACCCATGATTAAGACAATGATCTGGGAGGAAAGATCTTAGAGTAAAGATTTGGCACACAAGCTTGTGTTTGAACAAATGAGAGTTGATAAGTGAAATGAAAAGACATATAAATCTCGAATAAATGCTTGTAAGAGTAAACAAAATGGTAAGGGATAAGAAGTACGTGGAACCTAATATATAATGTTAGTACTAAGTACTTGCAATTAAGAGAAAGAAAATGTTGGCGGGATGATCAACATAATCTGTGTATGGACTATATTAGAAAATCAAAAGCGATATTGAATTTTGATGATCGTTATTATGTCAAGAGGATGACAATAAGATGTCGAGGTAAATTAGAATGAGTTGTCGAAGGAACTAAATTCGTTAAGTTAATGACTTGGTAAAAGATGGTAGTATGCACATCATATATGGATCAGTATGACTGAATTCATAGAGAGCATTCTTATTTACCCAAAGAGTGAATAAGAACATGAACAATACATAAGAGCAACCTTAAAGTAGTTAAATAAGGAAATGTTGTATGAAAAGTCTTTAAACTGCTTTATCTATACCTGAGAAGCGCGGTTCTTAGGTTACACTATGGATTCATTTGGTATAAAAGTGGATCCAAATAAGATATATGCAGTATTAGAATGAGAACCTTCGAGGTTGGCATCAGAGATTTAACGTTTTATAATAGTAATAAGATACTTTAGATGGTTCATTCAATACTTTTTCGAAGTTAGCTACCCTATTAACGATGTTGATGAAAAGCTACAAAGTGTGAATTGAGCCTTTAACAAGATGAGGTGTTTCAAGAGCTGAAGAAAAGATTGTGAGTGTAACAGTGTTGTTACTATGATAAAGGACGAAAGGTTTCGTCGTGTTAATGATGCCTTGAAATATGAATTGGGGTGTGACTTGATGTAGATCGTCAAAGTGGTGGCCTAAACATTTTGACAGGTTGATGGAACATGAAAAGAGGTACACGACATGTGAAATAGAAGTGGCATTGGTGCCATTGTGTTAAAGATATAGTGACACTACCTATATAGAAAAAAATGTACGATCTTCATAGATCATGAGATCCTAAAGTACCTAGTTGATCATAATTACGTTGTGAGTCCAAATAAGTGACAATTTGAGATATATATAAAGAAAAGGATGTCAATGACATGCAAAAGATTAAGAGGTCAAGGGTTGTGAATATTCATTAGTATTGGTTAATTGGAGGTCCCATTGAACGAGAAGGATGCCGGAGGCCTTAGGCTGGTATGAAGACAAAGTACCCTTAATAATTGGATAATGCAAATTCCGAGGACGGAATTCTTGTAAGAGGGGGGGATTTGTAACACCCGAAAAAAAAGGTTTGTTAATTGTTTGGGCCAAAAAGGAGAAGAGATTGAAAGATGCAGGGGCAAACATGAAAATCTAGGGACCTGTTTTGTCAATTCTCCAAACCTTTAAAATTTGAATTGACAATCGTGGGGTAATTCCATTTTCTTAGCGGCAACAGTTTGAGGCGCATCGATTGAGCAAAATAAAAAGGTCATTTTGTTCATTTATCTGTTTCGAGAAGAGCCTCTTTGACGTTGTGCAAAATGATCGAGAATTGAGAGAAAAATCAGTCAAGATGTGGTATAGGGGATGTTCGAAAAGACGACGATTCAAGGTAACCCATTAACCTTACTTGATGAGTTTCATATGGATGAACTCGTTCTCTATCGTCTTTTCTAATGGTATGAATTTGTAGGAATAACTATAGTCGTTTATAGTGAATTTCGAGAAAAAGAAAAAAAAACGTCATTGTGGATGTCTTTCACGGGACACAATTAACCCGAAACTAAAATCATTGAGATGATGCTATATATCGTAATGTTATCTAATTGTGATTAGAAGTGAAGAAAACAAACAACATTGATGTTATGCGAAAACTCGAGGGTTTGATCGAGAGATTTGGGCCTTTGTAATCGAGTTCGGGGGGAGGCAAAGAGCCGATATGCAAAAGCGTATGGTTGTGTACGATGTTTGAAAAGAAAAACCATACGACCATGTGATGTATATCGTGTGCACACGTTTGTTTTGAGGGACCTATTTGTCGGTCTTGTGGATTTCGAATGGGAAAACATGGGTCAAGATTTGCATGTGCATGTTTATATATGTATAATTCACGATGTTGATTCATTAAGATGCAAACTCATTTGGGGTTTGAGACTTGAGAGCCTCATGGTTGTGGTTTATATATATATATATATATATTATATATATATACAGGGGCGGAGCCAGAAATTTTTTCTAGGGGGTGCCTAGAAAAAATGTAAGAAAATTCATGATTTCAAGGTTGAGAAACCTTTTTAGTATATATGTTTTTTAATAAATAGTTGTTATAAAAATAGTTGTAATAAATAGTTGAAAAACATGAGTAACCTAAACAACATAACTATATCTATATTTTTTTTGAACGGCAAAGAAAATTTTATTACCCAACAAAAAAGTTACAAAGGAAAGAAAAAACACCACAGCACCACAACCATCAACAACACAAGGAATAGAAAAGAGACCAACACAGTCAACCAAAAGCACGAGAAAATTAAAAAACACAGTCGAGGACTCGTTTGCGAGGGACAAACGCCACCCCGAGGGTTGCCGGAAACCCGACACTACAGCTACCACACCATGTCGTCGTCTACGTCGAACCCGGACTGGACAACCAAGTACTCAAATCTGTGCACAACTCTTGGTCTCTACATTTAATCCACCCGAACACTTTTAATTGCGTCGTGAAGAATCGATCCGTGATCTTTCCTTGCTCCTTCTCAAACACCATTTTATTGCGATGTGTCCAAATAAGGTAGATAATACACCATATCGTTGCGGTCCAAATAAGGTAGATAACTATATCTATATTTATATTTATAAAAACAAATAGAGAAGACATTTGTTTTGTTCTGTTTTTGTGAAAATGTCGATACTCGGAGAGACGGAAAAAAACATATACATAAAAACTGAGAATATTATTAGGGGGAGAAGGAGCCAAGTGCATTACATTTTAAAATGTTGACCTTAATACTAATACATAAAAAATAAAAAAAATTAAAGGGTGAGGGGGAGCCACTGCACCTTCTGGTGCTAAGGTGGCTCCGCCCCTGTATATATATTATATATATATATATATATTCTCGTGTGTGAGCCATGCATGAGTCAAAGGTTTAGATGTATATATATATATATATATATATATATAGAGAGAGAGAGAGAGAGAGAGAGAGAGAGAGGGGTGTTCAAATGCAACCCTTTTTAATGGTGCAACCTCATGCAACCCACCTATCTACCACTCATTTTGTTTTCACTTTTTTAATTAAAAAAATGAAAATAAAATGAGTGGTAGATAGGTGGGTTGCATATATATATATATATATTGGAAGGATATTTTGCAACCCTGAAAAAGGTTGCAACCCACATCTTAACCGTTGGATTCATGATCGACGGTTATTTTATTTTTATTTTTCTGTTTTTTTTAATTAAAAATATTGGGCCTCATATCTATTTTAACCGCCGATCATGAATCCGACAGTTAAGATGTGGGTTGCAAGGTTTGCAACCTTTTTAAGGGTTGCAAATGAAACAACCCCTATATATATATATATATGGATGGTAAGTGTAATGATGCAAAAAAAATGGCCATGGTAGCATTCTGGACTATATATATATATTTATATATATATGCATGTGAGTATATGACATTATTAAGTTGTCGTAAATTGATTAATGAAAGTTTTAGATATTGAGATGCTAATTTAAACTTAAAAATAAGTCCCCTAAGATTATTCGAGAACACGTGTTGAGCAAGTTAATATCTTTTAAGAAGAGGGTACTTAGAAAATTGTTACCACTTTGTGTAGGGTTGTGAGCTACCAAGTGACGACTAATCCTACATTAAATCGAGGTGAGTTTCATGTGATTTTTTTTGGATGTGAGATACACGCACATATGTAATTGTTTTCGAGCATGATTGGGATGTTTATTTGCATGCAACTTTTTGATACACTTGTTTTGCATGCTAGTGATGTTGGATGTTTTATGATATGTGTTAATTACAAGTGTAACAACCTGAACATTTATATATACAATAAAATAACATTTCTGTCTAAATACTGCCCCATGCTTACATTTCAGAGTACAAGGTTTACCACTATCTCTTATTACACAACTGAGTTCAAAAAGTAAACTATTGCAGGAAGTCTTCCATCTCCTGGAAATAGCTCATATCTTCTCCTTACCCTTATCTGTACCTGCTATTTTGCGATAACCTGAAACAGAATTATCATTTTGAAAGAGCGAGGGTTAGACCAATGGTCTAGTGAGTCCCCTCCAATCACTACTGCAACAATTCAAATATTAATTAAAACATTTAAACAAAACTTTATATCTCAAAAACATATCCTGCTCTTTTAATCAAAAGTTAAAATACTTTATGCTTCGCAGGTAAAACTCAATCTACTGGCCATCACTGACCACTTTTACGCTTCGCAAGCGTACCTTAAGCTACTGACCAACATTTACGTCAAAGACGGTATGTCTGTCTCGCACTGCCTTATTTTAGGGACACACCCTAATGGCATAAACGGGCCACACTCCCCGGTACGAGCAGGCGGGTCACACTTCCCGACTTAGGTCAGACTTCTGACTCCAATGTATGCATACACCTAGTCCTGACTGTATATTAAACAAGTTTATATAAACTGAGCATAAACATGCCAAACTGATTAAATCAACCTTTTTCAATAATTATGCATAACTGTCAATACTATAAATGCGCAGTTTATAAAACCCACATTTATCAAATAATTGCTAAAATCATAAAAGATTTAGTTTGTAAGACTCACCTCTGATTCTTCTTGATTAACTCTGACTTCTACTGATTAACACCACCTACGATGGTATTAAAACAAAGGTAAGCTAACTTGCAACTAATATTCTTTCTTTCTAAAAACTTATCAAATACAATCTACTGCTATTTTCCCGATCGAAACCACTCTGATCAATACCTCTCTCAAGACCGATTAACATTATACCGGTCGGTTCAATACACCAGTCGAACAATACCGGTCAACACTCCTTACCGGTAAAATACCCTTACCGGTCTAATACTCTTACCGATTGACTACCCTTATCGGTCGAATGTTCTTACCGGTCAATACAACATACCGGTCCATCACAATATATCGGTCGACTCTACTTCCGGTCAATATCATAGTTTAGGTCCTATACCGGTCGAGTAACTTTACCGGTCCTTACAACATACCGGTCGAAGAGTCATACCGGTCAACAATCATACCGGTCGACACCTTCTTCCCGGTCGATGTTGATACTTAAGTCGGCGACTCAACAGTTCGAACCCAGAAAACTTCAGATCATTGAAGATCAAATACACGGTTAAAAGCTTGAATAACAAGACTATTTACCGATTAATACATGCAGATAGAAGTATTAAACTAGAATCATACCTCTTTTTGACCAAAACGGATTGTTCCTCAAGATCTCTTTCTCTTTTTCTCTACCTTCTTGCTCTACTCTCTTTTCTCTCTAAGTCGGTTTCAAAACAAATATCAGTATGAGATATGAATCTCACTTTCATTAACTAAGGTTATTTATATAACCAATGTTTCAATAAATCCCCTGAACTTTGGGTCTCGCTTAACTTTTCACCCAACTTCCAAAATTAATAAAAATTTCGGACCCGGATATTACAATCTCCCCCCTTACAAGAATTCCGTCCCCGATTCCATCACTAAACAAATGGGGATATTGAGATTTCATGTTTGCCTCTACTTCCCACATGGACTCTTGTCCTTGGTGAAATTTCCACTGGACCTTTACTAAGCGGATCTCTTTGTTTTTTAATTTCTTTACTTTGAGGTCCGTAATTGCCACGGGCTCCTCAATATAACTTAATTTTTCATCTACCTGAATATCTTCTAAGGGAACTACTACATCTGTTTCTGCCAAACACTTCTTCAAGTTTGACACATGAAATGTGGGATGAATCCCACGCAAACTTTCTGGTAGATCAAGTTCATAGGCCACTTCAACAACACGTCCCTTGATGATAAATGGTCCAACAAACCTTGGTCTCAATTTTCCTTTCTTTCCAAATCTGACTACCCCTTTCCAGGGCGAGACTTTCAACATTACCTTGTCTCATATCTGAAACTCTATCGGTTTCCTCCGCTTATCAGCATACATTTTCTGACGATCTTGAGCAATATTTAATCTTGCTCGAATCTGGTCGACTTTATCAGCTGTCACTTGTACAATTTCTGGTCCCGCTAACTGTCTTTCACCCACCTCATTCCAACATAAAGGTGTTCTACATTTACGACCATACAATGCTTCGAACGGGGCCGCTTGTATGCTAGCATGATAATTATGGTTGTAAGAAAATTCAATTAACGACAAATGAATTTCCTACGAACCTTTAAAATCAATAACACATGCACGAAGCATATCTTCCAATGTCTGAATGGTTCTCTCACTCAGGCCATCAGTTTGCGGATAATAGGTCGTACTTAGCTTAAGTTGAGAGCCTAATTCCCTTTGCAAACTTCTCCAGAAAGCTGATGTAAAACGAGCATCCCTGTCTGACACAATTGACGAAGGTACTCCATGTCTGGTTACTATTTCGTCGATATACAATCGAGCCAATTTCTCTAGGGAGTATGTCTCCTTGATCGGTAGGAAGTGAGCTGACTTTGTGAGTCTATCCACTATCACCCAAATAGCATCATGCCCCTTAGGTGATCGCGGTAACCCAGTAACAAGATCCATCGTAATCTGGTCCCACTTCCAAACTGGAATTTCTAACGACTGAAGCTCCCCATAAGGTCTCTGATGCTCAACTTTAACTTTCAAGCATGTCAGACATCGTTCAACGAAGTGAGCAATATCTTTCTTTAAACCTGGCCACCAATAGCTTTGCTTCATATCTCTATACATCTTGTTGGTTCCCGGATGTACTGAGTAACGGGATCTATGCGCTTCTTCCAACACTTTCTGCCACAGATCTCCTGCTTTTGGAATCCATACTCTTTTATTGAAGCACTTTACTCCGCGATTGTCAACTACTAACGAGTTAACAATTCCAACTATTCTTTCACTTTTCAAATTTTCCTTTGACGCTGCTTGTTCTTGATACTTTATAACTTTTTCTAAGAAATTAGAAACAACATTAACTCGATATGCCACCACCTTTGTTGTTTCTCCACGTTCTTTACGACTTAAAGCATCTGCTACTACATTGGCCTTGTCTGGATGGTACAAAATATCACAGTCATAATCGCTTAACAACTCCATCCACCTACGCTGCCTCATATTAAGCTCTTTCTGCTTGAACATATATTGAAGGCTCTTGTGATCTGTATAAATCTGACACTTGATCCCATACAAGTAATGCCTCCAAAATTTCAAAGCAAAGACTACCGCTGCCAACTCTAAATCATGAGTTGGGTAATTCTTTTCATGTTCTTTCAGCTGTCGAGATGCATAAGCAATCACCTTGCCTTCTTGCATTAACACACATCCCAGACCCAACTTTGAAGCATCGCTATAAATTACGAATCCTTCCGTTCCGTTGGGTAGAGACAAAAAGGAGCACTACTTAAACTCTCTTTCAATTTACCGAACGCTTCTTTCTGAGCCTCCGCCCATACAAATTTGACATTCTTTCTAGTTAACGTTGTTAGTGGCGTAGCTATCCTTGAAAAGTCTTGGATAAACTTTCTATAATAACCCGCCAATCCTAAAAAGCTTCTTACTTCTGAAGGTGTTTTCGGTGCTTCCCACCCTTTAATGGCTTCAATCTTAGCCGTATCAACCTTAATCCCATCTTTCGATACCACATGACCTAAAAACTGAACTTCTTTTAACCAAAATTCACACTTTGAAAACTTGGCGTACAATTTATCGCGTTTAAGCAATTCTAAAATTGCTCTCAAATAAGTTTCATGATCTTCTTTGGAACGTGAATATATCAGTATATCATCTATAAAGACTATGACATACTTATCTAAAAACGGACTACATACTCTATTCATCAGATCCATGAAAGCTGCTGGCGCATTGGTCAAACCAAATGGCATAACTAGAAACTCATAATGTCCGTACCTCGTACGAAATGCAGTCTTAGGTACATCCTCCTCCCTCACCTTCAACTGGTGATACCCAGATCGTAGATCTATTTTCGAAAAGTGACTCGCTTCTTGAAGTTGATCAAAAAGATCGTCAATCCTAGGAAGCGGATACTTATTTTTGACAGTCAACTTATTGAGCTCACGGTAATCTATGCACATTCTCATAGACCCGTCTTTCTTCTTAACAAACAATACTGGCGCTCCCCATGGTGAGGTACTAGGGCGAATAAATACCTTGTCTAACAACTCCTGTAATTGAGTCATCATTTCTTTCATCTCTGCCGGTGCCAGTCTAAACGGTGCTCTTGCAATCGGCGCTGCTCCGGGTACTAAATCAATACGAAATTCCACTTGCCGATCAGGAGGCAAAGTGGTTAAGTCTTCCGGAAATACTTCTGGAAATTCACTTACTACCAGAACTGACTCTAATCCTTTCTTTTCCTTCTTAGCATCTATTACATAGGCTAAGAACCCTACACACCCTTTTACTAAACATCTCTTAGCCTTAATCATAGAAATCAAACATGACTTTCTATCCCTTCGATCTCCAAACACTACTATCTCTTCCTTTCCTGGCTGAGCTATACGAATCAATTTCTTATTGCATACTACATGAGCATCATTAAACGCCAACCAGTCCATTCCCACAATAACATCAAATTCTCCCATACCCATCGGGTACAGTCGAAGTGGAAATGAATGCCCATCAATGACAATACTACTCCCATCATATACTTCCTCCACTAAGATTTGACTATTATCAGCCACTTCTACTTTCAATTCATGCCTAAGCTTCTTAGATTTCTTATTCAATTTATGCACAAATTTTGGAGACACAAACGAATGATTTGCTCCTGAATCAAACAATCCGTCGCTTCTTCTGCTGACATATTGAAAACTCTAGCCCTCACTTTAGTTGGTTCCGCCTTTTTCTCACTTCCCTTTTCTACATATCCTCCGACCGATCTCTTTTTCAACTGTGGACAATTAGTCCTGATATGATCAGGAGATCCACACTGATAACAAGACCTTAAATTCTGGCAATCCCGAGCCAAATGCCCAATCTTCCCACATTTATAACAGCCCTCTTGATCAATCTTACATTCTCCTTTATGCCTTCGGTTACACTTGCTACAGGGCTTACTTTCAAACTTATTAACAGAACGCTGATCAAACTTTGCAGACTTAAACGATTTGGATTCACGAACTGTTCCATCCCATTTTCTTTTATCCCCACTTCTTTCTGTAGCTTGCCTATTCTTTTCTTTCTCTCTCATTTCAGCTGCATTTACTGCCACTTGAAAAGTAGACGGTTCCTTATTCGAGACAAATTCTCGAATATCACTTCTCAATCCAAAGACGAAACGTTCTACTCGTCTTTCTTCATTAGGCACATATATTCCAGCAAATCGAGACTTTTCAATAAACTTTGTGGCATATTCCCGAACTGACATCCCATTCTGCTCTAAACCCAGAAACTCTTCTTCCAACTTTTTAACTGCCGCCAGAGGGCAGAACTGTGCTTTAAATCTTTTCACAAACTCACCCCAAGTCATTTCTTTAGCTACAGTCGAACTTTGACCTCCGGATTCCACATCCCACCACATTACTGCTTCATCTTTCAGCATTGACAAAGCATAGACTACTTTATCTTCTTCCGCACACTTACTAGTATCAAACGCTAGCTCCATACCTTTTACCCATCTTAACGCTATCACAGGATCACATTCCCCTTTATAAGTAGGAGGATTGCAAGCAGCAAACTCCTTAAAACTACATCCTTTTCCAGCTACAACTTTAACTGACACAATGGGGTTTGACTGAGGGTGACTACCTACTCCAATTACTGGTGATTCTGCTACCTAAGTCACTACTTTATATTCATTCTTTTCTTTACTTGAAGAAACCTCATTAGTACGCTGAGCCAATAAAGCGTTCAACGTTTCTTGTAATTTTCCCATTTCTGCAGTGAAGATGTATTGTGTAACAAAACCTTGCGTTCTACCTCCACCACGATTTCCTGTCTGCTTTCGACCCCTCACAGAAGCCGAACTTTCTTGATTAGAAGTTTCTTGCTCAACTCTTACCTCTACACTTTTATCTTGACGAATACCACGACTCGTCTTCCCGCCTCGAGTTCCCACATTGGAAACCCTTGCCTGGGTTGTTGCTTTCTGAACTGTCTTACCTCTAGGCCGACCGCGACTCTTTTCTTGGATAGCAGTTGGGTTGACAACAGTCATTCGCTCTTCGGCAATGACTTCATTATCTGGATCCATTTCAGGATTCAGTATAGACCTACTCCTTGTCACTCGCTTAGACATACTTCTGATAAGAAGAAACATAAGATATTCAATCTAACATGCTACACATTACGGCAGTTTAAGCACAAGCATGTACTTGTAAATTCACAATTACACTGGTCAGATGGAATTCCAAATTTACCTTACATGTTAGTCCTTACTACCTTAACGTTATCTTCCTACAGTCTTCCTACTACTCAGTTGTGCTTCTACTTTCTCAATTTAAGTCTAGGCCCATCTGGTCACCTAGATCTCTTAAACTAATGCTCTGATACCAATTGTAACAACCTGAACATTTATATATACAATAAAATAACATTTCTGTTTAAATACTGCCCTAGACTTACATTTCAGAGTACAAGGTTTACCACTATTTCTTATTACACAACTGAGTTCAAAAAGTAAACTATTGCAGGAAGTCTTCTATCTCCTGGAAATAACTCATATCTTCTCCTTACCCTTATCTGTACCTGCTATTTTGCGATAACCTGAAACAGAATTATCATTTTGAAAGAGCGAGGGTTAGACCAATGGTCTAGTGAGTCCCCTCCAATCACTACTGCAACAGTTCAAATATTAATTAAAACATTTAAACAAAGCTTTATATCTCAAAAACATATCCTGCTCTTTTAATCAAAAGTTAAAATACTTTATGCTTCGCAGGTAAAACTCAATCTACTGGCCATCACTGACCACTTCTACGCTTCGCAAGCGTACCTTAAGCTACTGACCAACATTTCCATCAAAGACGGTATGTCTGTCTCGCACTGCCTTATTTTAGGGACACACCCTAATGGCATAAACGGGCCACACTCCCCGGTACGAGCAGGCGGGTCACACTTCCCGACTTAGGTCAGACTTCTGACTCAAATGTAGGGGTGCTCACGGGTTGGGTTGATCGGGTTGAAGGCTTTTTAACAACTCAACCCAATATAGGCGGTTTGAAAATTTTACAACCCAACCCAACCCAATCAAAAGTACAACCCAACCCAACCCAAACCGTTCGGGTTGATCGGGTTGGTCGGGTTGTGTTTAAACAAGATGAAATCAAGTTTAGAAATATAAACATAAAGAAAATATTTCATTGAAATACAACCTAATGACCGATAATTCATGAGAGTATGTAAGTTCATCAAAAATATTATGATATTACATATAAAAATGTGTAAACCAAATGATAATATGTCAATCAACAACAATCGTTTTAGACGTCTCCAACCCTGATGCTTTCTTTCTTGGCCTTGAGGTTGGTCGTGCCATCATCAACAATTTGGTACAACTTATCTATACTTCTTAAATCTTAAATATATCACATTTAGTTAATTTTTTAGTTTGCACACACACACACATATATATATGTGTGTGTGTGTGTGTGTTTACATTTATTAAACATATATACAAAGGAGTTATATAGAGATGAATAATAGATTGAAAATATATGTAAATGAAGAGGGTACGCAATAGTGTAATTGTCTAATTTACATATTAATAGAGACTTAATAATCATATTAAATCCACAAAATAAAATGACCGGGTTCATCGGGTTGGGTTGGGTTCAAATAAAAGTAACCCGATATCAACCCAATACTTACGGTTTGAAGACTTTACAACTCGATTAGACATCGGGTTGCTTCGGTTTGAGTTATTTTGCGTTGGGTTGGGTTGATCGGGTTGGTCGGGTTGATTGGGTTTTTGAGCACCCCTACTCAAATGTATGCATACACCTAGTCCTGACTGTATATAAAACAAGTTTATATAAACTGAGCATAAACATGCCAAACTGATTAAATCAACCTTTTTCAATAATTATGCATAACTGTCAATACTATAAATGCGCAGTTTATAAAACCCACATTTATCAAATAATTGCTAAAATCATAAAAGATTTAGTTTGTAAGACTCACCTCTGATTCTTCTTGATTAACTCTGACTTCTACTGATTAACACCACCTACGATGGTATTAAAACAAAGGTAAGCTAACTTGCAACTAATATTCTTTCTTTCTAAAAACTTATCAAATACAATCTACTGCTATTTTCCCGATCGAAACCACTCTGATCAATACCTCTCTCAAGACCGATTAACATTATACCGGTCGGTTCAATACACCAGTCGAACAATACCGGTCAACACTCCTTACCGGTAAAATACCCTTACCGGTCTAATACTCTTACCGATTGACTACCCTTATCGGTCGAATGTTCTTACCGGTCAATACAACATACCGGTCCATCACAATATATCGGTCGACTCTACTTCCGGTCAATATCATAGTTTAGGTCCTATACCGGTCGAGTAACTTTACCGGTCCTTACAACATACCGGTCGAAGAGTCATACCGGTCAACAATCATACCGGTCGACACCTTCTTCCCGGTCGATGTTGATACTTAAGTCGGCGACTCAACAGTTCGAACCCAGAAAACTTCAGATCATTGAATCGATCAAATACACGGTTAAAAGCTTGAATAACAAGACTATTTACCGATTAATACATGCATATAGAAGTATTAAACTAGAATCATACCTCTTTTTGACCAAAACGGATCGTTCCTCAAGATCTCTTTCTCTTTTTTCTCTGCCTTCTTGCTCTGCTCTCTTTTCTCTCTAAGTCGGTTTCAAAACAAATATCAGTATGAGATATGAATCTCACTTTCATTGACTAAGGTTATTTATATAACCAATGTTTCAATAAACCCCCCCTGAACTTTGTGTCTCGCTTAACTTTTCACCCTACTTCCAAAATTAATAAAAATTTCGGATCCGGATATTACAACAAGCATGCTACATTTAAAATGAAATGAATTGCATGCTACATATGATGCATATTTCATGAATGACTAAATCGAAAAATACGTGATGTGGCTATAAGTGTGGGGCTCATTACCGGTTTACGGTAGAGAACGACGGGAAACCGCATATGATGATTAATAGTCGGTACATGTATCAGAAGGGGTACCTCTGAGACTGCACTATGGGATGATAGTCAAAGACATGTGCTTGCGAGCACCTCTGAGCTTGACTAGAGATGGACGGATTGATGGAGCACCACCATGCCAAGTGGACGGACGAAACATTTAATTAGATGACAATTTGCGTAAATGATATTGCAAGATATGTTATAAAATGCATGATGTTTTATGAGTCATTTATGATGTAAATGATTTATTTCCGAGTTATGTTGTTTGTATGATTTATGAATGAAATTGCGAAAACCATGAACTCACTTAGCATAAAGCTAACGTTAGCGTGTATCTCAGGATGTAGCAGGGTCATGACTCGTGAAAAGTAAGAGCAAAGGTGTGATGCGTTATGTAAGATGTAGGTCATATGGGCCTAGTTTTCCTTATCTAAGATATGTAAGATTGTTTTTCTCTAAGTCTGATTTGTACAAATATGCTTATGATGACTAAGATGGTTCTATGTTTAAGATGTTGAAAGTTTCCGCTGCGATGTGATGGACGGTTTATATGTTTTTAAGTTGTGATTTGTTGTTACGATCCTAGGAAATTTGGGGTGTAACAATCGTCAATATGTCGTCCTGCTTTAAGTAGATATAATGGGTATTATTCTTTTCAACGAGTCTAAGTGGATCATAGTGGACAAAGTGGATCATGAGAATTTTGATTAAACCTTAACTGGTCTAATTGATGTATAACGGATCACGGTGGTTCTTAAGTAGTAAAAGATGTTTACGGAGTAAAAGATGCTTACCGGTAAGCAAAATATAAAACTTTTACCTGATTAGCGTTTACCGAGTAAAGACTATTTACCAACAATCCAATTTGATGGCTGAAAAATGTTACCCGATAAGGTAATGAGGGTGGTGACTCTTGCCGGTAAGTTTGTCCAGTAATCATTTGTTAAACAACCCATAAATGGGTCATAATCGGTCTTGTTAGACTTTAATTGGTCTAACTGAGGTATAGGTGGGTCATTGTGGTCCTTAATTGGTCGTTTTGATCTATATGGGTATAATAGCCTTATTATCCTTCATGAGTCTAGGTAGGTTATGATGGGTCATAATCAATTTGAATAGACCTTAAGAGGTCTAATTGAGGTATACAAGTCATGATGGTCCTAATGACTCGTTAATGGGTCGTTTTGGTCTAAGGGGGTGTTTGGGATTGTTTATTTAAAACAACTTATGCTTATTTTAAAAAATGTTTATCAACTTATGCGGTGTCAAACCGGAGTTTTTAAAAAAATGTTTGGATTAGCTTATTGTGGTACCAAACCGTAATAAACTAATAAGTTGTTATTTAAAGGTGTTTGAGATTGCTTATACATATAAAATAACCAAAAAAGTGATAAACACTTGTCAAATAAGTTGATAAGTTAAAACCAAATGACTTATCAAAAAGTGATTTTCAGCGATTTGACACCGCTATAAACCATTTTAATTTTTCCTCATCCACACACTCAAAAGTGCTTATATCCGGTGCCAAATCGCAATAAGCTAAAAAACACCTCAAATAATCAATTCCAAACACCCCCTAAGTGGATATAATGAGTCTTATTCTACTTAACAAGTCAAAGTGGGTCATATTGGCTGTAAACGTGTTGTTTTGGTCCAAGTGATTATAACGCTTCATGAATTACTCACTTAGTCCAATTAAGGTTTAAAAAAAACTCATTTAGACCCGGGTAGATCAAACGACTAACCAACGATCTATACGATCCATTCTAAAACACTTAGGTGTCGTTTGTTTTTTAAGAGGTCTAAAGTCTGAAATCTTATTTTAGTTATGATTAATAAGAGGTGGTGTGTAAAAAGGTTTGAACGATTCAGACTTAAGAGTCATTATGAGTTTTTTTTTTTTAAAACAAACAACCCCTTAGATTCATTAAGGTTCATTTGGCAACTTTGACAGAAATTAAAAATTAAAAAAAATATTATTGAGTAAAATACACCCAATTAATTACTTTATTTTGTTAGATCAAATTTTAGATCCCCTTACTTATTTTATTTTTTGACGAAATTTCGACGGATCTCTTCGATGAATTTTCGACGTAAATCCAAAAAGTTAATTATTAATTTCTTGAATATTTGTCGACATAATTCGATGAAAATCCGAGAAATAATTATCAATTTCTTGAATATTTATCGATGGATATCTTCGACGGAATCCAATATATAAGAAAACATACTTTTTTGAAAATGATTTCGATGGATTTCAGACCGACACATATTTCATCGATTATCGGTCGATAGTCCGTCTAAAATTTTGACGGATTTTCAACATAACACGTGCCATCAATATTCCGTCTAAAACATTAAAAAAAAAAGTATTCGACGTTCTCTCTAAAATCCGTCGAAAAGAGGTCAGAATTTTTCGACGATTTTTTTTCCGTCGAGAATTTCCGTCGAAAATACTCGTTATGCCAGTAATGATGGTAACTAAACAAGAGAATTCGAAAACGACAAAATCACGTACAAAATCATATGTGATTTTACATTAAACGGTCCCAAAAAAAGTGTGCGAGCAAGCAATATAGCCTAAGGGGTTGTTTGTTTTTTTTTCTAAAAACCTTTTAATGACTCTTAAGTCTGAATCATTCAGACCTTTTTACACACCACCTCTTATTAATCATAACTAAAATAAGATTTCAGACTTTAGACCTCTTAAAAAACAAACGACACCTAAGTGAATCACATATGATTGTATATGTGATTTTATTATAAAATCATATTTGATTCAACTGTCTTTTTATTCTATATGAACCTGACTATATGTATAGATATAGGCTATGTTTGGCAAAAAAACTAGCTTATCAGCAACCAGCTAATTTATAAGCTAGTTTGTCAAACAATGCCATAGATATCATTAATTGTTTGAAACATGATTCCATGCTTTCCATTTACTTCATCAAAAACCATCAACAAAAGTCATTATTTTTCTTTAACAAAAAACAATTTCTTCTTGCAATTTCTTAAACAACAATAATTGTTTAAACCCATATGAGAACTGTCCACGTAAGAATAAAAAATAATGCCACGTGTATTGCTGTTTGCCACGTACGCCAATCAATCACTATACAATATACATAAGTCAGTCTTTCTGTCACGTTAATTTGGAAGCATGCATCACCACGATCACTTTGACGAAACCAAAATGGAGGTGGAGAAAACATCCGAGACAAGTGAGATCGGAGACCGGCGGAATACGACGGAGCAACCGCCGTTGCAGAGCCCACTGACGACGGAGGAGAGGAGGAAAAAGAGGCTGACGGTGATGGTAGCAGTGGACGAGAGTGATGTCAGTTTATACGCTCTGAAATGGACGCTTGAAAACCTATTCAACAAACCTGCCGCCGCCGCTGCAACTCCGTCTCCGGCCACCGGTGAAGAAATTCCGGTGGTGGAACCGGATCTGGAACAGGGGATGATCACCGTCGTTCATGTCATTCAACCTTTCCAACGCTATGCTGTTCCTACTGAGACTTGTTAGTACTTTTGAATTATATTCACACTTTACCCCCTTTGAGTTTTTTTTGTTAAAATATCCCCTTCTATCTTTTGAAAATTACAATTAGGTCATGTACTTGTTTGTTCGATAGATGTTTAGAAATTCAACCAATCCAATTAAAACCGACCGATGATGATTGGATATTCAATTCTAATTGGATGAGATCATATCGAAATTTTCAATTGTAATTGGTTCAAATCAGATCGAAATTTTCAAACATCCAATTTGGATCGGTAAGTTTTTGGATCCGTTCTTGGATGACAGTCTAAAACCAACCAAAACTGACCAAATGATCCACTTATTCATCCGATACTCATCCAATTATCATTTCAACTATCCATTCGATTTAATAATTGGATGAGATCATATCGAAATTTTCAATTGTAATTGGTTCAAATCAGATCGAAATTTTCAAACATCCAATTTGGATCGGTAAGTTTTTGGATCCGTTCTTGGATGACAGTCTAAAACCAACCAAAACTGACCAAATGATCCACTTATTCATCCGATACTCATCCAATTATCATTTCAACTATCCATTCGATTTAATAATTTTTTTTGACGCAATAGGAATACGCAGAAGGATTCACAAACGTCAAACCCGAAAAGGATTATGAGTTTACAAGCTCAATCTCTCTAAGAGAACTTTTGGTAAATTCAATTCAATTGAAAACAATAAAGGGATTAATCCATTTATAACTAAGCTTAACTAAGAAAATTAAATCTATCCTAATTATAAACCAACTAGGAAACTATTTAAATAACCAATAAAAGGAAACTAAATAATAATTCTAATAATAATTAAAGCTAATAATAATTATCCTAATAATTAAAATAAGGAAATAAGTTGTCGAGAGTTGTCTCGAGACTTTACTTAAGTCGTCTCGGTGAAACTCTCGGTAGTTTCTGGTCCAGCGGTCATCGAGACTTGTACCGATACTCAAGTTTCGGTGTAACTACCGGTAGGGGCTGTTTTCTCCGGTAGGCACCGAGACTTGTCCCGAGACTTAAGTCTCGGTGAAACTCTCGATAGCTTCTGTTTGCCTCTTTTTTCCGATTCCAATTTCCGAGCTCGTTTTCTTCTTTTCCAACGATAGAAGAAACACCTTGATAGCCATTGAATTCTCCCTCTATCATTTTTAGAGGACAATTAATTATTAATTTAACATTATATATATATATATATATATATATATATATATATATATATATTGGAAGGATATTTTGCAACCCTTAAAAAAGTTGCAACCCGACATCTTAACCGTCGGATTCATGATCGACGGTTATTTTATTATCCGACGGTTAAGATGTGGGTTGCAAAGATTGCAATATTTTTAAGGGTTGCAAATTAAACAACCCCTATATATATATATATATATATAAGGTCAGGTTCAAGGGAAAACCTTAAAAAACGGAAAACTGAGGAACACCCTAATAGTCATTCATCTGGACGGTATGCACTTGTGCATACAAGTAATTTGTAACATGCACAAGTGCTATAATGCACAAGTGCATAAAACCAAAAAACATCTTAATTTACTTGTATGCACAAGTGCATACCGTCCAGATGAATGACTACAAGGGTGTTCCTCAGTTTTCCATTTTTTTGAGGTTTTCCCTTGAACCCCTCTCTCTCTATATAGGTACCTTATATATAAAACAATTAATCATCCATTGGAAATAGGGATGAATCTATTCCGATTTAATCCGATTAATATCGGTTATATCCAATCCAATTCAATGGATAACCGATAAGTATATACAACTTGGATGGAACCGTACCAAACCACATATCCAATCATCTATTGGGTTGGAAAAATCCAACATGCAATTAATGGATGAATGGATCAGTTTGGCTCCCCTTACTTCCCGTAGATGTCAATTAATAAACAACGCTAGTTTTTTCTCAAAATCTCATTAGTTTTAATAAACTCAAATGTGTCATAGTTCATTAACTTATTTGGTAAGATTTTAGTCGGTTAAAAAGAATCGTATTCAACATTTTTATCTGGTAGGCACTTACCAGATAAGACTCTATCACTCTCATTTATTAATTAAGACTTGGTCTGGGTAAGATTGTCAATCTTTGGTCATGTTTATATGATATGGTAAAGTGAGTCGTTTAGCAGGTAAACGTTTATTATACGGTTCATAAGATAAAATTCGTTATATTTTGATTCATTTCATAAATGTATGTTACACTAATGTATTTTTCTTGTCATGCAGCAATGTATGCGTCCTCCGCGATGGTGGAATCGATAAGAAAAGCGCAACGGGAAAACGCGGCGGGACTTCTTTCTCGTGCATTTAAAATTTGCAAAGAAATGAAGGTAATTGACAACCATTTTATATAAAAGTATCGATTTTCTGTTTAACAAAACTACGAATACAATTATGAGAGACAGGTGCGGACCTATGTATGTTCGAGCGGTCTTTTATACATCCACTCAACTTAGATTTGTATGCACTCAACTCAGGGACGGACCTAGAAATTTTTTCATACGGTGACACCATATAATATAGACAAAAAACACGTTTTTTATCAACGTGTTTTCATCTTTTTACCGACATTCAATATTGTCCGATGTGTTTTTAGCCTAATTCCACAATTTCGAGGGATTTTTAAAGTTGTTTGCTTGATTTCGAGAGATTTTTTAGTTTTATTTATCGCTTTTGAGAGATTTTTTCGTTTTTTTTCCAGTTAATTTCGATAGTTTTTTTTTTGTTTTTTGGTTGATTATGAGGTACGGTTGCACCTTTTTGAAGTTTTCAAAATAATATGGTAGCACCTTTCACGAAACTAAATTTTTTTACCTTTCGTCGGAGAAATAATACGGTGGCACGTGCCACCCTATTCAACACCACAAGTCCGTCCCTGACTCAACTCATCTTTGCAAATAGGATTTTTTGAAATATAAAAAGTGCACCGCTAACACTTCAATAATTTTGATTTTATTGAACATCTAGAATGTCTAAGCATTCTAATATATTACTTTATACAACTTAAGTTGATGGGACCAAACTATAAAGCGTCCTATTTAAGAACGTTATAATAAGTTTATAGGACCCTTGTAGACATTTTAGCAAGTTTTTTAGGACATCCAAAATAGCGTGCCTTATTAGTTATTTTATAGGACATTTTTTCAAATAGTGTTGTATAACTATGTTATACAATACTTTACTTTTAAAAACATCCTAACAAACCCGTTAAAACACCTAAAATCGTCTTATAAACCTATTGTAACGTATTATGCTTTTTAATTTGATTTTACAAGTTTAAGTCCTATAAAATACTTTATTATGACACTTACACATTTTAGGCTTGTTATAAAACCAATTTCCATGTAATGTAAATTTTGAGAGGTGCTCCAAGATATTAGAAAATATAAAATACATCAACAAAAAACCAACAAAAAATATCGTGGAATCAACCAAAAACACCGAGAAGTCTCTCGAAATTGACCAGAAAACTTAGAAATCCTTCGAAATCAATCAAAAATCTTTTAAAATCTCTTGAAACATTAGAATTCAGCTAAAAAACACATCAGACGACTTTGCGGGCTTTTGCCTGTTTGGCAAAAACCCTAGATCCACCACTTATTAGAGAACTAAACTCAATTTTGTATTAATCCCCTCTTTAATGATGATTAGAAAGTGTGTTTAATACTGATAAAACATTTTTTTTTCTGTTAAAGGGTACACGATTCTTGGTTTTTAATCAATGAAAAACGTGTTTTAGTTTTTGGATCATCGATCGTTTATGTGTAGATCAAAGCAGAAACCCTAATTCTGGAAGGGAACCCTAAAGAGCTGATTTGTCAAGCCGTGGAACAAATGCATTTTGATCTTCTCGTCGTTGGTAGTCGTGGACTCGGCACAATCACAAGGTAACTCACAATTACTCAACGTGCCAACGTCGTTTTAAAAGTAAAACAATCTTTTCGATGATGGTTTAATCTACGCAGGGCTTTCTTGGGGAGCATAAGCGACTTTTGTGCACATCATGCACAATGCCCGACACTAATAGTAAAACCTCCTCGCAAGTGATCTTGCCATCTTCTTGAGTCGAGATCGATCTTTATTGTATGTCCGATGTTTGTTTTCGCCTTATGGTTTTTGTTTTAATTGTTATAATATGAATGGTGTGAGAGAGTTCATAACGAGGGTTGGGCAGGGTTTGTGACTCGAATCATTTTGGTCGAGTCAAGGTGCACCCTTGTGAAACCATCTAATAAACGTTTTATAATAGAACCCGAAGGCCTCTACAACCGGATAATAGAAGGAAATAAATCGGGACCTTTGTGAGTTTTACCTTATGGAAAATGAAAATGTTTTTTAATGGATTTTAGTTTTTGTTGGTCGTGATCAAGAATCCACCGGTTGAAAGGGATCATCGATATGTAATTATGAGCATAGCGAAAAAAACACAATGGTTTTATAGATTCTAAGACGGGTTAATATAGACATCTACGGGTCTAAGGGGCTGTTTAGTTGGTTCTTCATGTATGGATAAAGTTGTTTGTGTTTGATTAATCTGTCTGTATATGTTGGGAATTTTTTTGTTTGAGAGGGTTTTTCATAGATCATGTTTTTTAATTTGGGAAAGATAGGTTTGAAAAAAACTTGGCTCTCTGCATAAATCTTTCCCTAGAAGCTTAGGAATAAGTCACTTTCTACATTATTAAGCTACTATCAAACAATCATGAATAGCTGACCGAATAGCCTGTTAATTTCTTTAAGCTCATTAAGCTGCTAACAAATATACCCTAAAATTATAGTGTACGTTTTGTTGGTCGGGGGATGCCTTTTTCGGCTGAGGGATGTATTGAAGTTTACACATATAATTTGTTTGTTAGGTTATAAACTCAAACCCAATAAGTATTTTTTATAGTCTTAAATAGTTTATATGTCAAAAGAATCGTTCTCCTAAACGGAACAAGTTCCTAAAAAGCCTCTTTCGGCAAGAAACTTTATTCATAACCGAATAAAAAGAGCGACTCTTTTCTTTTTAATAACTTCCAAGAATGGACAATTTAGACAATTATAAAGGGGCAGAGCTTGAAGAAGCGAGCTAGTTGTCCAGGTAATTGTTGTGCCTTAACGCATTTTTTTGGGGAGAACCAACTATATAAAGATATCTTATTATATATAAAGGCATTTGATAATTCTAAATTGGGATTATTATTACTTAATATCTATTAAGTATTGGTTTAATTTCATCAAGCTTTCGGGGGCTCATTCAAGACTTATTCGAACTATTACTCAACAAAAAATAAGAGCTTTTGTTTACTGTCTTGTTTTATTTACTGCTTTTTAACAAAAAAGTAAATGGTGCGTCCGAATAATCATCGATTTATACACCCTATATTTGGTTGTTTTGTTTGACTTGGTTATGCCGAGTAAATACAGTTGAGCGCAGTCAAAAGAGAGGCGGCTCGACAAGGAAGGAATGGGAAATCGTCAAGAAGGAATGGGAAATCGTCAAACGTATGCGAGAACAAAACAATCATTCACCTCGTATGTATATTGATATTACCATGACTGAAACTTTAATAAATTTATGTGTGGAAATAATTGAAGGTATGTAAAAGTTCGTGAAGCTGATAGAAGTAAATACATGTTCATGGTTTTTTGTCAGCTATCAACTGAAGATAGTTGCATGTCTATGTTTTTTTAGTCGTTAGATTAAAAAGTTAATCCATCCAAATTAAGGTATATGTATATATAGGCGAATGATCATGTGAGAAGTTGAATTAATGTGAGAAGTGGATCTGAAACCTTTGATCACTTATAATCTCAAATCCACCTATGAATCGCGCTTCATAAGCGAATTGATCCGGCGCATCCATGTGCATGTCATCCTAATGTGCTTCCAGATAACCATTTCTCATGTTTTTAACTCAACCTCTCACTGGAACTCAACCATATACACACATATATATATATATGTGTGTGTATATGTATAATCATAGGTTCACATAAGAAGTGTTAAATATATGAGAAATAGAAAAGTAATTGTAGTCTTTCATACGGTTAAGATCGGATTTGACAAATTAAGAATTGTCGTTTTGACTGTTCAAAATTTACGGCTATGCTAGAAATAGAGGAATAGTTTCGTAACTTTTATAAATAGGTGACAAACATATGAACCTGTGTGATTCACATATGAGCCCGTAGGTTTATATGTGAATCATATTAACTAATTAACAGATTCACATATGAACTAATAATTGATTCACATATGAACCTGTAGTAGGTTCATATATATGTGAATCAGTTAAATAGTTACATATGAATATATAATTCATATGTGAATCATACGAGTTCATATATGAACTTGTTTGCCATCTATTTGTAAAAGTTACGAAACTACCCTCTATCTTCTGCAGACCATGCGAGGATTATCCGTTCACCGTCAAAGCAACAAATGTTGATCAGATGAAAGATCATGATCACTTCTCCACTTCTCATACATTTAACACTTCTTATTTGAACCTCTACCTATATATATATATATATATATATATATATATATACACACGAAATGTCGTGTGAAAAGTTGAGGCTAACGTGAGAAGTGGATCTGAACCGTTGATCACTTTTAATCAATCTCATGTCATTCCATGAATTGTGCCTTAGAATGGAATTGATCTGGTGTAGCTCAATGCATCTTATCCTCATGTGCATCCATCTTTTATCCAGCGGTTGATAACCACTTCTTACGTTTCTCACGCTAATCTTAACTTCTCATCCGAACTCAATTCTTCATATATATATATATATATATGTAAGATCAAACGAAAATAAGATCAAATGATACAAAAACACGTAGTTTCATACAAGCCATTTCTAACAATAATCGAGAAAAGAACGACGCGGAAGATGAAAAACTAGGTGTCAATTTCGGAAAGATTTATGTCTATATAAATATAGCCACGAATTAAAAAGCTTAGATATAAAGGGTATGCCTTTTGATCAATATGAATTGGACTAAAAGCTATCTTTTTTTAATCTTTATTTTGAATTATTGTTCTATATTACACATTTTATTTTTATTTGGGGTTTTTGTCTACATCTTTTGGACTAAAGTATATACAAATAACAAAATTAATCAAAATCACACACACTGAAACACACAATAGACAGAGATAGAAGGAAGATCAAACAAGAACACTGTCAAAATAAGAGAATACGAGAACGTTCATATCACATGTGAGTAATGGCGCATGTGGGCCCACAACGAAGGTCACTCGTAATCATATGCGATTTGATCGTTTTCTTGTTTAGTCATTGTTCTAATTTGAACCCGACCAATAGAGATGTGTGCACATTTGCATCTATGTATGCATTTCTTTTTGAAATCATATGTATGTATATGTATATCAAATGTGTGAATATATAACAAAAATCAACAAAATTATCGTTTCTTTATCAAAGTTTCTTACGATAGTTATTTAACGATATATGTTTGTTAATTACTGATTTCTCAATGAACATACTTTTAGCGAAATATTTGGATTCAAATATACGTTTTATTAGCACAACAAAATTTTGAAAAAAATATTATGAATATTTGATTAAAAAAATAAAAAGACAAATAAATTAAAGTTTGTTAAAAAAAAAAAAAAGTGGTGCGTCATAAATTTATTAAAAGCTTAGATGATATAAAGGGATATTGGACCATACTTCCTTTACATTGTTGATAGAAAAGAATTACGTGAAAAATTATAACGATCGATTTATATGACGTTAAAATATTTAATTGTATATAAAATTAAAAATATCTGATTAATAGTTGTCAGCAAGTGCTTTTTCTTTTACATTTTATATGTATAAAAGATTTGAAAATAAATAATAATAAAACATAAAAAATCAAAATTAACAAAGCTTTCTAATTTAAGTAAAATTTTAAATGAATTTAATAGTTATGACTATTTATAAAATTTTTACAAACTTGTAAGATATAGAAAAAGTTTACCTGATCATCACAAAATTTATTTTATTGTAAATTAACAATTGTATTTTGATAAAATATGAACATCCAAGTCTTATTTTTAAGTAGGATATGTCTAGGTGTGTAAATGAGTCGAGTCAAGTAGTAGGTTAATCGAGACAAACTCAATAAATTAATACTGGGCTCGAGCTCGAGCTCGATTTCGATTAACCTTTTCAATGTAGGGGCTCATATTTTTTGAGTTATTGAGCTCGAGCTCGTTTATAGGTTCGAACTCGCGATCGATTAATTTCTTTACTGGTTTGAGTTCGATAATTTTTATATTTGTATTGTATGATTAATAAATATATGAGCATGTTTGGCTTCGAAAAAGGGCATGCTCGAATGCCTCTGCTCGGCTCAACTCGACTCGAAAAGTTGAATCGAGTTTTCGAACGAGCCGAGTCGAACATTGGTCTTAATTATAAAGCTCAACTCGTTAAGTTAAACGAGTTCTATTTTGTGTTCGAGATTGACTCGAGCTCGAGAACAATTAAGCTCGAGGTCGAGATAAACGAGCTCGAGTAGCTCGTTAAAAACTCGACTCGTTTACACCCCTAGATATACCAACTAAATAGCATATTACGTTTTCCGTCCATATGGTTTGTTAAAACTTGCGATTTTCGTGTCTGGGCTTTAGAAATTACGATTTTCATCTATATGGTTTGTAATTCATTGCTATTTTTCGTCCTTATCATTTACGATTTATTGTTCTTTCGATCCATGTGGTTTACAATTCTTTACTATTTTAGTCTCTAATACTTAAAGGTAAAAATTAGTCAAGGGACGAAAATAACAATAAATTGCAAACCATAGGAAATAAAATCGCAATTTTTAAACCACAAGGACGAAAATCAAAATTATTAACAACCACAAGGACGGAAATCAAAATTATTAACAACCACAAGAACGAAAATCGAAATATTAACAAATCACAAGAACAAAAATAAGGGTGAGTATCGGACGGGTTCGGGCAGAGGGGGGTAAAAATCAATCGGGTTTCGGGGTTGGGTAGCTAGATAGAACCGAACTGCATGAGTTTGGGTTATGATTTGATCGGCTTCGGGTGGAAATTGGGTAGAGCGGGTTCAGATGGGTTCGGGTCGAGTGGATTTAAAACCAAGAAAAACGGATCTATGCATGATGAGCATCTGCAACTCTACATATGTAAAAATAATAATACTGTAGTAATTCACTACATCACTGCAGGGGCAACATGTTGTATACTTGTATGAGAAGTGAGAACTAGGGCGTTCCAATCTTTTTGGAGGCCCTGTTACACCTAAACTTTTTGATTACAATGCAAAGTGAGATAACAAAGATGTATATATAATATTATCAAGGCGATGATGTAATATTATTCTTGCCTTCTGATAGAAGCTACTGAGGCGCTAAGGTTTACTATAGTTTTACATTCGTTGATTAAATACCTTAAACAATATGAAATTGGGCCCCAAAATTTTGAAGATCCTGTTTAAAATCACATATTTAACATGCTAAAGAACGATCATGGGCTCTGGTGAGAACCACTAAGGCACTAATATATGAAGATGTTTCTGCATGGGAATCATGGATGTATCTACATGTGTAAAAAACATAACTCTCAATTTATGCAATGCATGTGTAACACAAATATTCCCCATTCACTGCATGATTTAGAAAAGTATTCTAATTTATGCAAACTCCAAGTCTCCAGTAGTAAAAAATTTAACTTATAAGTTCTAAGTTTTTTTTTCTGGTATATAATATTTATATACGGAAAATGCAACAAATAAACTCTCACACTATCCTCATCTTTGGTGATGTTTGAACCCCCGACCTTCTAGGAGGCCAAAGGCTCCAATACCGCTAGGTTAAAGAATAATGGAAAAGGATATAAAGATATCAAAACTATTAAAGTCTCAAAAATATCCAAGATACCAAAATTCGGGTTTTTGGACGGGTTCGGGTGGAGGGTATGCAAACCCAACCCGAAAACTACACTCCTACTTAAATTGAGTTTTATTAATAATCGGATATCGGTTTTTTCCAAAAAAATCGGGTTGGGTTGGAGGGGTTACTTCGGGTTTTGTACAGCCATAAACAATATCGTAATTTACTCTATAGTAAACTTCCAATTTGGTTCATGTTGTTTGTCAAAAATAACACTTTTTTGTCCCTATAAATTCGAAACTACAAGATGATCATTTTGTAAAAACGTCTCGATTTTGATCCCTCCTTCTAACGACCGTTAAAAAATTTCGTTAAATGAGATGTATTTTCGTTCTTTTATCAATTTCTTTTTGTCTTTTACTCAATCAATAGCCAAAGGTACCAAAAATCATAAAATTCATTCTGATTGGGTAAAAGACAAAAAAAATCGATAAAAAAACAAAAAGGCCCTTATTTAACGGAATCTTTTTAACGACCGTCCCAAAGAGACACTAGATCTGGACGCTTTTACAAACCACGATGGTCATCTTGCAATTTCAAAACCGCATACGATGATGTTCTAAAAAAAACCCACATAGATGAAAAACGTTAGTTTTTTTCTCAAACCATAGGGACCAATTTTATAGTTTACTCTGAAAATCATGATTTAACCTCAAAGTGAAGAATCATGTTAGAAGTTGAGGTTACATGAGAAGTGGATCTGAATCGTTGATCACTTTTAATCAAATGCTCTCCCATGAATTGCGACTTATAAGTGAATTGATCCGATGCATCTTATCTCATCCTAATATGCATTCATTTCTCATCCAATTATTTATCACAACTTCTCACGCTTCTTACGTTAATATCAATTTCTCATCGGAACCAAACCCTTAAACTCAAAAATAATTATAATAATTTCCTATATATAGGCATATCACCCCTTACCTTATTTGAACACTGAATTGAAACAAACGTCTTTGTTTTAGAATTCTAGAGAGAGAAAGAGAGAAATGGAGACGGCGAATGCAACGGCGGAGACGGCGGCTGCGGCAGAGAAAGAGATGAAAACGGTGAACGGAGGAGAGGAGACGACGGCGGAGGAGGAGCAGAAGTCAACGATGAAAATATGGATAGCTGTAGACGAGAGTGATGGAAGCTTCTATGCTCTCCAATGGGCTCTTGAACACCTCTTCCATCACTCCGCCACCGCCACCACCACCGGCGATAAGGACCCTCCGTTTTCAGTCACGGTGGTTCACGTCCAACCACCTTTTCAACCGGCTTACACCGCCCTCCCTGTTGGTCCTAGTAAGTATATATAGTAATTGTCTTAATTTATTTTAAATTTAATTATCATTTATAAAATAACTTTTACCCGTAAAAAACGTTGATTACCGTTAATCTCAACTAGTGTGAGTCTAATGAGACATTTCAGAGCTGACTCAACAAATAAAGCTAGGAGGGGAGTTCAAGCCCACTTGTGCTTTATTTAAGCAAAGTTGTTATGCACTAAGGGGCTAAGTTGTTATGCACTAAGGGGCTGTTTGATAGTTACTTAGGCTATGTTTGGTAAAAAAAAAAAAAAACTAGCTTATAAGCTAACCTTTTTTCCTATACATGTTTGGATGACCATAAGCTAGCTTATTGAAAAACTACTCATAGTAGCGTTTTGAAAAGTTAGCTTATCAGCTATCAGCTACCTTATAAGCTAGTTTGCCAAACAATGCCTTAATGGTTTGGTTCAAAATTATTAAGTGATCAGAATGATTAAGAGACTCTTATGATATAGTGTAAAATGAAATATGGTTGTTTGATAATTGTTTAGAATGAAATTAGGGTGCTGAATGATTAAGGGAGACTCAGAATACAAAATTATTTATAGGGTTTTAGAACCATTAAGAGACATTTTTTTTGTCAAACAAGATTCACCTTTTAGCGAATCGGAGGTTGCCTTTTAATTGAACTATTAAGAGGTAAACAAACAACCCCTAAAACTACATGTACCATGTTATAAAACATTTGGGTTGTTAAAATCTTCTATCAAATTTATGTGCTAACTTATTATTGTATCTGTACAACTTCTTTAAGCTTTATATATGGACTCCGGGGGTGTTTGGGATTGCTTATTTAAAACAACTTGTGTTTTTTTGTTAAAGTGTCTATCAACTTATGTGGTGTTAAACCGGAGTTTTATAAAAAAATGTTTAAATTAGCTTATGGTAGTACCAAAACATAATAACTAATAAGTTGCTTTTTAGGGGGTGTTTGGGGTTGCTTATACATGTAAAATGATAAAAAAAAATGATAAGTTGTTTCAAATAAATTAATAAGTTATAATGGAATGAATTATCAAAAGCGTCTTATCACCGGTGCCAAACCGGTATAAGCATTTTTCCTTTTTTTCCCATCCAAACATTAAAAAGTGCTTATTACTGATATTACATCATAATAAGTTTATAAACACTTTAAATAAACAATCCCAAACACCCCCCTCTATAAAACCAATTGATACACACATTCAAATATAAGATAAATATTAAGCTCCACTAACACGGCAGAATACTTCATAAAAATGATAACCGACCAAATGTTATATCTCATTTTTTTCAAAACCATACAAAACCATAAAATAAAATCGCGAGACAAAAAATGAACGAATCACAAATTAAGATTGAGGGTTTGACTTGTCGTCTTCATAATCGAGAATCAAGATGTATCACGTTGCATTAATTGTGTCAGTACACTTCTAATATAATTATTTATTCTTACAATTGAATTTTTTTGACAGTTTTATTTGCAACGCCCGGGATGAAGGAATCGGTCCTCAAAGCAGAGGAAGAAAGTGGCGCCAAAGTTCTCGCTCGTGCTACAGAATTGTGCGACGAACATAAGGTTGCTAATAGTTAACATCAATTAAGGGTCGTTTACTATAATTTTTGAATTAAGAGACTCTATATGATCGTTAAATTGGACGAACAAATGATCGATCATTAACATGTTTAAGAGCCTATAAAAGCATCACCGATCTAATTAACAGGCAACAAGAGTAAAAATAAACATAACATCTAACCGAATAAAAGACTTGTATTCTATCAACGATGTGGTTAAGAGGCAAGAAATAAAAATAAACATATAATCTAACCGAGTAAAAGGCTATTTTATTCTGTTATAGGTATTAAGATGAAAATATATATTTAATAAAAAATTATGTATTCGTTTTGAATATTACAATATTTATTATATTATTAAAATATTTCATATATTTAACCATAAACTTTAATTTTAGTCCTTGAGGTTTAGTGAAAAATCTGAAAATAGGACCTGAACTTTGATAAGTCTAAAAATAATCTCTGTAGCTTTTGTTTTGATTTGAAAGTGATTCCTAGTCTTTAACTTCTTTTACTTTATCCGTTAATTCAAGAAGATTTTAGTATTTTCGTAAAAAAAATTATTTACTTATTAAAAAAAACATGATAGGTGGGCAAAAAATTACATAATATTTATTTTATAATTTGTATTTTATTTTATTATAAATTTTCTCTCACTCTAATTCTTTTTATTTTTAAAATAAAATTTAAAGAGAAAATATTTTGTTGAAAAGACCGAAATGTCCTTCACTCTAACAGAGAAAACAAACAAAATTAACGATAAAGGACCACTGTCATGACAAAATAAAAACTACAAGGATGGTTTTTAAACTTATCAAAATTCAGGTCCCACTTTCAGACTTTTCACTTAACTTCAAGGACCAAAGTTGAAGTTTACTCTATATGTAATAAGATATTATTATTTTTTTCTAAATATTTAATTTCAATTTTTTTTTATCAATAAGTAAATATTAAAAATTATTTCTTTCTCATAATGATTATTTTATTATATTAACAGGTAAAAGCAGAGTATTTGATATTAAAGGGTAAACCAAAGGAAATATTGGTGGAAGCTGTGGAGCAAATGGATGTTGATCTTCTTGTTGTTGGCAGCAGAGGTCTTGGCCATATCAAAAGGTATCCTTAAAAATCCTATTTATTTAAAAATAAATCTAAAAATTATTAAAAATATCTTTTAATAAAAAATAAAACCAAAAAAAAAATAATTGAATCAAAATCAATATTATCAATATCCTGTAATGAACATACTCAATTAATCATGTAGGGCCGTACTCGGAAGCATTAGCGATTATTGCGCACATCATGCGAAATGTCCGGTTCTAATCGTTCGTCCCCAAAAGGCATCGACGAACTAATTCTCGTTGTTCGTTCCCAAGGTGTCGTATAATCATAAGTTATGGCAAGAGCGGAACTCGAAGCCATACGTTTGGTATTTGTTATATGTTGTAATTTTATGTCGCTAACCACTTATAGTGTCGTGGTAGTAAATGTGTGTAATCGAGTCTATGTTGTCGGATTATGTATCTTATGTTACTGAGTCATGTTCAGAACTTTTAACCGTAAGTTACTATGTATTATTCGTCTTTCACGTGTAAAAACGTTTGGCATCTTGTTTTCATAATTAACTTAATATCCAGATATCGAATACGAACTCTTGTCTATACGATTGTATATCATAAAACATTTCCAGATAAAATACTTAGGGCTTGTTTGTTTTTTTAAAAAAATCTCTTAATCTCTCTCAAGTTTAAATCGTTCAGACCTTTTTACACACAACCTATTATTAATCATAACTAAATTAAGACTTTAGACCTCTTAAAAAACAAACGGCACCTTAAATTCATGAAATGTATGTAGTGCCCGCTGAATTGTCTCAACAAGGATGAAGTTTTCATAACAAGTTATCGGGTTAAAATCCAATCTCGCTAGATCACTGTGATTTACCTCCCCAATAATGATCGTAAGACAGTATGATGGGAGAGAGGCTCTGGGTTAACGCAAACCCTTTTTCCAAGACACTCGAATAAATTTCAATTTTCCAAAACCAATTTGGCTCGACATGGTTTGGGCTGATGTTTTGGCCTATTGGTGCACAAAGGCTGGTTGCCAAGCCAATCCAAAACCATATGATGCCTAATTGAGTTGTAAAATCTTCAAACAACTGGTGCTGGGTTGAAATTACGTTTTAGAATTATTTGAACCAACCCAGTGAACCCGGTAACTCCTTTTATATGTTATACCCTTTGTATATGTATACGATCTTCTACTAGACCTGTCTTTGATCGGCATGACCGTGACAAACAACTGATTAGCTCTTTTCGTAATTGTAACACAATTCCACCCGTAGTTCTAATTCCTATTTGAACGAATCTTCAACTTTTCCCTTGGTGTTGGTCGAGCTTTTTCTTTGTTCCCCATGTAGCATAAAAGGTCAATCACGACTAAAAATTGTTTAAGCATGTTGCTACAGTGATGCTATTACGTCACGAACCGACCATCCCAACCCACACCGGTTTGGTTGGAAAATTTCAAGAAACTTGTTTTCTTCCGAGAAGTGGACTCAAAATTAAAGCAAGATTGATTTTTTAACAAGTTTCAGATTTTTCAAACCAGACTAGTTGGATTGGGATGTTCAAATGCCTTGAAACCAACCGATCCAACCCGTGCAACCCTATTCTGGCCATGTACCAGTATTTTGATGCAAAAATTATGCATATAGACGCTTAACATCCGAATTCTTCTATAAAAAAACCAAAACCAAAAAAAAACATACAATTGGGAAGTCTTGGCATTACTATGCACTTTATAATAAGACACACCCCGGGATCGCATAAATTTTCAGCAGCAATCATATAGAACCGCTTTTTAAGTACATGAAAAGTGCGGTTTTCGATATGCATCGCTGCCAGAGTACTAGTGACCACGAGGATCGCCCTAATCATGAGCACGACAACTTTACATTTTTTTTCATTCAAGTATTACTGTATATGATGGTCTAAATGGAAACTAAAGATCTGAAAGAAGGTACAGTTAAAAGGTCATTAGACAAAGACAGATACCAACAAGCATGGCGCCTCCCTGAGCCGCATACGCGTGTCGTATCAGTTCGTCAAGAAACAACCTTTTCAAGTCATCCCTGCACAATGCCGACAAAATTTCTCCATAGGTGGTTTGCACATTCATACGATACAAGTCTTTCTTTATTTTTGGTAATTGTGGATGTCTGGGCCAGCTTCCGCTCACATCAACTAATCCCATTAGGGTGTGCCTTAGGTACGCGGACAAGATGGGATTGGACAAGACTAGACGGGTGCGAGTAATGTAGGCGGGTGAAATAATTGTGAAAGGTTTTGGAGTTTTTATTTGACGTAGGTAGTTTCCCTGAATTTTGTTCCACCTATTCTGGTGGGACAAAAAAATGCATTTTTGTTCCACTCACATTCCCAGTCTAATGTCACGTCAAACATGAGACAACAAGTTTCATATTATCCTGTCCCATCTAGTCCTATTGTGCATACCATATGGGGTCCTGAAGATAACAACAAGAAAAATCCCGATAGGCCTTCGAACTAACGACCTATGAAAAGGAACCTCATGGCCTCACCTTTATTTGCGAGTTGAGCTGGCCCTCAAAGTTTTTACAAGACAAGCTTTCAGATACTTTACCTGTTGGCTCATGAGTATTTCAACAGCTACATTCAGATCTCCATCTGCAGCTGCTATGGCGACTTCCACCTGTGTCTGAAAAACAACCACAAAGCGTCTTTCAAGAAACAGGGCGAGGGGAGGGGGAGGGCAGGACGGTGCAAGAGATTTTACGTCATAAATGTTGTATATCTTAATAAGGATCATCGTTTTACCTTATCAAAACCCATTGCTAGAAGCTTTTGAATCTCTTCATCGGATGCAACCTTGACCTGCATTTATATAAAGTTACACAAGAAATATATATTTATATATAAGTTGGTTCTAACCGACAGAACCAACAAAACCAACAACAAACAGTTCCATTCGGCCCAAAACCGGAACCAAAATAGATTCGATTTTTCCACACTGAGATCAAAGATAGGATATAACCTGACCGACAGGGGCGCCCATAGCTGCAGCTGCTGTGTTATCTATCCCTGGCTGCCTAAAGTACAAACACACAACAAAGATTGATCCAATCAACTATCAAATCGATGATCCAAGAAAAAGAGCACAAACGAAGAAAAGCAGAATAGGCATGATATAGTCAACGGGTGAATTGCAACTTTCACTTCAGCCGTTCATGGATGGGACGGCCCGTTAGACCCACCTAGTCCGCTAGAAAAGCGGGATTGGATAACCATTCTTGAAAAAATGGGCGGGCCTGGACTTGCCTGCTAAGATTAATGGGGGAGGGCCGCCCGACCAGTTTATGTTTTTATAACTAGTTAAATATTATTTTTAATACTTTTTTTTATAAAGGCCTCGGTGGTGTTGCTTTCATATTGGGCAACTACAGTGGTGCCATTTTGCTGGTAAAATGACATTGCAACTCTTATTTCAACAAACTTTTCTTGTTTGTTCACATATATTCTAGATTTTCAGATACTTTTCCTGCAGCTTGTGGTTTATATTTACACCCGTATAGTACAAACTCTGTAGTATGAAAATTTTCTGTATATATTTGTTAGGTGACGTATATTGATGTTTAATCTAGTTGTCAAATATAGCCCATAATGGTAAACGTTCGGGTATGTCCTAAACATTTTGTGTTGCATAATAAGTTATATTTTTTCAAAGCAAAAATACTTTTTAGGCCCGTTAGCCCGTAGGCAAGCTTGGCCCGTTTATAGGGCGGGTATGGGCAACTTTTCATGCCTGCAAAAAAGGGTTGGGTTTGCTATATTAGGCCCGTTGGACAAAAAATAGGTTGGGCCCGAACCAAGTCCGAACCAAGTCCGCAAATGATCACCTCTTTGTAGTACCTTCTATCGTTTCTCTGCTGTCCTGCACCTATAGGTTCCTGAGTTGAAGGGCGGACAGGGGATTCCAAGAGTCTAGCCTGTAGGCTCGAGTCAGAACTGTTGTTGGAGACCGTTTCCATTTGGGGTGCACCAAGTGTCCTTCCACGTCCAGGGAACCTGCTATTTTCTTCGGTTGACTGCGTATAGTATGAAACATAAGATGTACAACTATTGTCATCTTTTAACTTTGAACACCAAACTAGCATCTTCCAAGTTTATGAGTACTAAATACTCTTTAACATTTCTAACACCAATTCTTCGTACAGGTTAAAAAAAATTAAACGTACTTATCTTGTGATGATCCGGTGAGTGAAATAACAATGTTGGCCGGGTAGGTGCTCGGTCAGCACCATCAGTCAGATCAGTCTTTTAGGTAAACTAGCTGATGCTGACCGAGTCAGCAACGGTCAGCAGTAGGTAAACAGAGTGCCAAACATAATTGATTGCAAAATGGGCAGATGCAGCCTTGCTACAACATTCAATTAATTGCATACCTGGGAAGAAACCTCTCTCCGCGGCATCCATGAAGACAAGTTTGTCCACATATTCCCAGAAAGCGATTCACTGACAATTTTATAAATATACATCATCAGAGAGCAAATATTGCACATAAGGGAGCAAAATACCGTGTGTTAGGGGACAAACTACCTGGATGCTGTGTTTCGAGTGGAATATGTAGGGATGTATCCAGAAGGATCCCCACCCGTGCACATTATATATTTTGGTCTACGCACACAAGTTGACTGCAAAAGAACACAAATTGGAATATAATTATCAACAAAATTGTTAAGATATAAGAGATATTGACAGATGTATATTATGGTTAAATTGTTAATGGGTGATTCTTTAATTGGATGTTATCAAATTTTAATGTACAAGTCGATAGTCTAGATGCATGCATGTTGATGTTAATGAAGTTATAATAAATTAAATACTTTAACCATGTATTGCTTTTCATCCCTTTTAATGAATGTTTGTATGTATAGATGTGTGTGTGTGGGTATAATTTCTTATAAACTTTCACAAGTCGTGCGTTATATAGGTGCCGAGGAGACCATTACATCTCGGTGCACCTCGCACCTTAAATAACAGCGTACACAGATTTCATGGCTTCCTCAGATTACTAATTTTTCTTTGGAGTATGCCAAAATGATATCGCCTGAATACGAAACAAGAAATATTGCGTGTTACTTTTCTATTTTATATTTATTTGCATAAATTTTTCAAGACAGCTATCTTTACCTGGTGTGTTATTGATTATCGTGTTTCTTCCTTGATGCATCTCGCTTGATGATATTATTGAAAGGATGAAGATTGCACCACTTTTCTCATGTTAAAACCCTTTTTCCCTTCATTAATTGTCCATTCAAATTTAGATATTTAATCAGGAGAGTTACAATTGTAACACCCACGAATTTATCAGGTACATTATCTACAATGCAATAAGATAAGGATCAAGGTTCTAAATGGTGTGAGGCGTGGCTTGGTAGCAAGGCCAAGCCTTAAAAGCCTTAGCAGCCAAGGCGAGGCCATGGCGTTTTTCAAGGTGTGACTTATGGCAGCAAATCTATATATCATAAATAATATCATATATATAAACATATGTTTTCTACTATTACTCAATGAGTCAATGATATTAAACAATTTAAATTAAACTATATATTAAAAACTAACAAGTAAGAAAAATCAAATATCGTGTTGCAAAAACCGCGCATTAGGCCATGGCGTGCCACAGGCTTAACGTGGCGTCAAAAAAAGCCTTTAAGTCACGGCGCGCCACGGTGGCTGTTGTGGCAAGCCTTTTAGAACACTGATAAGGATACAATAAAGTATGTTTTCGTAATGTAGCTTTAGAACATTTGAGAAAATATTGAATTTAAAACTAAATTCTAAAGCAAGTATTGGAAATACATTGAGGTGTTTAAGGAAACAATGAGGTTAATATGAGAGATTTATAATTCAGATCAATAAGGGTTTACGTGTATGTAAACGTTAGTTGATAATTTAGGGTTTAAAATGTTTAAAAGTTCATGATGAACTAAGGAGGGTTATATTTATTTTTATGCATTTGACATTAGAATCATAGTTATATGTTGGGGTTTTGAAGTTATTTGAAGAGAATTGAAATGTACTGAAACAAGTTAGTAATAGAATGTTATTCTGAGATGTTTTACGCCTTAAGAGGCTGGTAAAGGGGTTGGATCATCATCCGCTCACCGACGTGAGCTTGAGTTTTTTTTCCCTTTTTTTAATGAAACTGGATACACATTTGTTTTGTTAAGATTCAAATGATTTACAAATTTCATCATATTTGTTGTATACTTAAGCATGCTCAATTTGTTGTAATGAACATGGGATATGTTGGATTATGGAAACATATTCAATTTATTGTAACGAACATATGAGACATGTTGGATTGTGGATGCTTATTGATAAAGCGTTCACCGAAAGATGGTTAAAGTCGGGGGTTGGGACGCTTAGGCGGCTATTAGGCATAGGGCTTAGTGGGCCATACACACACCTACTAAGTACACAGACATGAGAGGTCATGTGGCATGCCTAAGTTAATGGTTTTAATGAACTGCTTTGTACTCTTTCATCAGCAGGTTATGGTTAGGACTCTCTACTTATAGGTCCATAATGTGTTTAATGAAGAAATAACTAATACAAAGAATCACATAATATGATAATATAGCATGAATACGCAATGCATGAGCGTTATGTCAGGTCTTTGTGAGTGTTATATGTGGGACATTTATGAACAAAATATGAAATGAGTGAATCTGATATCTATATATGTTCCATTATATGGCATGGGATGCATTTATTGAATTTTTATAAATTTTACTTGGATTTGTGCAAATATTGTGGCTGTGTTTATTGTTGAAAGCCTCAAACTCACTAGACGCAAGTCTAAGTTATATATATATACACACACACACACAAACAACATTCAATACGTACACGAAAGTGCAGGAAAATATATATACTCGGTTACACACACAACTCACGGTATACACAATCACACAACATATATACATGCATACTAAGCACACAACACACAATATACACAATATATACACAGAAAATATATATACATACAAAGTACATGCATCTTTTTGGCAGTAAAAAAAATAAAATGGACTCAAGTAGGGTTTTAACAGGTAGGGCCAGGATTTGAACCCGTGACATTTTGTATCATTCGGACCTTTCAGTTCATAGATGTAGATCTCGGACCTATGAATGGGGATAGAGATTATTTGGAAAATAGCTCCATTGTGTGAGAAGCTTGAGTAGGAGAAGGTGGGACGCCGTAAAACAGCTAGAAATCGTGAGAGAGAGAGAGAGAGAGAGAGGAAGTTGTGTCTTTTACTAGAGAAGATCATAAGGACGACTAGCTTTTTTTGACATATAAAAAAACGTACAACTTTTAGGGTTTTTTGTACTTCTTAATTAAATTAACCCATCTTTTTTACTTCAAATGAAAAAGGACAACCTTTCTACATTTTTAGTCCTTTTTAACAAATAAAAAACGATCTGGACATACATGCTAACAGAAGCCTACGCCTCACCGCCTCCGGCAAACAGGGAGTACACATCTTCTAGGGCTTGAGAGGCGCCACCTCAAGAATAACTTTAGGCCACCTCGCCTCGAGGCGTATGCCTGAACCGATTTTTTAAAACCATGGAAGATACTATACTTTTGAAAAATATTACTTTACGGGAAATACCTTATACTTTTGTTAGTTTATGTATCGTTGACACCCAATATACAGCTAGTATATATGTATGTAAACTAGCTTATGTTTGGTTATTCCTTAGCTTCCACTGTCGTTGTGTGTACGTGAATTATACATGTGTACAATTGGTAAATGTTGTACGTACGTAGATGTCATGCCAAAATTTTGTTCACTACTATCTCATAGAGTATGGGTGTTATAAAATTAAACTTAGGCTAGACTCTTCATTCACTTTAGATTAAAATCAAAACTTGTTCCATGGACATCAAGTGCTCAACCAGAATGATACCCTCTTGCTCCCTAGGTACTAAAAATGTGGATCCTCATTCTCCCTAGCAAACTTAGAAGATTTATTTCTAGATGAGCACTCCCTGTAATACTATTTATAGAAATCTCTATTAGAATGAGTTCTATTTTTCCTCACTATACAAATAAATTAGGATCATAATGACATCAATCTACCAGCATCTCATGGTAGTTAACTTCTCTCGCTCTATTTCAAGGTTCAAATATGTCCGTCTTCTATTTTGTTGGATGTAATAGTTATATGAATCTTGAAGGGACCATCCATAGATTGCGTTAAATTGAATTCATAAAGAATATATACAAATGAAGCTCAAAAGGAACGATACTTACAAGCCAAGAAGAGGATTCTATGCCTGAATAGAAAGAGCTCCCCGGTATTATGAAGTTAAATAGCCCGTAAGTGTCTGAAATCAAAAAAATGTGTTGTAAGAAGCTAAGAGCAAAGAGAGATGGAAGAACACTTGTGACCACGGAGTGAAAGGAATCCTACATGCAAATCCAGATAAAATCCCACATAAGTGTCCAAGCAATGAAATGTTTGTCATAAGAAGCTGGAACACCACCAACAATATCCATGGATACCTGATAACATGTTGCAAGCAATCACAACATGCAAGTCTTAACTAATGCAGAAAAATAAAACAAATGAAGAACTCAAGTGATACCAGAGGAAAGTACTTACAACTTAGCAGGCACATTAAAAAGTCCAAACACACTGCAAAAGGAAAGAAATAGATCGATAAGCAACATAGAAGCAAATTAAGATCGATTGAGATATGGGAATTTTTCTTTCAAGTAATCCTAGCAAACGCTGCTACATCTATCTCTCCATTAACCAAAGGAATGTAATCGATCATTTGAAACAAAGTTTCGACTTTCAACAGTTAAAGTTTTTTAACCCATCAGTCCTGGAAAGCACAAGTAATCTTCAATTAAGTCTAAAAATGTAAAAGCATGTAATACTATAGCTCTACCATTATTCTATGAATGATACCACAAAATATCAATTTATAGTCAATACTGGAGAAACTAACCTTCTAGATTGGACTCCACTTAGACTCGTCTCTATTACAATCATAGAGAATAGAACGCCAGAGAAGCCGATCGCACACTCATCCATGAAATGGTAATACAAGTGAATGGGGTTGTAGGCAGCTATTAATGTAATTAGAAGGTGAAACATAGCGCTGCTTGTAGCCAACAGAACAATCATGTACAGCAAACGGATCGAGCCCATAACTCTTTCCAGCTCTGAGCCTAAAGGAACCAGGGCCAACATATTGAATACGAGATGAAGTATTGAACCATGAAAGAATATAGATGTGAAAACCCTGTAAACTGCAAAAGAAATAGAGACCAAAACAAATAGAATAGAGATTAAACAACCACAAACCATAGTCTGTCCAGAGAAGTATATGGCATAGGGGAACATAATAGAGAACAAAGGGAGAAGAAAAAAAAAGACAGGATGCCTTGAGACTTAAAAAAATAGATCATGCATAATAACATAGCAAGTGGTGACCATTCAGTCTAGAAATCAATACATACCTTGAAACTTTGAAATAACAGCAGAGGGCCAGAAACATACTTCGGCAAAAGAGTCATAACCAACCAAAAGACAAACCAAGTAAATCACCGCACAAACTGCAACCACTACAGAAGTGAGGAATGGTATGCCTTCCCACCATTGCTTAAATCTTGTAGGCAACCCTGCCTGTTCAGACCAGAACTTACTTCAGTACCAAAGAGAACGCTATATCAAATACTAATAGAAGCAAAAAATGGAAGTTCAGGCTAATTTGCTTTGAAAAGCTTTCCTTCTTCCTTCTTTTTGAAGTTCAACAACAGCACCGTTTATCCGAAACTAGTTGGAATAGACTAACAATCCAAGCCATGAAAAATCTATAAGGATGTGAATCAATCAGTTCACTTTTGGGATTTAAATAACCTCCTTCCACATACTCTCCTATCCCAGGAAAATTACTGTTCCAGACACTAACATCTCTCCTGACTACGGAACTATATTAACATCAAGTGGTCTCCAAGGAAACAGATACCTCACTACATAGTACAAAACACAGGTACTAAATGATTTCTGCAATGATACCTAGTCATTTGTTCGATTTGGGATCAGCGATAGGGCTGAGTGCCAAGATAGTTTTTTGGGCCTTGTGTCTACTTGTCTGACATGTTTGCTAGATACCAGTCTTAGTTTTTCTTCTTGTACCAGTAGTTGACAGTATTGGGTTCTTTGTTTTCCTTGTTTCATTAACCTATTTGGCTATTTCCCTCACATCTGTCCTTGATGCATTTTCTGTTTAGTTTTATACTCATTGCTTCTTTATACACACTCTCACATGTAATCTGCTTGCTTGTTTTTTATTTATTTTTGTTTTACAATCCCGGGATCTTCACAAAAACAACCTCTCTAGCTCTTGGAAAAGTCGACGTACATCACTATATCTTACCCATCAAACCCTATCTCTGCATGAGATTTACTGGGTTAGTTTGGTTCAATTTGATTTAATATTTGGTTTTTGCGTTAGGCTATGCTTTGTATGCTTTGTTTCTCCTGAAAATTGCAACTTTGACCTAGCCATAATTAAGGAAATTGGTTTGCTATTTGTTAAATATATAAAACAGTTGAAAACCCTTCCATTAAAAAATAATAGATAAATTTTATGCATAAAAAAGAGGACGTATTTCAATATTTGCATGGAACAATATAGAAAGAAAAACATTATAATAATGAGAATCTGTATACTGTTATGGGTCAAAAACGACATATCAATCCAGGAACTTTCAAAATCAAAGGACGATTTGTGTTTAAGAGGGAAAGATGTTGATTCCACAATGAAAAGGCAAAGATGTTCTTTCTGATTCAAGATTTCTTTATTGCCTTTTGGATTAAACTAAAAGAGTAGGTGGGAACATTGAATGTAACATTTAAACTCAAATATTGTGTCATAACTTGTGTCTTTCGTTATTGTCGTCTATATCATGTCTTTCAAACACCCTCCTCTTGTCACAAATCTCCCTTTCCCACTTACACATCAAGATATCTTCATTGCAGATAACCCATCTCAAAGAGTATATGTGCTAATTTGACTAGTTGCAAATGGATTTAAAAAGAAACTAAAAGTACTTCAAAAACTTTCAAGTTCCAACATTAGGTATGAAAAGAACATGCAAATAAATGAGGGTGTGTAAATGACTATCCAATCCGAGGACAAATATATTGCAGAACGTACACAAATTAGGGTTAGTTTTGCATCTCTACACCCTGTATTCTTTCAATTAAGTTCAACAGTGGATTCTTCTCCATCCTGCTAGGTTAGTCTTGATTGTATTTTCAGTAAAGTTGACCCTTATCTATTTGTTCATTCCACTTTTTTCCATGGTTCTACATACAGATAAGAAGAAACAATGAAAAACCTATGCATCTTCATTCTTTTTTTTTTCAGATTAAAATATCTAAACATATCTAAGAGGATTCTGCTACTAGAACACATGATTGTCTGCACGATTACAGCTACCTTTGTGTTACAATTCTTCTTTTCCCCTTTAAGCTGGAGACTAATCAAGCTTTAATCTAATCAATGCAAAATCAAGAACAATCAGGAAATCACACAACCAGACAAGGTTAAGATTTTCTCGCCGACTTGATTAGACCTAATAATTAAATTCACGACGAGACGAAGAACTACAAAATACCACCTAATTTCCCTACACATTATCTTAACACTTAAAACTTGATCCTATAACCACTCCGAAAAACCTACTACAAGTTCCCAATTTTTAAAATTCTCATCCAATTAACAAAAAACCTGTTCGCACCAACTAAATTCCCTTGCGATTTTTGCTGAAATAAGAATTAACACGAACACACATACACACACACACACACACACGCAAAGAGAGTAAAATCGAAACACGCTTACTTCATATCAACTAAAGCAACAAAGAAGAAACGAGTACAAGGTGTTTGATGTTTTACCTCAGATACAATGTTTGATCTCATCGTTCACTGCAAATTGCTTCGAAGAAATCGGCAGAGTGTTTTGAACGTTGATTCTTGGTTTCCACTCACCGGCTGTTCTCGACGTCCGTCGCATTTTGATCCCGGTCGGTGTGATATCGAACGGACCTTTCCAGATAAACATTTGGGCTTTTTTATAACACGGCCCATTTACAATTAAAATATTATTGCGATTTATAATTTAATTTTACTGTATTTGGTATTTTGGTAATAATTTATCGAGGAAAAATGAAAATATAAAATCTTATCTTAGACTATCTTCAACAGTTTTGTTATACTTTATCTAAAATAGATAAACAAAAATAAAAATATTTAAAAGGTATTATATTCAACTCCAAAAGATTTGTTATTTTAAAGATTTTAAAATAACTTATATTATTATAATATTCTCTAATTTGTCATCCCAATACACTTAAAAAAACTTAATATAAAATAATAAAAATTGAATCTCATTGGTGGAATTGAATAAAATAATCATTTATCTCTCCTACCATCAAATTTTAGAGAATTCTCTAAACTTGAAAAAATTTCAAATTTTTTATTATAGCAAACAATATAGCAAAGCTGTTGGAGAGGTTTAGAGAACAAAAACCAATTTTTTTCTATTTTTGCAAAGCTGTTGGAGATGCTCTTAGAACTTTATCAGAGAATTAGATTCGAAGAAGCATTTTGTATAAATTTAATTTTTAGATAGTGTTTGGTGTACAAATTGGATGAGACAACTGAATTGAACAAAATAATATCAGACTAAATATAATTAGTTATATTTTTACGATTAGTATGACTCAAACAAAAATAACAAAGGTTCATGGATTTTGAAGGAATTGGAATGAATAATTCCTTTGACCAAATTCCAATTCCTTTGTTTGGTTCATATATTGATCATGATGGAATCTCTTGAATTCCATTGAATTCCACAAATCAAAGAATTCACCATTCATTGCCTAAAGTGAAATAATTGAATTCCATCAAATTCCTACCAACCAAACGCGTGGTAAAATTCCATTACAATTTCTTCAAATCAAATTCCTTTAATGGATTCCAATTCCATTATGCGAACCAAACACACCCTAATACTTTTGCTATAAAAAATAGAATTACAATTCATAATGTATATAGTGTGTACTGTGTATATATGTTCTTATTTATATTTTATTTAAATAATAAATATATATTGTATGGCGAAGAATTGTGTGAAAAGTTAACGGTGAGAAACGTGAGAATTGGATCTGAACCGTTGATAACTTTTAATCAAATATCCTCCCATGAATTGCGGCTTAGAATGGAATTGATTAAATGCATCTCAGTGCATCTTATCATGGTACATCTCATCCTAATGTGTATTTATTTTTCATCCAACGGTTGAGAACTAATTCTCATGTTTCTCAAGTTAACATCAACTTTTTACTGGAACCCAACCCTTATACTTTATATACAAATATCATATATATATATATATAATATTATTTATAATTTTGAATTTAAATGTTATGATTAATGATATAACTAATGCATTTTTATAGGAAAAATTCAAGTTCTATAATTATAGCAATGTTGCTTGCTTCAACGGAGAAAATAAATAGAGTCAACGATCATAGACAATTTTCAGAGCAAAACGAAGACTATAAAGATAATTTATAACTTATCAAAGTCAGGTGCTATTTTCAGACTTTTCATTAAACCTGGAGGACCAAAATTAAAGTTTACTCCAATAAATTATTTGAGAGGTGTAACATGTTACTCATACAAAGATAAGGGGGGATGTTTGCAAATTTTCTTAACCGCCTTGTAGCAGTGTTGTGTGTTTAGAGATTGAAACGACCGAAATCAACAAACCCTACGAAATGGAGCAAGTTAGAGATCAAAACGCCGGCACCGACGCCGACGACGATGACACTCCGATGCTGAGTTCGCATGCGCTAGAAGCTCTCAGGGAGTTTCTATCTGAACAGAACAGCTCACTCGTTGCAGAAAACGATGGAGCGACGGCGGCGGAGGAAGAGAAAGCGGTGGCGTTAGTTACGGAGGACTGGAGGCTAAGCCAGTTCTGGTACGATCGGGAAACCGCCGAGACGGTTGCGAGAGAAGTTCACGCACTGTATACGTCCATGGATTCTCCTCCTTCGGTTGCTTGCATTGCTTGCCCTACTCTCTACGTATATCTAAAGGTAGCTTCACCTGCTCATACGAAATGTTTGTTTTATAATCTATTATTATTTCATATGTAATACTGTAAGGAGATTTTGATGCTGTGTGTTGACACTGATTTGAATGGGAAGGATTCGACTTCCATAATTTACCTCCGTATATTGATACTGAATTTTGTTAAAGAATTTTACATGTTAGAGGTACTCCTTGACATGAATGTGGCTCAGGGAATGAGAAAATGCTAAATTCATTCTTATCTGGAGCTGCTCAGGAAATTGTGTTTTGAGTTCGAAGTATGGATGAAGAATTATGTGCAATAAAGTTTCCAACAAGAAAGGATTGGAAGTAAAACGATTTCAGTTGTTAACTTAGGTCTTGGAAAGGATATGATCTTAAAAAATGGTAGGATATGGTGTTTGTTGTAGGCCAGTGTTATTGCCAGGGTTTGGAATGTATGGTGGCAAAATTGTGATGGAAATCACCTTCTTCTACTGTGAATTCTTAGAGCATGAGGTAACAGGAGTAGCTTACAGGGTTTAAATCTATTAACAATCGATTTATGGTGTTCATATTAAGGACATGTAGGCGAATTCTTTCTAAAATTTTCAGATGGATCTAGAACTAATTTCGATGGGTTATAAGTTATGAGTAGTGAGAATGAGAGAATGGAACATTGTCTGAATGTGGCAAGAGTCTGACTGAAATACAATGCTGATGTATAGATAATGCGGGTGGTTTTTCTATCCAAGGATCCTTGAAGACAGGATTATATTCCGTAGTTACTTGCTTGTTTTGCAAAATTACTGTTATTGTAACTCTGTTTTTATGTATCAAAGAACTTTAACCTTTCTGTTCTTTACCTGGTTTTCAGAAAATGCACCATAGTTTGCCTGTGCAACTTCTTGAATACGACAATCGCTTTAAGCAATATGGAAGTGAGTTCACTTACTATGACTACAATCAACCATTAGAGCTCCCATCATCAATGAAGCATTCCTTCCGTATCATTATTGTTGATCCTCCTTATCTGGTAATTTTACTGGATACTACATGCCATTTAAACATTTCTCGTAATTTTATTTTGGAGTTACAATGTGAGCACATTTCATTTGATTCTAGATATCTCGTAGTACGTGGAGATAGCGAGATCCATGTTTCATTCTTAAAGTTTACCTTCAAATTTTCTAATACCATCTCTGGTTCATGCAATGTAAGCATCTTATATTAAAATATTGTCAAATTTTGCTGGTATTTGTGATGGACAGAGCAAGGAGTGCCTGGAAAAAGTTTCAGAAACGATATCTTTTCTTAAGCAACCTGGAGAATCGTACTTGCTTTTACTCACAGGTTGGGATATTTTCATTAATCTATTTACTTGCTCTTTCTTGCTTTTTTTTTCTTTTTTTTTTGTGTGTTAAAGCATAACCTAGTAACGTCGAAATCATAGCTAGATATTTAGCAGAATAATACACACACTACAATCATAATACATGATACATGTACATCTATCTGTGTGTGTGAAGTGTGAACCAGTCAATAGCTAGCAATCAGCATTGGATGAATCTTAAAAACAAGTTCCTTGACTTATTTAGCGGGACTGTTTGCTACCTATTGACTGTCTCTTACTGGGTAAGAGGTGCTTACCCAGTAAGAAAGGACGTTGTTTACCAACACGCTCTGGCCCTGACCGAGACGTTGACCCAGTAAGCAAGGGGAAAGCGCTTTCTGACTCGGTCCTTGCTTTAGTCAGCACTTACCCTGAATCATGATACATGGTAAACAACCATTTTTAGTCAATGCTTACGCGGACCAAACCTCTTACTCGGTGAGCTGCTTACCCAATTTGTGTTGGTAATACGCTTGGCTCATATATCCAAACAAGATGGCTTGAGCTCTGTGAGCTCTTCAATGAACCGCTTGTTGGACCAAATTTTGTTAAACATGGTCACCAAGAAAGATAGTCTATATAACAGGGATCTGTTTCGTCTTTTTCCGTGTTTAATGAATTCCTTGTGTGTGTGTGTGTATATATATATATACAGGTGCAGTACAGCAGGATAGAGCAGCCGAACTTCTAGGGCTGCGTCCATGTGGATTTCGGCCACAGCACTCAAGCAAGCTTGGAAACGAGTTCCGTCTCTTCACAAACTACGACCCTGGGTTGAGATTAGGGGGATGGGAGCAAGAACAGTAGTAACATCATGATCTTTTTCTACATGGTTAAATTTCAAGCAGATCTTGCTGCTTATTTGGTGATCAGAATTGGCTTTTTTTAGGGGTGGTTAGTTTTTTAGCCATTTGCTGCAGCTTTTGGTCATGGCTGTATGCTTGTGTACTATCTTAGATTCTTAATCAAACAAAAAGAGGAAAAAGTAAAAAAAAAGAAGACACACTATAGTTTCGACACCCGACTCCTTGCTTTGTGGACGAAATTTTGCATAATCGTTACATGTGTTAGGGTGTTAGAGATTTATTTATCTAGAGGGAGGTTCTGTTAGGAACCGAACCACCGAGAGTGTGCCAAGCGTCCATATTTATCACGGTTATGGACGTGAACTTTTTACAATATTTATCATGATGTGACGTGCTCTTGGTGTTTTCCGGGGGTTGCAATACCTTTCTACTTGTTTTTGATTATTTTGGTCTTAAGTTTGAATTGAATTCGTTAAACAGATATTGACATTGATTATTGCAGACTTTAAATTACAAAAAAATTAGGTTCTTCAATATCTAAATAAGACTTTAAAGAGAAATTAAATCTCTCTTTTGTGGAAATATTTCTAAGGGTTCGTTTACGTTTTTGAGAGATTTAGATTTCGTGAAAGTATTTGGAATTAGAAGGATTTATAATCTTTGGTATGTTTGGTGTATAAGATTCGTAAATAAACTAAATTATATTCTTTATAGACAATTTATAGATAAGAAAATATAAACAATTAAAATATTTTTTTATTAATTGATTATACAAAACGAATACTTTAATATATTTTAAAATATTATTATAAACAAATCATATGAAATCCTCTAAAATACCAATAACTCCATAAGATTTCCAAATCCAATGTTGACAAGATTTCTGTTTCAAACTTTCATTTAAACCAAATGCAAAATAGAATGTGATCTAATTCCCAAATACCACCAATTTGTAGTTGATGGTAATAAATTAATTCGAAGAAGTCTAAAACTTGGATCTAAAATATTGATTAACATATATTTGTTTTATAATATAAACCTTTTTAGCCTGTTTGTTAAATAAAAGTTACTTACATTGTGAACCTCGAATATATAAGAAGCAAACACGTGGTGAAACAAATAGATGTTCATCAATACATTAAATGCTAGTCTTAGATGAGAAAAAAATTATGTCAAACTTCATCTTAAGGTAAAAGTTCCTCACGATTATCAAATATATAGAGTTCTCAAGATTACGACCCTATCTAGAATTTGCATATTCTACTTGGGCAATCAGAAAATTAGATCAAAGGGGGTTAGCTCAGTTAGATATGTAACATCCGCGGCGGGGGGGGGGGGGGGGGGGGGGGGGGGGTGAAAGCCACACTACCGGTGTTCGATTTACACGAGCAACACTTTCCTGTGATACCCAGACTCTGCGTCTGGTCCTTCGGGGCCGGGGCCGGTTCGGTGGGTCCAGTCTATGGGACCCTCTACCCTGTCGGTCGGGTTCAGCCAAAGGCTGGGCCGGGTCACAGCGGATTAGTGGGATTGTCCGTAATGGAGGCCCGATACCGCTGGAACGTATGTGTGCGTTAACTTGCAATTGGAAAAAAAAAAATCAGAAAATTAGATCTATTTTTCTGATCCAAAACCTAACAAGTAACAACCTCTAAAACAAGAGGTTTCTCTCTAGAAAAATCAAGCACCATACCATTATTATCCATGGGTTCATAAGACATTGTTTACAAAGTATACATCATTTTTATTATATCAAAAGATTGCAAGTATGATGAACAAATCTAGCCTCCACTTATAGGAGGTATGATGGCTAACTCATCTTTATTCTTCACTACTGCAGACTCCGTCGTGTATTCCTCGTTCAAAGCCAGCACGATGCATCCACGCAACTCTTTCAACCCCGGAAACTTCCCAGTGACTTTATCAAAGCAATCACCGGCCGTGCTACCAGATGTAACTTCCAATTTCATATCACTCGTCCCGCTTACATCTCTAGCCCGAGCAAAGAACAACACCTTTATCTCCAAACGCTCTTTTTCACTTTCGATTTCTGGACCCGCCTTTTGAACCTCCCCCTCTCTCTCCATGGCCGGCCTGCACGTCCAAACAAACCGAAAACAAAGGAAAGAATGAGTATTATTTTCATGTTGAAACCATTCAAATAAACATAAACCACAAGGGTTGTGGCGTAGTGGTTGAGGCCCAGGGGGGACGTGGTGGAATATCCCATCTGCCCAGGGTTTAATTCCAGGCGTACACAACAATTGTAGCCACTGAGTTTATCAGGGCTTATTTCTTGCGGTCAAAATTTTGTCGGGATTAGTCTAGGCATAGCCTGGCACACCCTTCCAAAAGGAAAAAAAAATTCGAATAAACATAATTCTGGCATAAACATGAATCATGCCAATGGGAGGGTTCAATTCCAGTTTATCTGGACTGATTTCTTGCTGTCACAATTTGCCGGGATTAATCTAGGCAAAGCCTGTGACACCCTTATAAAAAATAATCATGCCAATGGGAATTATGCAGTCAAAAAGATGGACCAAAGGGTCATGAGCCCAACGGTATCTGGGGTTACAGGTAGAACTCAGCCTCCTAGAAGATCAAGGTTCAAACCTCACAAAAAATAAAGAGTGTGCAACTGTGCATGAATATTTGTTGTATATGAGTGTTATATACTTCATAAAATGAAGTAAGCTGAAAGTAGAACATCTATAAAAGCTTAGAAGCAACTAATCCTGTTTGAAAAAATCAGAATTTGTGGTCAATATGATCATTTTCCAAGAAAAGAGTCTAACTTGATTTAGGAAGTTCGATCAAATACTTTCTCGAATTCAAAATTGACCCGAACATCTTGAGTTTTTAAACCCTAAATTGTTTTCATTCGTTAGTTTTCATCGTGCAACATGATCGCCAATCTTTAACTTGATTTAGGGTTTATTGCAACAACGAATTGAACTAGAAAAGGGAATACAAACTGGAATCCAATCACTGACCACACACCAAGATAAACCTAATCCACCGAAACCCTAAACAGAACTTCAGAATGCAAGGAATACAAAAATTGAACACTAATCATACTCATGATAACGAAAAGGAACACCCGAGCTCGAGCTAGGAATTTAAGATAGAGGGTTCGGTTGTTTAAGGTCATATATAATAAATTCTTGTAAATCAGCAAACGATAAATATGTACACAAATCCACAGTCAAAATATGGCTTAAAACACAGCAATCCACAGATGCTTTCTTCATTGAGGAATAATATCAAACACTTGGTGTGCATAACAAAAAAAAAATTGAATCTTGCTCCACTAACAAGACCCAATTTCGCACCACAAAGATCAAAACAAGAACCAAATCGCACTACAAAGATCAAATGAATCTATGAACCTGGTCATCAACAAACTAAATTCCACATTGTATAAAAAAATATCAAAATTTAAAATTATAATTTGATTTTCTCCCAAAACCCATAACCACAAAGATCGCACAATCAAAAGTAAACAACAAAACAAGTTACCCCCAATTACTAGCTCCTACTTACAACTACCAAAATACAAACAACAACTAAAAAACACCAATGATTTTACCTGTTATGAGGAACCAAATTAAATAGGAAGATCGAATTCAAACGTTGGTGATGAATGAAAAAGCGTAATTGGATGAATATCAATGTGCAAACTGAGGGAATAAAAATAAATAAAAAATTAGTTTGGGGTTTCAAAAGATTCCAAGATTGAAGAACTTGATCAACAATGTTTGACATCGAAGTGGATATCGTTGGACTGGCAAAACGGATCTTGGATCCAAATTAACCGACCCGAATACTTTTTAGCTTAAAAAACAAAGCAAAAAAAGTTCCATTGCCGGGAATCGAACCCGGGTCTCCTGGGTGAAAGCCAGATATCCTAACCGCTGGACGACAATGGAATTCTTGATTCGATATAACTGATTTGAATCAAATCACCATTTTCATATAAAAATGAAGCTAAAAAATTCCATTGCCGGGAATCGAACCCGGGTCTCCTGGGTGAAAGCCAGATATCCTAACCGCTGGACGACAATGGAAGGATCTTGAAGTTTATAGATATGAATGAGATTTAAGTTGAATTTAAGAATCAATTAGGGTTTATGACAAACATTTGATTATTGTTATTATTATTTTTTTTTGTTAACCGTGGGTGTCCGGACTAGCTTGTACGCACCTCGATTAATCTCAGAGGCCCTGAATAATAGTCAGGAAAATCCCAGTAAGTAGTTTTGCAAGACTCGAACCAATAAACTCTGAGGAGAATCCACAAAGACCAAAGTTTTATTATCAATTAAGCTAATCTCACAAGATTTAATTGGTAACCGGTAAATCTTATATTTTAATTTTTGATAATGTGGAAAAGGTCACATCAAAATCAAACGATGCCACATAGGGTGAAGACCCGTCTATCATGTAAATGGATATAGAACGGGAAGAATGAAATATTTTTTACACTAAGTAAGAAAAATAATCCAATAAATAGAAACTAACACAAATTTCGTTACATTTTAACTTTCTGATTTTGTTCTCAATCCCTTATCCACCTAGGTTGTTCTTGGACCAAATCGAACCCGATCCTAAGGAAGGTGGGTTTCATTGCAAGCTAGCTTGCCAACTCTCGTGGTACTTTGGCGCCAAAGAAAGGGACATTATCAATTACTAAGGGATCGTTTACCCAAATGCTTACCCGGTAAGCACTTACCGGTAGGATTCGACACTCTAACTTACTTTACCGGATAAGATTATAGTCCATGAAAATGGTATTGTATGCAACAATTCACCTGGTAAGCCGCGTACCGGGTAAGAGTCGTCACCCTCACTTACCAGATAAGACTCTCCATCCTTGTCATCGCTCTTACCGAGTAAGATTATTGGCCCTTGCCATGTTCATCCGGTAAGGTAAATGGCCCGGTAAGTGCTTACACGGTTAGCGCTTAGTAAACGGCCCCTAAAACTCTTCGATATCATATCATGTCGTTTTACTACTTTTATACAAAACATCTAAATCTTAGAGCTAAGCTAGAACCTATTTATTAGTAGATTAATAAGCTTAATGGGACCAACTTAACCGGTCAGCTATATACGACTGTTTGGCTGGTAAAAACAATTTGTCAAATTTCCAATTCGAAAATAGCAAATATATAGAGACAAGTCAAAGAAAGTGAAGAATAGAATAAATGCTCTCAATTTACACAAGAATAATAAGAGATATAACAATATTTGGCAATGAGCACAAATGTGCACCCCCCCCCCCACCCCCCAATAAAACCTCACACTCAAAGGCAACAACAAAACAACATAGTCTTTGGCATATAATACGAATGAATACTACTTCAACCTTAAGCCCGAAGTAATATTTAATTAGGGAAGTTTGATTCCGATTGATGTTTACGTTCAACCATGAGTGAAACGACCACGCTAAGCGCCCTTGCCGCTTTTCCATGGTTTCAGTACGCCAACTACAACGACTGCGATAATTATGAGTAAAATTATGATAGCGATGCACATCCACTTCCTTGAGTTCTTTTGTAGACTCTTTGCCTTGTAAAGGGCCTTATTCCCATCCTGCACGTGGTCTACTGCGCTCGACACCTATTCGCATACCATTCACAAACCGGTTAAAAAGAAACAATGGGTCAAAACAGTCTTTTAAACACCCCCCCCCCCCCCAACCCCAAAGTTAAACCATTCGAGATGGTCTTTGGCCCAGCAGTATCTGGTAGAGCCCAGTCTCACATAAGGTCAATAATTCAAACCTCACCAAAGGTGAAAACCTTGTGTGAGTATTTACCTTGTATAAATTATTATACACTTCAAAAAAAAAGTCTGCATTATTCAAGTTGAAGAATGGTAGGGCACAGTCAGACTTTTTGAGGTCAAACACATTGTTTTCAACTTTAATATTAAAATAATTTCTTTTGAAAAATTTAAAGAACCTACTTGACCATTAGCAAAAAGGGTATAAATATTAGAAAATTGGTGATAAATTAATTGTAAACTCGATATTAGTTAGGCAATTCAACAGTGTAGGGTTTGACCTCAAGAAGTCAAAGGGTATTCTTGTTTGTTGAATCGAAGACGCATACACACATAACGGAAATTTTTGGCATAAATCTCTCTATGAAGTTCAGTTTCCTGGAGTAACATGGTGCAACAAGTTGTAGAAATGATTTCCAATTACCTGTGTCTCTATATTGTCTAGCATTTCTCCTTGAGCATCCACCAATACAGCCATATCCATAAATATCTGCACGAGAAGTAGGTAATTGGGGACAATTTCACACACACACGATAGTAATTTGCAGAAAACATAAAGTTGAAGATACAATAATATACATATATATATACACACACACACACAATAAACCTAAACCACAATAACCAGTATCAACTAATCAAATATGGCATCTTTCCAACAATTGAAAAAAAGTATCAATTTTCATCAGCCTGAAAAAGAATTGTGTAACATTTGTAAAACAACCAGATTATCAAGGTAGTTGAAATGAAGTCAAATGTCTTAAGTACCCTTATATAAAACTCTACATATAAATGGTCTATGGTCTCTCCATCATCTTAGACAGAATTCTTTTATATTTGGCTTCCTCATCTGCCCTTATCAAGCCAACTTTGCTCTTTGGCAGGTGAAAGAGTGGTAAAGTAAACCTTCTGGACAATAGTGATGCAAATAAGCGATTGAGCATAAAAAATCTAGGGCAAAAAATGTTGCTGTCATGTAGAAAGAAACGAGTATCACTAAAATTATCTATTTACCCATTGTCATCGTTATGAAGAATTGATGACAGTTGATTTGGTTATGTAGGATTAATATAATTTGCTAGTAAGTAGATATCTTTTTTCTTCTTTCAGGAGCCAGGCTTGTGTGCATAAAGAAGAACGTATCTAAGGTCATATTACTGAAGGATACTCAAGACATTTGGTTAACAGCCAAACACGCCCAACCAAACATCGTAATCTTGATGCTACGGATGAAGACAATACATCACATCAATTATGAAAGTTAAACATCCTTTGATTCTTAAAAGTCAAACAGAGCACACCAATTAGGAGAAAGAGTACTTTTACATTTATTATTGGATACCATTTGACCTGCAAATACCAGACTTCTTTTACTACCAACCTGTTTGACCCGCAATTTGGATCACCATCCCACTAAAATAACATTACTAAAAACAGTTCAGTTGGCACAATTTTTGCCCAACAAGTTATACTTTCTGATTCCAATAATATACTAACCAAGGGAACACATGACACAAAATTAGGTTCTAGTTTCTTCCGTAAAGTGATGACAATATGAACAAGTAATCAAGATTGAAGTCAAATAATGAAATACTAATTGACTTAAAGTTCTAAGCTCATATTTAGTCTGGCAGTGCCTTTCAAATAATTATGTGCCCATTCAAATGTTGCATTTTCCACGGGACCAAAAAAGCATGCAATATCCTTCCAATAAAGAATGCAATGATTTAGTGATTTACTATGCTTGTTAGCTACTAAGCAAATAGCAAATACCCCAATAGATTGATAAATGTACATCGCATCAAGGAAAAACGGAGGGAAAGTGTTCTAAAAAGAACTTCAAACTTTTCAACAAATATCCTTTTTTGTGGTGATATTGTGGGGGGTGAGAGTAGGTCATGAATGCCTAGATTGTGAGGGTACAAAGCGTGGGGGTTGTTTGGTTGGTTTTCCATTAAGTTATGTGTGGATTTATCTGTCTGTATAAATTTGGTTTGGGAGGGTTTTTCATAGATAGAAGGAACATGTTTTTTAATGGGAGGGACTGGTTTGGAAAAAAACTTGGCTTTACGCATAAAGCTCCCCCTTGAAATCTTACTGCATAAGCCGCTTTATATATCATTAAGCCACTACCAAACAATCATATATAGCTGACCGAATAAGCTGCGAGTCTCATTAAGCTCATTAAGCTGCTAACAAACAGGCCCTTGGTATGGTAGAAAAATCATGGAATAGATCAACATGATACCAGAAATGAACCATCAAGGGCAATATTTAAGTAACATTCTAGTATTATAATATATGCAATTATACATTCGCACCTGTTGCAACTCAAGAAGCTTCCTTTCTACTTCTCTTACTGCATCATGGCGTTCTTGGATCTCTGCAAGGGTGTCAAGTACCTAAAGCAATACCAGAAATTACAAATAAGACATGATCCAGCACAAACGCACAAAGAACCCGCCGCTTCCGCACGCCCCAAGGGCAACCCCTATGGTTTGGGAGGGAAGTCCTTTTATGCAGTCTTTCCCTTGCTTCTTGCAAAAGAGACTATTAATGTGATCCAACTCCATATTGGAAGGAGTAACCTTAATTAATTATATGAACTTTTGTAGTTGAATTTATCCGCGTATTCATTGAACAGACAAGTGTCAGGAAGAACCCAGAAGAAACTAACCTGTCCTCGCCCCTGTTCCCGAATTGCTTTCTGAAAAATCTGTTCGCTATCTCCTGTCTCTATCAGTCGATCAATTGTCTGTAAGAAGTAAGGAATAACTCAAATATATGCTTGTGTATGCTATAATCAAGATGGCTCGAGAATATAAAAAGGTCGCACCTCTTCGTCGGCCCTGGTTCCCGTCACTGAATATAGTCAAAGAAAACAAAACATAAGTCAGATAAGAAATGTGATTGTTAAAAACATCAAGTTTCACTATCATTTTGATGTTTAAGTTGAGCCTAAAACCTGTGTAGACACGCCTCTCAACCACCTCTCGATGCTCTTGATGGATACTTTCTCTTAGAGCCTAAAGACATCCATTGCCAACAATTAAGAATATCCATACGGAAGATAAAATGTAGAAGACCCAGAACTATAGATACCTGAAATTCAGACATCTTGTCCTTAAACTTCTTCTTCAAGGAACTGCATATGGAGATCACCATGAAACAAATACAAAGTTGAGTATTCAGGCAATGCCTTTCATTCATCAAAACTCAGGTAGAGGCTAGCAAACATAATAAGTTACAGTGTAGTTGCTGTTCTTGATCGGTCTACTCCCGTCCCTTTTCCACATCCAGGCTTCTGTCTGTTGGCCAAGTTCTACTCGACAATAAGAGGTAGGAATTAGAGGTTAAATAGTTACATACGAGACAAGTTCACAATAAGCTGTTTATGATCTAACCTCCTTGTCAAGTTCCTCAATTTTTGATTTAATAGACCGAGCAATCTTTCCAACTTCATCCACATCTTTCTCCATACGCTGCTTGATTGCTGCAAATTAACATACATTTAATTATAAATTTTATATCAATAATTGAAAAGGTTTAAATTTTATTTTCATAAATTTGCATGCTAACAGTCGCATGATATAAATAGAAATAAGAACTTAACCAGAACAAGAGAAAGAATTGAAGATTACATTTCATAGCAGCAGCCTTGGTTACAGCCCTCGATTCCTCATGAGCATCCTGTGTAGAACTTCGTTAACATAATTACTGTGATAACTTTTGCTGAAACAAAGATAGCTCAAAAAGTAACTTTTGTTCAATAATGATTTGACATAGTGCAGAAGACAATGTCAGTTCATGTACTGTTGTAAAATTTGGTAGAATGAAAAAGTGAAATTTCATGGTATGAACTTAAACGACACAGGAACATCTGCATGTTTTAAAGTGACAACAAAATTTGGAGTCATGTGAACAACCAGGAAGAAAAGAGAAATTGAAAATAAAACCGTATAATGCAGCTTTGACATCTTTAAAGTAAACCATCCCATTCACTCTCCTATCTTTTGACTATCAAACTTCTGTGTCAGCCCACCAAAGTGCTTTTACTGACTACTAAATCAAGTTAACCATTATCGTCCTAAACTTATAATGCTCCTATTTAGATTTCTTTGTCACACAACTAAGTGGAGAATTTGACTAAGATTCAAATGGAAGGTGAGAATTTGATGTATGCTCGATACAGTGGGAAAGTTGAGGTGCTAAGGGGTAAGGGCATAAACACGTGAGAATGGCATCAGCTATGGTCATCCTAATGAAATGGTCTGGAATTAAAAAAGTTTGTCACCTGTTTTTGGAACACACAAATTATTAAGACTCCAAATAACACGAGAAGAACAAGATTGAACATGATGAGTTTTGCATACAAATTTCTGGGACAAAGAAGCAACGAGAAGCTTTAACATTTTAAAAGTCGTGTCTACTGAGGGGGCTAAGTGCATAAGCCTTACATCCAATAGATTGGCATCATGCATCAAGAAGCCTAATACCTGTGCATGAAGAGACTATTTCTGTGGTTTGGACCCAGGACATGGATGAGAAGGATTGATCCAACAAGCTATTCCATTTGGAAGTGAATGTTGTAGTATCAAATTCATAGTGATCAGTATAAGTCTAAAGGGAGTCAAAAGTCATAGTAGACTAGTTATGCAGATAATGATTCTAATCATTTAAGCCATTTAACATTCAACATTTTCATTTTGTCTCGTACCGTACAAGAGGAAACAAATATGTGATTGTGAGCCTCGTTTACTTGATGTGAGGAAAAATTCAGATGGGACCCAAAAATGGAGGATGGATGTAAATGACTAGCATACAAATATTTATAACTTTGTATCCTAAAGATCATGTTTTTTGAATCACTTGCACGTGAAATAAACACAAACCAAGATGACAAAGATATGTTTTTTTTCCCAGAAGAAGAGGTACTCTTCTTTAAAAGTCAGGAGGGAGGGGGTAGAAGGAGACCTGTAGTTTTTTTAATAGTTTATTCAGCTTCTCGTATTGTTTCTCGATGTCTTGAACCTATAAAATAAAAAATCCAATCTTCATATATGAGCAAAGCTGATGATATTAGACATGTAGAATGAAAAAGCGGATAGTAGACAAGCCACCTTCTTGAAAAAATTATCCAAGCCTGAGTCTCCAGAATTCACGTTTTGTTGTGTTCCCATTTCAAGATCTCCACCGCCATAATCTTGACCTCGATGGTTCTCAAATGAATCCTACAAAACGTCATTCAATGAATACATTGTAATAATCGAATTACAAAGCCTACAGAGGGAGCAAATCCATCTACCAGAAGCACGATAATTAGTTTGCACAAATAGAAAATATAAAAGATGAAAAAAGGACAAAGAAAAAGAAAAAACACAAGATGTTCAAGGCATGCCATTTATCAAACTGTCATATATTTGAAGGGTGCTAATGGGCACCAAGGTTTTATTCTCGTTCAAATTTCACTGCATAAAAGAATCAGCTCTCAAGTACTTAATTGTCGCAAACGAAAGCAAGCAAATATATCATTTCACTCTAGATGCTATTGATGATAGAGGGGATAAGATGGGGACTTCACGGGGCAATAGGATAGATGTTATTTCATAGCCCATGTCCTTCTAACTTATAGGACTCTCAAACTATACATATATATATATATAGGGTCATGTTCAAGGGAAAACCTCAAAAAAACGGAGAAGTGAAGAACACCCTGGTAGCCCTTCATCTGGACGGTATGCACTTGCACTTGTGCATACAAGTAATTTGTAACATGGACGTGCATATGCACAAGTGCATAATGCACAAGTGCATAATGCACTTGTGCATAAAAACCAAAAAAAACAACATAACTTACCTGTATGCACAAGTGCATACCGTCCAGATGAAGGGCTACCAGAGTGTTTTTCAGTTTTCTGTTTTCTTGAGGTTTTCCCCTGAACCTCCCTCTCTCTCTCTCTCTCTCTCTATATATATATATATATATATATATAACATACACACACACACTCAGTTGAAAGCCAGAATAGAGAATTCCCAGACTACAAAATATTAGAAAACAATTTCAGATTTCAGTTCTTGAGAATGGACCATAGCCATCATTTACATTATCATCTAATAAGATCAATGAAAATATCATGAAAAAATGACAATGTAGATAACTTCTGAAACTGACCATAAAAAGCAGTAAGTATGAATTTGCTTCTTCAAATTACCTCTCATTATAGCATGTTATTTATTGGGGACAGAACTATATTAATAATTCAATTTTGATTTCTATCTATGTCTAAACAATTTGTATTTAGTACTTACCATATGCTGCTTAATTAACAACAGAAACATAGCAAAATATTAGCACCATCTGAGGGGTATACAGTCGAGTCACACACTTGTCCCAAAGCCTCCACTGCTAAGTGGAAACTCCTAAATCAACGAACTTGTACCAACACCAATATTGCCATTTTGTCGTTCAACTAATAGCTTGAAACCTTGAGCTCATACAAACTACGGTCTCATACTCCTATTCCCCAAATTTGGGAATGCATTTCAGCTTGTTAAAATCAATTCTCAAAACCCTCATATTCAGAATTTATAAGGATACATCCAACTTCTGAAAACAATAACTATTGCAACCACTGATCCCTTTTCACAATTTGGGAAACAATTGAATGTCAAAGGAACTTCTTTAAATTCCAAAATTGATTTCATTGCATTTGATTTCTGATGAAGATTCACTAACAACATGGAGAGATACAAGAAGTACCCTAAAATAGGAAAGTAAAATTTGAAGATTGTACATATAAATTAGCTAAATACAAGTTTGATATCCAAAGTCAAAGGATCACAATAATAGATAACCTAGAAAGTAAACTCAAAGATCAATTTTAATTCCTATGCCTGTTACCAAAAAGCAACTCCTTAGCTTGAAAATTACTTTTTTTTTCATTTTTTTTCATTTTTTGTTCCTTTCGATATGGCTAAATTTTAAAATCGATTAAACTTCAATAGAACTAATTGATCACACAGTTGAGACTACTCAAAACGTATACATGAAAATTCATAGTTTCCAGTTGATTACAAGGCTCAACACCATCATTTAGCACCAATAAATATCAAATCCAACACAAGATCTAAAACACTAATCCAAAACTTGGTAAAAGCATATTGAGAATCTCTATAGCAGTGAACAATGCAGCTTTTTTTTGGTCAAAATTCGAATTTGCCGTTACAAAGAAATAAAGAAAGGAATAGATTTCTGAAAGGAAACTTACAGATAAGAGATCGTTCATAGTGAGTTGAAGCTAGATCTTGTGAAAAATGAGGGTTTTTGCTGTATGTTTTAGTTTTGGAGGATTGAAATTGGGTTTTTAGGTTTGGGTTTATTGAGGGAGAAGAAAGAGAGAGAGAGAGATACACCTGAATTGAAGCAAGCAACAACGAGGAGGAGAGAGAGTGTGTGTGTGTGTTGAAACAGCAGGGTAGAGAGAGAGAGAAGTTCGGTGACAGATTGTGAATACAGGCTTTTCTTATCGATTAATCTTCTTTTTTATCTTTATTTTATTGCGTTTTGAATTGGAAATGTATGTATATGTGTATATTATATTGGACTAGCATCGTATCCGTACAATGCATCGGGGTGGACAATTGTAAATGGAAATAAAAATTAATGTAATAGTTTATCAGAAAAAAAAAGAAAAAAGATATATATAAAGTAAATCATATATTTATAATTTAAGAAATTATATTAAAGTAATCGTTAAATGTATATTTGAATTTTAAAAACATGTATTAATCAACGATATCTAACGAATGGTAATATTTTTTCAAAATACTGAAATATAGAATAGGTAAAAATAACAAATATAATGTTGGATAGTATTATTTTGTATCTAAACGTATATATAGGTTCAGTATTAGTTAGTTTTATAGAATTCAAAAAACTTTAAAAACTTGTATACATGAAGAAAATACATGTACTATCATAATTAAAGAAATATGTTAATTTGAGCAAGTAATAATTTTTCTTCTTTTGGAGAAACCCCAAATGGAAGGGAATAAACTTGAATATGAAAGTTGTTATTAAGAGATTTTTGAAATGTATACATAAAATGGTAGTACCTTATGTTTTATAAGTAGTAATTAAGAGTTTTTTATTCCGTGTTTATAATATAGTACTAGAAGCGTACTCGCGCAATGCAGCGAGATACATCACGATTTTAATTTTTTCTTTTATTTTTTTTGTTTTTGTTGTCGATTTACAGTATGATTATCTTATATATTTTAAATTCTTTATATTTAAATTAAAACGTTTATCATGTTTTGATTATGTTTATCGGTTAGTTATGAATTCAAACATATAGTTTTAGAAATTTGTACTCATGCATCATAACTTGTAATTTTGAATTTTAAGTAATGTGTATCAATAAACAATACTTAATGCATAAAACTTTGTTTTTAAGAGTTTATTCTATAGTTTAATAATAATCTAATTTATTTTAGTTTTAATAAAATAATGTTTTTTTATAAAATAAACATTAAATATTTTGTTAGATTTTCTTAATTATATTTTAGATTTTTTATATTTAAAATTTGATTTTTATCTTGTATTTAATTATGTAGGGAGTGATTTTAGGGAAGTTGAAGTGATGAGTGATTTTAGGGGAGTTAAATTTGTTAGAGATAAGGATTAAATAGCAAGAGATTTTAAGTTTTTATTATTTATTTAAGTTTTAAGTAATTAGCATTAAATAGCGGTACATTAAGCTTTAGCAATTGATTTTAAGAATTTTTTATAGATGATTTATAATATAGTATAGATTATACATTATAGAAGTTTAATAATAATGTAATTTATTTTAGATTTAATAATATAATGTTTTTTTAAAAATAAAAATTAAATATTTTGTTAGATTTTCTTAATTATATTTTAGATTTTTTATATTTAAAATTTGATTTTTATCATTTATTTAATTATGCATGAGAGTGATTTTAGGGGATTAAAATGGGGAGTGATTTTAGAGAATTAAAGTGGTTAGGGATAAGGATTGAAAGTTAATAAATAACATTAAATGTAGTATATAAAACTTTAATGATTGTTTTTAAAATATTTTAAGTAATTAACATTAAATAACGGTACATTACACTTTAAAAATTGTTTTTAAGAGTTTTGTATCAGTTCTTTATAATACTATAAACGTACTCGCGCAATGCAGCGAGATACATCACGATTTTAATGTTTATTTTTTTTATTGATTTACAGTACGATTTTGGATGGTTTTTATTGAATGATAATGGTTTTTTTATATATAAATTTGTGTAATTTAGGCTTAACAATATAATGTTTTTTATATAAAAAAATTAAGTAGTTTGTTAAAATTCATTAATTATCTTATATATTTTAAATTTTTTATATTTAAATTGAGATGTTTATCCTGTTTTGATTATGTTTATCAGAATTCAAATTTCATAATTTTAGGATTTGAGGATTAGAGATAAGGATGAAATTTATTAATTAGGGTTAAAAGCATTTAAAAGTAGTACATATTGCTTCATTAATTGTTTTTTTAAGAGATTTTAAGTAAATTAGCATTAAATAATAGTACATAATGCTTAATACATCACGATTTTAATGTTTATTTTTATTTTTTGTTTTTTATTGATTTACAGTACAATTTTGGATGGTTTTTATTGAGTAATAATGATTTTTTATATATAAATTTGTTTAATTTAGGCTTAACAATATAATGTTTTTTATATAAAAAAATTAAGTAGTTTGTTAAAATTCATTAATTATCTTATATATTTTATATTTTTTATATTTAAATTGAGATGTTTATTCTGTTTTGATTATGTTTATCAGAATTCAAATTTCATAATTTTAGGGTTTGGGGATTAGAGATAAGGATTTTGGGGATAATGATGAAATATATTAATTATGGTTAAAAGCTTTACAGGTAGTACATTACGCTTTATAGTTATTTTTAAGAGATTTTAAGTAGATAGCTTTAAATGATAGTACATAAAGCTTAGTGAGTTGTAATTAAGAGTTTTTTATGTCATCTTTATAATATAGTATAGATAGATATTTGATATTGCGAAGAATCGTTGAAAAAGTTGAGATTAACGTGAGAAGTGAATCTGAATAGTTGATATTTTTTTGTTAAGGGGGTGTTTGGGATTGCTTATTTAAAACAACTTATGCTTATTTTGAAAAGTGTTTATCAACTTATGCGGTGTCAAACTGGAATTTTTAAAAAAGTGTTTTGATTAGCTTATTGTGGTACCAAAACGTAATAAGCTAATAAGTTGTTGTTTAAAGGTGTTTGGGATTGCTTATACATATAAAATAACCTAAAAAGTCATAAGCACTTTTCAAATAAGCTAATAAGTTAAAACAAAATGACTTATGAGAAAATGCTTATCTCCTGTTTGACACCGCTATAAGCACTTTCATTTTTTCTTCATCCAAACACTAAAAAGTGTTTATCTCCGGTGTCAAACCGCAATAAGCTAAAAAACACTTTAAATAAGCAATCCCAAACACCCCCTAAATGTCTTTCCATGAATTGTGGCTTATAAATGAATTGACCTGGTACATCTCGGTATATCTTATCTTAATGCACCTCATCTTAATGTGCATCTATTTCTTATCTTGGGGAAGACACTAAGGGGCTGTTTACTAAACGGGTTTACTCGGTAAGTATTTATCAAGTAATTTTCCTCACCGGATGAACATGGCAAGGGTCAAGAATCTTACCCGGTAAGAGCAATAATAACGATAGAGAATCTTATCCGGTAAGTGAGGGTGACGATTTTTAGCCGGATAAGCGCTTATTGGGTAAATTATTACATATGATACTGTTTTGATGTGTCACAATCTTACCTGATAAAACAAATTATAGTGTTGACTTCTCCGGTAAAAGTTTACGGGGTAAACATCTAGGTAAATAGCCCCTAGACTATGTTTGATAAACTAGTTGATTAGCTAGCTTATTGTTGGTAAACTAGTTAATGAATAAGTTACGTTTGACAAAAACTAGCTGATTAGCATGTAAAATAACCAAAAAACGACATCTTGAAAAAATAATCAATTACAATAATTTATAATATAATTAAAACAAATTTATAGTAATATGATATGTTAATTAATACAAATAAGATAGTAAAGAAAAATTAAATAATATAATATGTTAATTAAAAGAAATTTAAAATTTATTATTATATATATACTATAAATTTTGAATTTATTAAAACAAATTTTAGAAAAATTCTACATTAATTCATAATTTTAAATAACCATTATATATAAATAAAGATAAAAATAATTAATTAAAAATTAGTAATTAATAACTAAAATATATTGACTAATATTATATATATATATATATATATATATAATTGATATGCTTAACAATAATTTTAAATAATTAAAAATTAATATTAATATATAATTAAAATTTAATTAATAATTTTCAACTAATACTAGTAATGATTAGTTTTTAATAATTAATAGTTAAAAACAATAATTAATCTTAATTAATGTATAATTGGAAAAAAAATCACAAAAAGTTCCTCAATTACTCAAAGTAGCTTATCAATAAGCTGTCTTATGTTCATTGACGCATTTACTCAGAAAATAAGGTACCTTATTTTTGCCAAATGATGCCTAAATAAAATAAAAAACTAGAAAACATCTTTCAACCATTGATTAGTTCATCTAATGGATATGATTAAATGACGGTTACCACAATATTTTTTAAATTAAAAAACCTCATCCCTATTTTTATTCGAAAAAAGACGAAAATAAACAAATTATGAGTGAAATAAATTACACAAAAAATATCATGTTTTTCTTGTTAATTTAACATCCATATTTGAGCGTTTTCAAGGGGTAAACGTTCACTTTGCTGATGTTCGCATTGTGCCCTTCCCATCTTTGAGTGCTTTCTTCGTTCTCGCTTACTTCATGTTGTGTTTGTTTTCTTCTTGTCTCTTCGTGCTTTGGGCTTTGCTCCTTGAGTTGTTTTCATGAGGGTTTTTGGTTGGTTTTCTATTTTTTGTAAATTTCTTTATCTAGGATCTCTTGTACTGATAATCCAACAATCACTAAATCTCTAGAGAGAGAGAGTTTAAGCGCAAAGTGTGAAATCTATTAAGGAATGCGTGAGTTTCTTACAAAGAACAAAGACCCAAGGGACTTAAAAACCCCGGGCCTAAACTACACAGAAATACAATCTAGACACTGTTTAGGCCACACAGATTAAATACAATGGTTATTATAAAACTAGACCTAACAATCTCCCCCTTAGTAACCATTGGCGCTGTGGTCTTCAAAATTCATCTTCTAAATCAGCACGGACCATCTAAGCGACTTAGCGAAAAAGCTTCTTTGACTAAAAAAAATTATTCTCAGCATCTTTCAGTTTGAGTTGCCTTTGCTGTTTTGACAAGACTGGACCAGTATATAATAATCTTGAAAGAACAGTCGATTCATCAGCTTGTGCTCTAGACGACACACCTCTTTTAAATGTACTTGAATGAACTATGGTAATCGGAGCAAGAACAGCAAAAGAATTAATTGCTGAGAAAATATAGAATCTTGAGGCGAATCTTGATCAACAGATAACCGTTTGAACTTCTCCTTAACTTCTCCCCCTCATGACCTTGATGATCTGGATCAACTTGGTCATGTAAATGTTGGAGACGAGACAGCTTAAGTTCTGCAAAATCAGAGTAAAGGAAAAATAGGAGAGGTTTGCGCTAACAGTTTGTGGCGCAATCTTAGGTTTGCGCTAGCAGAAGAAGGCGCAAAGTTAGATTTGCGCTATCTGAAGGATGCGCAAAGCTTGTTTTACGCTAGAAGCTGTTGGCGCAAATCTAAGTTTTGCTCTACCAACTGTTGGCGTAAATCTAAGTTTTGCTCTACCAACTGTTGGAGCAAATATGACTTGGAATTCAGAAAAATTTTACCTGATAAGCTCTTTGACTCCCCCTACACAAATGCACTTAATATGACAATTCAAGTTAGCATTCATATAGAGAATCAGATACTCCCCCTCGAAAACAGATAAGATCTTCAGAAGAAAAAAAACTCCTTATTCACTCCCCTTGAATAATGCACAAACCCATTTAAAACATATATATGATAACACAAGAATTAAAACATCAAAGTAGAAAGAAAAATATACTGAATATGTATTTTGAAACAACTAAACATATAAAATTTTAAACACTGAATAAATTAAATTATACTCAGTAAAATATCACAGATTTATCAATCATTTGAAATCAAATGTATGTTGTTGGATACAAATACAAGTTTTATTGCATATCAAGTTAATACATGTTCAGTTTCAAAAACTTTCATCAATCTATTCAATGTGTTAGCATGCGAACTTCGATTAGCTTCAAGAAAATGCAATTCTAAAAATATAATAGAGAACTTTGCATGTACTCACACTAAGCCATCAGAAATTAAGATTTTCACAGATTTATAGGTTTATTGCAACTCAAACATATCACCGAATATCATGAGATGTGTGCTCATTGACATCTTTTAGCATTGTGCACATTGGCATCTTTACATGAGTGTGCTCTTTGGCATCTTTTAAGTTTGTGCACTTTGGCATCTTTTAATCAAAAAGTTTATTAAGTAAATAACATGTCGTAAACGTAACTTTCTATCTGACCCTATTGCAGGATTTGGGTCAGCCGCTCCCAGACCAGTTGGCCTTAGGGGACTAGGTGTCAAGCACCCCTTGGAACTTACTCTCCCAGATCAGAAAGGCTACATTGACACATCCTAAACCCATTCATACCAGTAGAACATGACTTTCGATCTGATTCTATTGCATGATTTGAGTTCAATCACTCCCAGATCAATTGACCTTAGGGGACCAGATGACAAGCATCCCACAGAACTTACTTTCCCAAACCAGAAAGGTCACAGGTGCAAACTTTTAAACTTAGAGATTTCTGTATTTTATATATTTAATTTTCATGTCAATCACTCAGTTCTACCTCTAAGTGTTTTAGCCCATATTTTTCATTACAATCCATAATTCAGACTTTTTAGGATTTCCAAGCATTGTAAACTATAAATATTCCAAATCACGTATCTTTAAAGCAGAATGCAAAAACTTCAAACATGTTGCTGACCTTTCGATCTTTGTAAGACTTGAAAATTGAACATATAAAACTTCAATATAAACAAAGCAACTTGAAAATTTATCCTAGACACACATTTTATTCAAAAGAAAGAAAACCTGTAAAACATTTACTTTATATAATAAAATTTGTAAATATTTAAACTTTTAAATTCAAATGCCGAGTTTGAAATTTTAAGACAAATGTAAAGAATTCGGCAAATTGATATTTAGTCAAAACAAAATAAAATTCAATAATATTGTCTTCCACATAATGTATTATAAATTTGTGTCTCAAAATAAAATTTTGGGTTGTACAAATTCAGGTTTTGAATGAATTTGCTCAGATTCTTAAAAACATGAGAAAACTGGAACAACATCATGATCAGAGATAAATGCAGCGGAATTAAAGTAGATACACTCACAGTTTTTCATTATTCAGAAGCTTAATGCGTTGAAGAACGAGTCCTAAACTGACATGTTTAGAAGTCGTTGACCATTGAAGTACGGGTTCTGAGCTGAAGTACTCAGAAGCCAATTTTCTCTTACTCCCCATTGACATTAGGTGTCTGCAACTTAGAATCAATCTGAGATTTTGGTACCCACTTGTATTGGGTCCATGGAAGTTAGTTGCAGTTCTTGTGGGGAAAAACTTGTAAGATTTGACACGAGAAACACAAGAAATATGATCAAACAAATGAACATAAAAATTAGCAGAAGAGAAAGCATAATCATCTAAACTAGAATCAGAAGAAGAATATGAGACATGTTTTGAAATTTGAATCATTTTCTTTATTGAGTATTTTGAAATTTTATTACAAGAAGCAAATGAATCACTTTTATAATGTTTGTCTACATATCTATCCTCATCAGTCTCAGATTCATCCGATCTCCGCTTCACCCTCCATATCTGCTTTGAAGAAGTGCTCAAAGTCCTATCTGAAAGAATTGAATCATAAGAATTAGAAGTTTCAGAAATAACAATATCTTTCTTCTTTGACTTATTTGACCTTCTTCTTTTACGCTTTTGTTTATAATAATCATCATTGAGCGTAAAAGAATCATCAAGAATTTTCGTTTTAATATTTGAATCAGAAAAAACAATTTTACCCAAGATATCCAACTGATCAACTAATAAATCTGAATTCACCTCGGAGTCAGAAAAATTTTGAGAAAAATTTTCAGATTTTAGAAATTCCTTTTTGTTTATTTGACAATCAGAAGAAAGGCTAGAAGTAGAATCTTGTTTTTGAGAAAATAATTGTTTTTCAAGACTTGATGTCATGAAAGAAAGAAATACATCAGATTCAATTTCTTTTTGAATATTTTGATCTTCCATTTTATCTTCAAGGTCAATGATTTTGCCTTCTAATACTAATGGAGGAGTATATCTCTTAGAATCATAAAAGATTGTAGAGATATTTTCCTTATCAGATTTAGTGGCATATATATCAATATAATCATCAGACACTGAAGACTTAATAGAAGATGTTTCATTTAAACCTTTTCTGCCCTTCTTTGATTTGTCAGGAAAATATTTAGCATTTTCGCTCGTGTAAACAAAAGAAATTTCATTTTTCTTATTATTCATCCTTTTCTCATTTTCGATTTCTAACACTTGCTTTTCATTCATCCAATCAATTTTAAATTGAGGAGCATATTTAGCAAGAGTTAGATAATCGTATTTATATAAAGTAGGGGATTTTTCTATCGCATTGTTTAAACAATGTGGATTTTCAAAACCAAGTCCCCATTTTTCTTTTATAGACTCATAACTCCTCGGTTTGTTCAAATAAATAGTTTGTTCAGATTGATTTATTCGATATAATTTCTCTTCCAACTCATTTATTTTATCTGAAAAAACATCTTTTAATTTGGTCATTTCAGTCAAAGATTCAAGATAAGTCATATTTGATTTTTCTAAATCATCTAATTTTTTTGAAAGATGTCTTTTGTATGAGCTAAAATAGATTTTTCATCTTTCAAAGAAATTTGTAATTTATCAATCAAATTTGACTTTTCTGAATTTAAATTCTTTTCAGATATTAACTTAGAGCGAAGATTAGATAAAGCAGTTATAATAATGTTCATCTGAGAAGAAATGAAAGTGTAATCAAACTCAGAAATTACCTCATCTTCATCAGAGTCAGAATTATCATCATCACTCTGATCATCTCCAAATAAGCACAAATGAGCTGTTTCCACATTGTCAGTTTCATCATCGGAGTGATTAAGCCAGTACTCCTCTTTTACGAGCAAAGTTGTTCCATTCTCTCTTTTCTCGGCAAGTTCCAATTTCTTTCTGTAATAAGCAGAATCCGTAACCTTCTTTACTCCACACTCCTTAGAGATGTGACCGAGCTTTCCACATTTGTAACAAGTAGCCGGTTTCTTAGCCTCGGGCACTTGATCATTCTTGGACCCAGAAAGTGAAGTGAGAAGTGTTGGAACCCGACTGAGGTTGGAACTTTTTCTGATAGTGTTGAGAAAGAAGGATCATAGCTTTCTCGAGCGCCTCGCCATCATCATCAGTCGACCCATCATATGTATTTTCTGATAAAGCTTGTTCTGCCAGCTGATTTGCTAAAAGAGCAATTGGGTCCACAGTTTTATTGTTCTTCTTATCCAGTTTTGATTTCTTCTCAAGTACTATGCTCTCATCAGTCATCAAGATCTCGTACATCTCTTGGATTTGCATTGAAGAAACCCGGACATAATTTCTCAACCTGTGACAAGACTTGTTCCATTATGGCTGAAGAGCTTTGAGGAATTTCAGATTTGTCTCGAGCTCTGTCTTGTTCACATTTATCTTGTGTAGATCATTCAGTACTGTGCAAAATCTGTCGAAAACACTCTTTAGAGACTCAGTTTCTTTGGCTTTAAACTCCTCAAAATTGTTCATATAACGTGTATGTCGGAGTTGAGTTGCGACCGATGAACCAAGCATAATATTTTCCAATTGTGCCCACAACAGATTTAGATAATCCTTACAATGATCAACCCGGTTGTAGACAGAATTTGGTAAAGCTAGCATCAGGTTAGCTTTTAATTCTCGATCAACTTTCATACGCGAAGCCTCTTCAGTTGTTACGGGAGTCTCTTTGTTAGGCTTTACGAAAGGTCCTTCAGTGAGAGACTTCATCATGGTATCTCCATTAACTTGTCGTTCGATGAAGTTCAGGAACCGATCTTGCCATTGAGTGAATTCGTTTTCGTCAATCAGAACCGGAGGACGATTTTCTGTGCCCAATTGCATCATAAGATCATTCTTGTAGAGCTGAGCTTGAAATGCAAACTTTGCAGAATCCATATCGTCAGAAAATGCTAAGTCTAGAACACAGAAGAGTTGGCGCAAACTGAAAGTTTGCGTGAGAAGCAGATGACGTAAACTGGATTTTCGCAATAGGGTTGACGCAAACTAGGTTTTGCGTGAGAAGGCAATGGCGCAAACTGGGTTTGCGTGAGCAGAAGGTCGCGCAAACTTAGATTTGCATGACTTGTTGATGACGCAAACTTTCTTTTGCGTGATACGAAGAAGACGCAAACTGAACTTTTCTTGAGCTGAGGATGACGCAAAACGAACTTCGCGTGAGATGTTGATGACGCAAAAGAATTTTTGCGTGATCAGTTGGAGATGATGACGAGAACCACTATTTGCGTGAGAAGAAAATAGCGAGAACTGAGCTTTTTGCGAGCTTAAAGAGGCGAAAACTTTCTTTGCGTGATAAGAATGTGGCGCAAAGTTTGAACTTTGCATGATGAATGGTTAGCGAAAAACTCTGAAATTTCTTAATGTACTCTGAAATCAGGATGAACTCGCGCAAAGCTTGGATCTGGCGCAAAACGAGATAAAATCAAGAAAAAACACCAAATTCGATTACAGATTCAATTTTAATGAAAATTTCTCCCACAGATATGTTCGAAAAACAGTTTCTAACACTTTTCAACATACATTTTTATCTAAAACCACAAAATTGAATATTTCTTGAATCCAACAGTACGTAAACTAAACTTTTCAGAAACTCGATGATTCTCAAAATTGACAATTAAAACTTGATTTTCTTGCAAATCGATGTGAATTAAAAGTATTCTACTACCAAAAACGAATCCAACAAATCAATTTACAACAAAAATTTTCAGAAAACAAATCGAATTTTGATGAAAAATCCAAAAACGAGATTTTCTTGAAAAATTCAAGAAAATCGATCAAATTTTCAGATTAATTCACAAATTCAGATATCAAAACATGAATCTATCAGTCCTCTCAGATTTTCTTACAAAGAACAAAGACCCAAGGGACTTAAAAACCCCGGGCCTAAACTACACAGAAATACAATCTAGACACTGTTTAGACCACACAGATTAAATACAATTAATGGTTACTATAAAACTAGACCTAACATGTACATTGGTGTTTTTTCGTTTTAATAATTTTGTCTTTTTTTAATAGAATTAACATTCATATTAATATATTTTTTGTATCCGTTTCTTTCGTGGTTTTTCAGTTATTCATTTACTTACCGTTTCTCCCTGAATCTAACTCTTTCATCTGATCAAATTAAATATTTTAGTCATGCCCTTTAATGATATTAAAAACACATTATACATAGTTGGTTCAATATATAATTTGGGTAAAATATATTAAGATATTTTTGGAAAAAAAACTTATAAATTATAATTAATATTATCAATTTTTTTGTACTAAGTATTAATAAAGAAAACGTACATTAATTTACTAAAAATGGTAATATTGTATTATTTTAAGAAAGACAAAAAATATCACATTTGTTATGTGACAAATGGAGTGAATGGATGTTTAAATATATTGCAGAATCTAATTATTTCGTATTATTATGATTTTTTCTAAAGGCAGTAAGTCAACTTTTATTAAGAAATTTCGTATTATAATACATTTAATCAGTTTTGTCATATTTAAAAAAAATCCAATTTCCCGTATATGTAAAATGCTTTTAGTATATGTAAATGTCATATATGGCATGGGATTATGTGAGAAGTAGTTTTAAATTGTTGATCGTTTTTAATCAAATACCCTCAAATGAATTGCGGCTTAAAAGAGAATTTATCTGGTGCATCCCAGTACATCTTATCTCAATGCATCTCATCTTAATGTTCGTCTATTTCCCATCCAACGGTTGATAATCACTTCTCATGCTTCTCACCATATCTGACACTTCTCACCGGAACCCAACTCTGTCATATATTTATATATATATATATATATATATATACTATTTCCAATTTTCCATATATGTAAAATGGTGTATGTTGGTCTCAACCATCGAATTTACACATAATACAAAAAAAAATCTGATCAAACACTAGAAAACAATGTCTGCTAAATAGAATTCGATGATAAAATTGTCTCCCACTCAAACAACATCGGATTTACTATTAACTAGAATCTGATCATATGAAGATCAGATATGCTATCTTATAATGGACACAAAAGAGTTGCCATCTTAATGCATACATCCGTCTGTAAGCTAGTCAAATCCGAAATATAACTTATATTCGAATATAGAAAAAGATATGATTTTTTTATGTAAACGGTCTTGTTTATTATCGATCAAAATACAAAAAACCTTTAGCAAAGTCGAAGATAAGTTGAAGTGAGGTCATGATTGTCACCAAAGCGGATGAGTTTGTCATGTAACCAAAAGAAGATCAATACAAGATAAGAAGTCAAATAGTAGTATAATAAATACTACTACTGCAAGCCATATCTTGAAGTATAAAATTGGCTAGCAATTGGCTCACAACTGCTTGCCTCTCAACTTTAATATGAGAGCGTGTGCAACATGTCAATCAAAGCAAAACTGATTCATTCACTTGGTACTTTGTTTGCTTTACTGTTCCCTCGGCGTATTAAGGATGAAGTAAGATAAAATGGTGTATATATCAGAGGACAAAGGGTTGAAGTGAAAAGTAATAGGTTACATGGATCCACCACTTAGAAGAAGACACACATAGAAGTTGGTTAGAGTGAATTTAATGTTTTGGTGGCTATAAAAAAGACACCAGTGTCATTCACTGCAACTCACCCGATTTTATCATAAGAACATCCTTGGAGTGTTTATGAAGTTAATTCAGCGTCATCCTACAAAGTACTACCTTAGTTATACGGATCTAGAAGAGAACACTTCTCCCTTCTCTCTTTCAATTAACAAGTTTGTCATCAGTCAGATTGTTTAGGATCACGTGTATTACCTTATAACTTCCGCAACAAACCTGTAATTCTTGTTTTTATACAAAAACATAGAAGAATAATTAAAAGTAAAAATCTTATGTGTTTGTATTCAACCCCCATTCTACAAACACTTCATCTGTAAAGTCATCCCTTTCAGGACCAACAATTTGCATGATGCATAACACATTTTTTTTTTAAATTGCCACAAAAAATATTAGAGTTCACATGACACTTTTTTTTAAACGATGAACGAGGTGTGTGGTTGGTTTTTCATTAAGTTATGTATGGATTAGTTTGTCTGGAAAGTCTTTGTTGTTAAGTTTTTTTTTTCCATATATGAAAGAAACGTGTTGTTTAATGAGAAGGACATGCTTAGGGAAAAAAACTTGGTTTTGTGCATAAAGTTCCCTCTTGAAGCTTATTGAATAAACTATTATCTTTATACTAAGTCACTACAAAATAGTTATGACGAAAGATCGTGTGAGAAATAAAGTTAAAGTGAGAAGCGTAAGAAGAGATCTGGACCCTTGATCACTTTTAATCTCACACCCACCTAGGGGTTCTAAAAAAACCGACCAACCCTGGAAAAATCAACCCGAGGTAACCCAACATATAATCGATACAAAATTAGGACAACCCGAATCTATTGGGTTGATATCGGGTTAGACCCAAAGTAACCCGATCAACCCGATAAACGTTTTACGACTTCTCTAAAATTATTTATATTTCCTTTAATATGTATAAGTTACCAAAAATAACTCGACAATAACGAGCAATGAAACTCATAAGAGGACATTATTGAAAGCTATATGTAATACTTAAATATTTGATGAACTCGTATATTTTATTTTGAATGATGAATCATATCTCAAAAAAAAAATTCTTAGTTTTATGTTTTCAATAATGTTTTTACTTTGTTTAAACACAACCCGACCAAACCGACTAACCCGAACGGGTTAGGCTGGGTTGAAAATTCTTAAACCGTCAACGTTGGGTTAGATTGTTGAAATGTCTTCAACCTGGTCAACCCAACCCATTAGCACCTCTACACCCACCCATGAATTGCGTTTCTCATGGGAATTTATCCGGTCAATCTCCGTACATCTCATTAGTATTGAATATTGATCTTCAATTAGGATTGATCCAAAGGGTTCAAATTCCTTCTTACAATTCTCATATAACTTTCATTCTCAACGAAATTCAACCTATAATTATATGTAAAAGATTGATTAAACTGCTAACAAATATATCATTAACGTTGGAGCCGGATTGAAACAACATGGTTGCGTAAGTCACGTATAAGTTGTGGGCATGTTCTTACACGAAATGCTTCTTTAGTGGGTCCCACCAACACTAATGTCATCCCACCAAATTACATAATTACCCATCCTCCAATTGGCTTATCGTTTACCAAATAATGTACCCATATTAAATGTTTTAAAATCCGGGTTGACCCAACCGGTTCAACCGATTGAACTGAAAACCGGTGAAAAGATCGGATCAATTACGACCGGTTTTTTAGGAAATTACGACTCGGATTAAACCGCTGGTTTTTTGATAGAATCGGTTGAACCGGTCTAATTGAACCAGGGTTGTTCCTAATATTTTGGAGGCCCTGTACGAAAAACAAGATGAGTTCTTAATTTTTTTATTTAAATTATTTTTACTACATGTTAGTATTTATTTGGTAATAAATCGACGAATGACTCATCTTTGACTTTTAACAAATTGTTTATCTTTTTACTTTTCGTACTAAATCTTAATTTTTATTGTTATTATGTTAGTGTTGACTCAAAATTTATAGTTTTTTTTAAATGTTAGCATTTTTTAAATTTCTTAACTCCTCCTACAAGGCGTCCGTAAGAGAGGGAGATTGTAAGAAATAACATGCGAGTAAAAGAGGTGTATGAATAACACAATCCTTTTTATGTTAAAAAATAAGTTTTAAAAGTCTACTTTTTCTAATTTCTTCTTTTTATTAAACATATATTGAAAATTAAATATTGTATAAATCCTTAAAACTAGAACTTTCAAAAAAAATCCAATAAAGATTAATGAAAACAAAATTAAAGAATAAAAATAAAATTTAATAATTTTAGAATTTGAACATCAACTTACTAAAATATTATATAGCTTAATTATTCAATTAATAAAAATTAGGGAAAATATTAAAAATGTTTATATATTTAAATTATCCGTAAAAAAGAACAAGAATTTTTTTAAATAAAAAAAGTCAATTAAAAAAAATTATTACTTGCCCAGGGATTCAAACATGAGAGACGCTGGACAGCCACCAAATTCTTTACCACTCTTTACCACTGCGCTACAAGTAAATTTGCTTAAATGTTTATATTAATTAATTTATATAGCAATACTATTACAGATAAAAAAATTAAAATTATTCGATCGGGGACCCTGTGCAGTAGAACATCTTGGCACACCCTAAGGAACGGCCCTATTGAACCGGTAAAAACCCAGGTTGACCCGGTTAAAAAAATCAATTTCTTATATTTGTGTTTTTTATGTTTTTAGATTGATGTAAAACTTATTGTTACGTGTTTTTTTAATGTTTTTGGATTGATGTTAAATTTTTTGTTATGTGTATTTTTAATGTTTTAACTTGTAAACATCAAAATTTTGTTTATATATATATATATATATATATATATACATATATATATATATATATATGCAAGAAAATGAAAAAGACATAAAATTTCTTGAAACCGGGTCAACCACCCGGTTGAACCGTGACCCGGTCACCACACCGAGTCAACCAAAAAACCGTTTTTTAAAGCATTGCCCATATTCCAAATTAACACGTCACACTAGTAAACTTTTTTTTTAAAAAAAAAGTTTAGAAATCAATAAATTGTAATTCAAAATTTAAAACAAAGAATTTTATATATTGTAAATAATTGAAGACTTGACAAAATGTTTTTGTTTTGTAAATATATAATTATCCTTTACCATGTTTTTCAAATACCTTAAACCGGAGAAAAGAGAAACAACGTAAAATTGCCATACTTTCGTAAAATCTTGTTTTAAAGGAAAGGAAACAAATCATTAATCGTTATTCGACCTTTTTATTTGATTTTCAACCAAGAAGCATGTTTGGAATATCATTTTATAAAAGTTTTACTTGAAAATTTGTCAAAATATTCATTGAATTTTTAATATTACTAGTGTTGGGCCCGTGCATTGCACGGGAGGATAAATTTTTTGTTGAAATATTGAACCGAGTTAAAATGAAACGTAATTTCTCTGTTAACAGTTAATGAAATACAATGTGAAAAACGAATGTATTTTCATAAGTGGTTAACTTGCATATATTGTTGGGTCATCTGAAGATTTGAAGATGACCTCCTGATCTTCCATCTTATATCATCCTACTTAGAATATGTTTGAGGTTCTTTTAGCAGCTTGGTTTCTATACAAATGTTCGGTGAAGTCAAAGATCAACCGAAGAAGACAAAGAAGGAGAATATCTTTCAAAGCGGATTGAAGATAGACTCCTCAGCCTAAAGCCAAGTATGCCCACTTGATCAACACCATTGGCCAGGATGGTGCCGATCTCAGTCTTCAGGAGCCGAAGACATCTTCGGAAGCCGAAGATTTCTCAATCTTCCGAAGCCGAAGACTTCTTAGTCTTAGGAGCCGAAGACCTCTTAGGCTGAAAACCTCTTCGGCTAAAGACCTCTTCGGCCGAAGACGTCTTTGGCCGAAGACATCTTCGGAAGCCGAAGATTTCTCAATCTTCAGAAGCCGAAGACTTCTTAGTCTTAGGAGCCGAAGATCTCTCAGTCTTAGGAGCCGAAGACCTCTCAGTCTTCAGGAGCCCGAAGATCTCTTCGGCAACCAAAGACTTCTTAATCTTCAAGGCCTGAAGATTTCTCTCTTCACATTGTACTTTTCCGACAAAGTATATTTGTGATATCTTGCATTGACGTGGACCTCATTTGAAGATCAGATAAAGTAAGCTTTGTCTCCTACACCATTTTAAGGAAAGGTCTCTACCATCCTTCTGCAGGTCAACACTTCAAGCCAAAACACCTCAAGACAAAAAGTACATCCTGTACCTTGCTGAAGACCTGTGTCCATCCCTTGCTCAACAGGTGTCCCATGCATTTAATGCATAAGGCACTATAAATATGGAGGATGGTTCAACATGCAAGATCACCAGCTCTCAAGCATTCAAGCTCTCTAAGTGCACTGGCATTCTCTCTCTAAGAAGTTCTTATTGTTTTCTAAGTGTTTTACAATTGTTCTTCATTTCTCTTAGTGTAAGATTGTTTGAATAGATTTCATCTATTCTCTTCCGCAACAATCAAAAGTTTTCTATGTGTAATTCTTGATTTCAAATCAATAAGAATTAAAGTAAGTGAAAAACTGTGAGTATTGTATTCAACCCCCCCTTCTACAATACTTTTCTTCTTTACTATCTGCTATTTGGGACCAACAAGTGGTATCAGAGCGGTTTAGTTTAACACAATAAACTAGATCCGTGATGGCAACCTCCTCTTCTTCTTTAAAAAATGATTCTTCTCAAAACTTCAATGCTGTTTCATACGACAATGGCTCTATAGCCAAACCACCAAGGTTTAACCCCAATAACTTTTTCTTGTGGAAAAGTCGTATGATACTCTTTCTAGAAGGAGTTGACAGCAGATATCCAACTATTTTACATGAAGGTCCTTTTATTCCTAGAGTTTGGGACCGATATAATGCAGACAAGGGAAAAGCTGATGAGGACTCTTCTGAAGAAGAAAGAACTTCAGCTAATGGGAGATACATTCTAAAGGACCCCATTAAATACAATGATGAAGACAGACGTCTTATAGCTCTTGATACTAAAGTCAGAGCCATCATTGCCCTCTCTCTGCCTGATGAGGTCTATCATTCTCTTGTTAACCTTTCTACTGCAAAAGAAATGTGGTCCACTCTGTGTGTTCTTTATGAAGGTACGTCTGAGGTGAAGAAGAGCAAAAAGATTGCTCTTGTAAGAAAGTATGAACTCTTCTCTCATGAGAAGGGTGAGTCTCTCTCAGACTACTACAATCGCTTTAACAGTCTTCTCAATGATCTTAAACTTGTGGGTCGCATATATGACAATGAGGAAGTCTTGTGCAAGTTCATGGACTGTCTTCCTGAGTTTTGGGAAAACATCTGTACTTGTATAAAGTCTACCAAGGATCTTGACTCTATGCCTCTCACTGCCTTGTATGGCACCCTCTTCAACTATGAACAGTCTAAACTGCTTAGGAAGTCATTCACAAAAGACATCAAAGGCTCTTCTCTAGCCCTTGTTGGTGAATCTTCCAAAAGTACTGTGTGTGTCCCTAGGATCACCTATCCTTCTGACTCTGACAACGATAGTCAAGAGGACCCCAATGACCCTTCAGAAGTCTATCTCAGTGAGGCTGATGATGAAGGAGAGGATACCTCTGTGGCTCAGCTGTCAGATGGTGTTGCCATGCTGGCTGGCTTTTCTAAAGGCAAACCTCACTTCACTTCTAGAAAACCTAGGTTTTCTAGAAAACCCTTTTCTACTCTTTCAAAAAATGCTTCCTCTGACAAATCAAATGAGGAATGTTACAGATGTGGGAGGAAGGGACACTTTGCTTCTGAGTGCAGAAGCAGGTCCTCTGATAAGTCTAGACTGCCTTCCTCCAACCGTACATCCTCTAAGTTTGTCAGAACCAAGTCTGATTCCTTTCAACCCTCTTTTCAAAAATCAAAAACTTCTGCTCCTTCAAACTCTGACCGTGCTGAAAAGTACAAGGCCAAATACAAGAGAGAGAAGGAAAGGAATGCTCTTCTAGCCAACAAAGGAAAAGGTCTTCTTGCCGAATCTCATGATTGGGCAGATGAACCAACTTCCGAAAGTGACAAGGAAATGGCCAACCTTTGCTTTATGGCTAAAATAGATGATGTTGATGATGGTGAAACCTCTTCCACCTCCATGGCTCTTGTGTCTGCTGAGTGCTCCACATCATCTTCTCAGGTACATCCATTTTTCTCTCTCTCTGATGCTGAGAAAATTGAAGCCTTTGACTCTTTAACCATTGACTTCTATGAAGCCAAGGATGCAAAGAAGAAGGCAAAGGCTCAGATAAAATCTCTTTCTTCTCAACTGCAAATCTGTCTTTCTCAACTAAAACACTTTGACAAAATCAAGGCTGAGCTTGAAGATTTGAAAACTATAAATTTTACTCTTGCTAAAGAGAAAAATAAACTTCTTAAAAAGTTTAAAAAGGAGCAAGAAACTGTGAAAAAGTGGACAAGCTCCTCCAAGAACTTAGAAAAGATTTTTCAGGATCAAATATCTTGTGATGACAAATCTGGACTAGGCTTCGGAAAATATGACCTTGAACCTCCTTCTGACACCCATGCTCCTTTCTCTCTTCCATCATTCTATGAATCCTCTGAAGAGAACTATGACAACTCTAAACCTTTGGACTCTTCTGATCCCTCTAAAGATCTCAAGTTTGGAATGTTCATCAAAGCTAAGAGCATTGATTCACCCAATGAGAGTGAGGAAACCCAAGACTCAAATGACCCTTCTAAACCTATTACTGAGTCTATGTGTTCCTTAAAAATAAATGAGCCCTCCTCTTCTGAACCCAAACCTTCCAAAGTTCCTAAGCCTTCTTCAAACAAAATCTCTTTCTCCAAAAAGGGAAAATCTGTTGCCAATCTTCCTCCCCAAAAGAAACTTCCCAAGAAAAACTCAAAGAAACCATCTTCTCTTCCAATCCCCAGAGTTGTGATGTTAAATAAGCTAAATTCCAAGACACCCTCTTCTATTCCTTCAACTGACTCTGGCAAAGGTATCTTGGGTCCTAAGCCTCTTGACTTTCCTCTAACCTCCAAGGCCATGAAAGTCAATGTGACCAGTCATCACAAGGAATCTGGTCAAAGCTCCAAAAAGGTTTTTACATATAGAAAATGCTATAACTGTGGTAATACCTCTCACCTTGCTAAGACTTGTCCTCTGGAGAGAATTGATAAAAATGCTTCCAAGGATACTTCTTCTCCTTCTAACTCAAAAGGACCCATCTCCAAATGGGTACCAAAGAACTGATTTTCTTGTGATTGCAGGGTCTAGGGCACCAACAAATCTGGTATCTCGACAGCGGGTGCTCAAGACATATGACCGGCAACATATCTCTCCTTGTTGACTTCGTGCCTACCAAAGGTCCTTCTGTCACCTTTGGTGATAACTCTAAAGGAAGGACTAAAGGATATGGAACACTCTCAAATGGTTCCATCACCTTTAATAAAGTAGCTTATGTTGAAGGCTTGATGCACAATCTCCTAAGCATAAGCCAACTGTGTGATCTGGGGTACAAGGTGATGTTTGAATTATCTTCATGCATCATTTTCAACGAAAAGATGGAAACTGTACTCTCTGGCTACCGCAAAGAAAATGTCTATGTCATAGACATGGGACATAGCTCATCCTTTGGAACAAACATCTGTTTTGTCTCTGAAAACTCTGCCAAAAGATGTTGGCTTTGGCACAAGCGTCTCTCTCACCTCAACTTCAAGACTTTGAATGCCCTATCAAACCAGGAGCTTGTTACGGGCATGCCAAAGTTATCCTTTGTGAAAGAAAAGCTGTGTGCTGCATGTGAGAAAGGGAAACTCACAAAATCTTCCTTCAAGTCCAAGCAATGCTTCTCCATCACTCAGCCTCTTCAGATGCTCCACATGGATCTGTGTGGACCAGTCAGTACTCCAAGCCTTGGTGGTAGAAGGTACATTCTGGTTATTATTGATGAATTCACTCGTTACACTTGGGTAATTTTTCTCAGGTATAAAAGTGACACTACTGAAGAAATCATAAAGTTCATCAAAAAGTCTGAAGTGTTGAATGGGCAGCTGGTAAGATCTGTAAGAAGTGACAACGGAACAGAATTCAAGAACAGTATGTTGGATGACTTTTTCAATGAAAAAGGCATCTCTCAGAACTTCTCTGCCGTCAGAACTCCGCAACAGAACGGTGTAGTGGAGAGAAAGAACAGAACGCTATGTGAAGCTGCCCGATCCATGTTGAGTGAATCTCACCTCCCTACCTACTTTTGGGCCGAAGCAATCAACACCGCATGCTTCACCCAAAATAGGTCTATCATTGTAAAAAGACATAATAAGACTCCTTATGAAGTCTTTTATGGTAGAAAACCCAACATTGGTTTTCTTCATGTCTTTGGATGTGTCTGCTACATTCTCAATGATAGAGAAAATTTGGGAAAATTTGATCCCAAAGCTGACGAAGGAATCTTCGTGGGATATTCTCTCACTTCCAAAGCTTTCAGAGTCTACAACCTCCGAAGGAAGTGTATTGATGAATCCATCCATGTCAAGTTTGATGACCTCAAGATATCATCACTCTCTTGTGATGATGAAGAATTGAACAGATGGATATCCTCCTGTGTTGATGATAGTCCTCTTCCAACATCATCAGACATTCCCTACACAGTCCCCACTTCTCTCTACCAAAACAATGAACCCTCTACATCTCACAACCCCTCCTCTCATCAAGAAGATGATCCTCAGCCTACCCAACCTCAACATACACTCCAAATCATTCCAGTCTCCACACCTATACAAGCTGGTCTTCCATCCATCTCTCCTCAAAATTTCCCTTCCAACTCTCCTCTACAAATCTCTTACCCTCCTCCTTTACCTCCTGCCCTCAAGTGGACAAAAGATCACCCCATTGATCAAATCATTGGTGATCAACAGGCTGGTGTACAGACTCGAAGAGGTGTTGGTAACATCTGTCTCTATGTTAACTTCCTTTCTCTCCTTGAACCAAAGAAAGTTGACGAAGCTCTAGCTGATCCATGTTGGATCACTGCCATGCAAGAAGAACTTTCTCAGTTCGAAAGGAACAAAGTATGGAGATTGGTTCCTCGTCCTTCCAGAAAAACCATCATAGGAACCAAGTGGGTCTTTCGGAACAAAATGGATGAAGAAGGCACGGTGATCAGAAACAAGGCCCGACTGGTTGCACAAGGATATAGGCAAGAGGAAGGAATTGACTATGATGAAACATTTGCTCCAGTTGCCAGACTTGAAGCCATCAGAATCTTCCTTGCTCATGCTGCCTACAAGAACTTCAGAGTTTTCCAGATGGATGTCAAGAGTGCTTTTCTGAATGGGGAGCTAGCTGAAGAAGTCTATGTGAAACAGCCCCCTGGCTTTGAAGATCCAGTCCATCCTGACTATGTGTACAGGTTAGACAAAGCTCTCTATGGTCTAAAGCAGGCTCCTCGTGCCTGGTATGACACTCTTGCTGACTTTCTCCTAAAGAACAAGTATACAAGAGGTAAAATTGACAACACTTTGTTCATCAAGCAAACCTCAGGTAATCTTATTCTTGTTCAAATTTATGTGGATGATATCATTTTTGGTGCCACTGATGAGTCACTGTGTGATGAGTTTGCCTCTCTCATGAAAAGCCAATATGAGATGAGTATGATGGGGGAGCTTACCTTTTTCTTAGGACTTCAAGTTAAACAATCTTCAGACGGAATCTTTATAAATCAAAGCAAATACATACGTGATCTTCTGAAAAAGTTCAATTTTGAAAACTCCTCTCCCATGAAAACTCCTATGGCACCACCTTTGAAACTCCATGCTGATCCGGATGGTGTATCTGTGGATATCACCAGCTACCGAGGCATGATCGGCTCTCTTCTTTATCTTACTGCGAGTAGACCGGATATTATGTTTGCTACTTGCCTGTGTGCGCGTTACCAAGCCAATCCGAAGGAATCTCACTTGGCTGCGGTTAAACGCATTTTTCGGTATCTGAAAGGTACCATGAATCTGGGTATTTGGTATCCCAAAGACTCAGGTTTTGATCTAATGGGGTATTCAGATTCTGATTTTGCAGGCTCTAAGATTGACAGAAAGAGCACCACTGGCAGCTGTCAACTCCTTGGTGGCAAGCTTGTTAGTTGGTCTAGCAAGAAGCAACACTCAGTCTCAACCTCTACGGCTGAGGCTGAGTACGTAGCTGCTGGAAGTTGCTGTGCTCAAATCCTTTAGATGAAGAACCAACTGAGAGACTACAATCAACTGTACTCTCATATCCCGATTCTGTGTGACAACTCAAGTGCGATCGCAATCGCAAACAATCCGGTGCTGCACTCTCGTTCCAAGCACATCGACATCCGGTATCATTTCATCCGGGATCACATCTCCAAAGGTGATGTCGAACTCCATTTCATCCCTACCGACCTTCAACTGGCGGATCTCTTCACCAAGCCTCTTGACGAAGCTCGGTTCAAGTTTCTTATCGGCGAACTCGGTATGTTAAATGCCGATGTTTAGTTTTATTCTCAAAAAAAAAAAAAAAAAAAAAACAAAAATGAAAAAAAAAAAAAAAAAAAAAAAAAAAAAAAAAAAAAAAAAAAAAAAAAAAAAAAAAAAAAAAAAAAAAAAAAAAAAAAAAAAAAAAAAAAAAAAAAATTTGAGAGAAAGAAAAAAAAAAAAAAAAAAAAAAAAAAAAAAAAAATGAGAGAAAGAAAAAAAAAAAAAAAAAAAAAAAAAAAAAAAAATTGAGAGAAAGAAAAGAAATCAACAAAAACAACAAAAAAAAAATGAGAGAAAGAAAAGAAATTAAAAAAAAAAAAAAAAAATGTGTTTTCGGTAACTCTCTCTCTCTACCCTCTCATTCGGTCTCCCTCTCTATCTCTAAACCCTCTCTTTCGGCTCTCTCTCTCCTCCCTCCCCTCTCCCACCGAACCTCTCTCCCTTCTCCTCTTCGGTTTCCACCTAGCCGAAACCTAACACCCCCTTGTCCCCCTCCTTTCTTTTCTCTTCTTTTCTTTCCTCTTGCACGCCTAACCTACCGAAGCCCCCCCACCCCTTCGGCCTCTAGCCACCGAAGCACTTTCTCTCTTCGGCTCCCACACCCACCGAACCTCCCCACCCCTTCGGTCTCCCCCCCTTCGGCCTCCCACAACCACCGAACCTCCCCCCTTCGGCCTCCCTACCCACCGAACCCCTACCTCCCGAACCCCTACCCACCGAACCCCTACCCCGCATCCCCTACCCCCGAATCCCCCACCCACCGAACCCCTCTCCCTCTTCGGCCCTTCCCCCCTTCGGCCTCCCACACCCACCGAACCCCCCCCCCTTCGGCCTCCCACACCCACCGAACCCCTCCCCCCTTCGGCCTCCCACACCCACCGACACCCCCTTCTTCGGCCTACCCTAACCGCCGAAACCCCTAGCCACCGAACACCCCCTTATTCCTCCCTTTTCCCTCGCCTAGCCCCCGAAATCCCAAACACCCCCTCCCACCGAATCCCTTGCCGCCGAACCCCTCCCCTTCGGCCTCCCCTATCTACCGAAACTACACCCACCAACACCAAACACCCCTCTCTTCCAACCCCATTCTTCGGCCGTACCATCCCCCCCCCTCTCTTCCTTCATCGGCCGAATTCCCCTCCCCCTACCCCATTTTTTTAATTTTTTTTTTTATTTTTTTTTTTTTTCTCTCCCTTTTTTTTTCTTCTTCCCTTCCCAAGACTTCCCCTACTACCTATCCCCTCCTTTTTTTTTTTTTCTCCCACATCTTCCCTTTTCCATCCATAATCTTTTTCCCACCTTTTCCTTCCACCTTTCCCATCCTACTCTACTACCTTTTCTTCCATTTCTTCCATAATTTTTCCTTTCCCCATCTTTTCCTCTTTTATCCCATCAAATCCCTTCCTTTCTTCCTCCCCTATTATCTATACCATAATTACCTCCCTTTTTCACATTCAAATTTACTTCCTTTCCTCTATAAATACTAACCCATTTTCATATTTTTTTTACCATCCCCAACTTTCCTCCTACTTCTCTTCTCTTCTCTCTTCTTTTTCTCATGGCATCTTCCACCTCTCCTTCCTCCAAGGCTCCCAAGAAGAATATGCCCCCTACTCCTCCCACTTCTCTTACGGATCTCGTCTTCAATCCATGCAACCATGTTGCACGATTGGAGTGTGATCCCACTCATAAGGAATTTAATCCTATTTCTTCCTTTCTTCAAAAATCACCTCTTCGGTTTGCGTTGACGAAAAACCCGCCAAAAATGAGCAAAATGCTCATTGGTAATTTTTGGCTCACATGTGTTTACGATGCAACAACCAACAAAGTCTCCGCTTCCATTCTTTCGGAACCAACGTCTCCGGACATCTCCTTCGGTGTCGAAGACGTTAGGCGGGCCCTTGCTCTTCCATCCTACGATTGTTATGACGCATTTCCTCTTGGCACCGAACATGATGAGGTGGTTGCGGCCTTGAACTATATTCATGGCGAAAATGATCGGGGTCGTGGCACACTTCTCCGCCGGCATATGGGAGGTATCTGGAACTTCTTTTTCTCTCATATTATTTTCTGCCTGAGTAAGAAGACTGGTGGACATGATCAATGTCCATCCTACCTTACGCAACTAGCCCATGCTATCATGTTCCAGCGTAAAATCGATTACGCTCAGTATTTTTTTTCACGAGTTGATCTCTGTCATTACCCCGCCTAAGCGACCGCATGTTGCTTACCCGCGGTTCATATGGCTTATAATCAACAACTTACTTGCTGATGCAATTGAGGCGGACCATCGGGTCGTTTATGACTATCATTCCCCGCTTGTGACAAAACCCCTTCTCAAACGGGGTCCCTTGGCGACTGACAATCCTCTCCTTCCAGGTATGGTTTCCTTCATCAACTCTCCCGATCTACAGTGGGGAGATGCCAAGGACACTCCGGTGTCCAAAGGTCCCTCCTCTGTAGTGGACCCCTCTTCCCTCTCCCCAGTGACGCCTGCTAGCACTCACTCCTCACAGGCTACAGGCACCGCCGCAATTGCCCAAATGACCATACCACCGAAAGGACCTTCGGTGGTTACCCAGGTCAACCTCCACACCTCAAAGCGGCGGCACTCTACCTCTTCCCCTCCCTCTTCTCCCAAAAGAAAGAGGAAGGTTTCTAGGGCCAACCCACATACTCCACCCACCGATTCTTCAAAATCGGCCGGTGTTGAAATTGTCCCATCCAGGCCCGGGGAATCTGCTACACCTACTGCCACCTCCTCTGTATCCTCTCCACAGGATGCATGTGAGACTTTCGGGGACCCTCACCTTCCCTCTTCCCCCTCCTCCTTCGGGGATGAGGATGACTTGGTCTTCTCCCCGGACCAAGGCTCTGACTTCTCACTGCACGGCCTATCACCCGACCATTTCATGGTCGACACTTTTGCACGACCCGGTGAGACTCTGGTCTTACCCAAGGCCAGTGTTGAGGGTATTTCACGGTATTTAGCTTACTTGCAACAGGGTCAAGACAAGGTGACAACTCAAGCAGACCCTTCTACCTCCGCCTACCGCTCTCCTCCACATTCTCCAGAGAGCTCTTCTTCTCCTATGGCTACCTCCGCTGACGGTAGCTCCTCCGATGACTTATCTTTCTCACCACAATCACCTGCTACCGATGCTCTCCTCCAGAGCAATGCATACTACGAAGAACCGTCTCGGATTCTTCCTCTTCCTCATCATCCACCAACGCCTTCACGGTGTCAGGCATCAGCTGCGGCAGCGCGAGACACTCCTCCTGCTCCTGTCCTTCCCCCAGAAATCCTAGCCGATATTCAGGAAGCTAACAAACAGCATCGTCTCATTGGTGCTCAGTTTCGCGAACATCAGAACGTTCTGGGCTCCCTCGTGAAGGTTACTTGCGACAAGTTGTTATCTCTTGAGACCTCAGTTGCTGCTCTTCAAGCGGCCTCTGATGCTCGTGATGCGGAGGTCCAGCGTCTTCAGGCAGCCTCACAGGCTCACAGTGCCATTTCCACTCAGATTCTTCAGTCTCTTCTGTCTCTTCATCAGCGGTTGGATTCTTTATTGGTTACTCCCCCGACAGCCGCTGAGGGGGAGAAACAGCTAGTCTCTTCGGACATCGGCCGTCAGGGTTCCACTTCTGTTGTTTCTACTGATGCTCCAATTGAGGGGGAGCTACTTCCAGGACAAGGGATAGACAAAGGAAAGAAAAAGCTATCTGCTGATGAAGAGGCCATGCTTTCCCAACAACAAAAGGCTTCTGCTATAAAAGCCTTTGTTTGTGAAGCTGATCGACTAAAACTTCAACCTCCTTCTAAAGTTGACATCCAGCAAGTAGCTAAGCTTGATTCTGATGACATTCTATGGTACCGAAAATCTTTGATGGAACGAAAATTGAAATCTAAAATTGTTGAAGTAAAGTTTGGCACCTCCAAACGATCAGAGATAGATATCAGAATTGTCATCCGCAGAGAAGACGGCTCTCAGCAGGCTACCAAATTCTGCGACTTGGACGACTACGGACTTTCTGAATGGTATGAAATTTCTGAACTTTTATCCAAGTCCCTTAGTCGACACAAGCCTTCGGTCAAAAGGTCTCTGAACACTCTTCTGGAGAGAATGAAAAACATTGGCAAGAAGTACAAGCACTCTCATGATGAAGAAGTTCAAGTTGAGATTCTAAAGCAGATGTGTCTCTCCTCCCCTCCACAAATCTCTCATTCTGACAAACAACACATCTTCAAGGATCTCGCTGCCAAAGGAATGACTCCCAATTCTCAAAATCTGAATCTGAAGATACCAGGTGGTCCGTCCTTGGGTCCAGGCACTGTGACAGGGCGTCCATACAAAGGAGTCTATTTCTTGGATGAGACGGAAACTAAGAGATTCTTCAGACATGAAGAAATATCTATCGCTCACACCGAGTTTCTGGTAGCCATTCTCTCTCTTATCCCCGTTAATTCTCAAGCTGCATTTCTTCGACATGACATTATGGGTGAACTCCATAAAAGACAGAAGAAGGAATGAAGCAATGCTCTATCTTACCTATGTACTTGTAACTTTTGCTTTGTTAAGTCATATTTAATACAAGTGCATTTCTTTTATTTAGTTTGTACATATACACTTCATTCTTTTATTCTTTTGTAAATGTCGGATATACTTATAAATCCTTATACAAAAAAAAAAAAAAAAAAAAAAAAAATCTATGTGAAAAGAACCCAAAAAGAATAAATATGGGTCAAAATGTATTTATTCAGTACACTCTTTGTTCTATTCTTTAGTATGGATGTCATCCTCAAATAGGGGGAGATTGTTGGGTCATCTGAAGATTTGAAGATGACCTCCTGATCTTCCATCTTATATCATCCTACTTAGAATATGTTTGAGGTTCTTTTAGCAGCTTGGTTTCTATACAAATGTTCGGTGAAGTCAAAGATCAACCGAAGAAGACAAAGAAGGAGAATATCTTTCAAAGCGGATTGAAGATAGACTCCTCAGCCTAAAGCCAAGTATGCCCACTTGATCAACACCATTGGCCAGGATGGTGCCGATCTCAGTCTTCAGGAGCCGAAGACATCTTCGGAAGCCGAAGATTTCTCAATCTTCCGAAGCCGAAGACTTCTTAGTCTTAGGAGCCGAAGACCTCTTAGGCTGAAAACCTCTTCGGCTAAAGACCTCTTCGGCCGAAGACGTCTTTGGCCGAAGACATCTTCGGAAGCCGAAGATTTCTCAATCTTCAGAAGCCGAAGACTTCTTAGTCTTAGGAGCCGAAGATCTCTCAGTCTTAGGAGCCGAAGACCTCTCAGTCTTCAGGAGCCCGAAGATCTCTTCGGCAACCAAAGACTTCTTAATCTTCAAGGCCTGAAGATTTCTCTCTTCACATTGTACTTTTCCGACAAAGTATATTTGTGATATCTTGCATTGACGTGGACCTCATTTGAAGATCAGATAAAGTAAGCTTTGTCTCCTACACCATTTTAAGGAAAGGTCTCTACCATCCTTCTGCAGGTCAACACTTCAAGCCAAAACACCTCAAGACAAAAAGTACATCCTGTACCTTGCTGAAGACCTGTGTCCATCCCTTGCTCAACAGGTGTCCCATGCATTTAATGCATAAGGCACTATAAATATGGAGGATGGTTCAACATGCAAGATCACCAGCTCTCAAGCATTCAAGCTCTCTAAGTGCACTGGCATTCTCTCTCTAAGAAGTTCTTATTGTTTTCTAAGTGTTTTACAATTGTTCTTCATTTCTCTTAGTGTAAGATTGTTTGAATAGATTTCATCTATTCTCTTCCGCAACAATCAAA